>BTSY01000003.1:22996307-23499209 GCA_036245785.1 Pristionchus fissidentatus
AATTGCGATTTAAATTGGCATTTAATTCGCGAAGGGAAGTTAGGAGAATCAGTAGAAGAAGTAAAACGCTTGTTATTGGGCGAGGAGCCTAAATAAAATGGTTCAGAGGGGCCGGGAAATCAAGATAGACAAAATGCATTGCGTAAGCGCTGTGTTTCTTTTGAAAGAACGCTATGGACAAGTGCAGAGACAAAGAGCATCGCGCGGGAAAATTAAGAGCTAGCTATAGTGAAGAAGAGCAGGGGTAGAGAATGATGCTTGGCTCTGCCCACTGGTCATTTTGACGACGATTTATTCACGCCGATCCGAAATCAATTACAGTGTGAATAGAACCATCTTTCATCTAGATATGAGAATATGATTGAAAGGCGGAATGTATGCATTCTACAATGTCAATGGACTCACTGGCGATCTACATTGTCGTGGTCGACATTTCGGGGAGGGGATAGCCGGGTATACAATTCATTATTATCTACATCTAGAGACTCATTAATATGGGAAGACCCGTTGACACATTGTGTAGTTTTCATTTTACAGGAGTTCCTCGATCCTCCCATTTGTTTATTGTGTGAGAGTTGCGAAATGTTTTCCCAAAAGTAGTATATAGTGGATGGGATTCTTGGGGAGGCTGTTTTAAACCATAACGGTCTTACTTGGTTGCCTTTATATTAAATTGACAAATAAGTTCTAAAGCACGAATTTATCACTTGTTCAATTGAAAATTCAAGAATGTGACTCATATTCAACAACGATATGCAATAACAAAACAAAATAGATTTACGACGGCGAAAATATGCGCGATTTAGTAATGGGAGTAGGTCAACTAGTTCGAAATTAGGGAAACCAATCGAATCCAATATACACTATAATTAAAGAAAGGGAGGTTTCAGGGAGGTGAGTGTACCACTCTATGCCTTTTCAGTTCTTGGAATTTGTCGAACTTTTCGTTGCAAACAATACATTCATGCACCTTCTGTTTATGCGTATTTCTCATATGAACCTTGAGATACGCAGCATGATTGTACTCGTTGCCACACCAATGACAGCTGTACTTCTCGCCTGAATTATTAGTTTGTTAAAGATTTTTAAAAAAACAAGTAACTACTGTTTTAAATATACATAAGACGGATATCACCAGAGATTGCATGAGGTTGGGAAAAACTTTTGAAAAGTATTATTAAAATCGATCAAACTTTTATGTTATAACCCCCTAGAAATGCCCAAAAGAAGTCCTCTTTACACATTTTTTTTCTCGTTATTATTAATAGACTTACTTCCATGGAAGGGTAAGTGGTTTAGAAGTACATCTCTTGTCTTGAATCGTGCACCGCATTCTTTGCATTCGAAATTGCCCAGTTCAGGCACTGCCGAACCCCTCTCACGGTGCTCCACCATCTTATGCTGCTGTAGCGCGAGTTTGGTCTTGAAATCTTTTGAACACTGATCGCAGCCAGAGCCGCAGCGGTTGCGGATGTGCTTCTAGATATGTTTGATTTACCTTCTTTCTATTATCATCACTTATCCACTCTATAGACACGTCTTTTTCTCTCCGTTCGCGCATGAATTCAACGGTGATTCCCAGCCCAGCGCAGAAAGAATTCATGAGGTCGCAGATTGGAGCTTCCCTGCAAATAAGTTTGTGATTCTCCCGGAGAATGGTGATGTCAACGAATAGATTTTTTACTCGACCAGACAAGAGTGCGGCACGGTATTGTAAAATAATAAATCGGATACCTCTGATCATCATGTACCAGCGCGCGCTCCACTTTTTATAATTCCATTAGCTTTTCTGTGTTTTGCATTTGTTTTAATAAAAAGCTGTTTCATGAGACTCGATAGCACTCACCTCACAAATTGTCCCGCTCTCCATTATACTTTCCATCAGTTCGAACGAAAGTGATGCTAGATTCCCAATTCGATCAGTTGACTCGAAGCATGCGACCTGAATGCACATCAATTCAAGCTAATCACAGTCACTATTCAATTACCTTGCTTTTCCACTTCTGGAATGGCTCTTCATTAATCGAGTTTTCACTCATTTCTAAAAATAGCGGCAAATTGGAGTGGCCAGATCAAGGTAGATAAGAGGTTTCGCTTAGGCACCGCGCTTCTTTGAAAGAACACTATAGACAAGTACATAGATAAAGAGCATCGCGCGGGAAATTTGAGAAGAGGGGGTGTGAGTGGAGAATGATGAGTGACTACCTACTGGCCATTTGGACGAAGATTTACTCAAAAGCTTCCACAATCAATTACAATTTCTATTTAATCATCTTCCGCTTATGCCTATGAGAATACGATTGAAACATATATAATCTGCGAATATTATTGTGGTAGGGCACCAATTTCGAGGACAGAATTCCGCAGAACAATGCAACTTTTACTACAATAAATTTCTTCCTCTAGAGATTCTATAATATAACCTGATTCATTTACCCTTTAATATCCACACTGAGTGGGAGTTTGCCAGAAAAAACGCTTTGCCAAGATTTAGTTTCTTCGAAAGCGTTTGCCACTCTCCTCACTCTGCACACTTTCTCCGCATACGAGACAGTGTGCGAAGTAGGAAGAGTGGCAAACGTTTGCGAAGAAACGAAACCTTGGCAAAGCGTTTTCCTAGCCAACTTGGTGCTCTGTGCAGAGTCCGGAAGATTGGATAGAAATTCAGAAAGAATCTTTGATAATACCCGAATCGATTTCAGCGACGCTATCGTCAACCCCTCTTTGTTTCAAAGCTGTCTCTTTGCCTTCCTTCCCTTTCGCGGTTCATCTTCGTCACAGTGGGTGGGCTTACACCGACTCTACTTTCACATTGGAGTTTCCATTGTTGCCTCTTTGGTTGTCGTTGGAGATGAAAGGAGAGGCCTTCTCGTTTGATCATTACAAACCATCTCTTTACCTCATACGCATCTTACTTCCCATATATTTCCATGTCTCGTATCTGCTCTATTGTCGTCTTCTTTCAATTGGTGAGTAAGTGTCCAACATTAAACGAATACGATTCTTCGAAATCAAGATCCCTCTAGAAAACGCAGCGTTTAATCGATTTAAAAAAAAGTCAGATATTACGATAGTATTGAATGATTTGCAATTATTAGAGATTGATCAGTAAGACATCATAGAAAGTAGGGGGGCAATACAATATCCAGATAGTGGAAGCCGCGTCCGTCGATTGTTTCCTTCCTGCTACGAGCACTCAACTCAGACACATTCTCAAGTTCGTCACCGTCGACGATCGAATGAAATGCGAGGGAGAATGTGTCGCGACTTTTGGGGTAGGAAACGCTTTCTCATCAGCAGTATTTTTAAAAGTCTGAACGTCCGAACGTCAAGTACTCAGCAGTTCCACTAACTCGTCCCAATAGAAAATCGTTAATTTTAGTTCTACTAATAGAGTTTATTTTTACCAATAAACTGTTGCAGTGTGTTGCGTACTCTTATGATCAAGCTTGTACTGTACTCGGGGAGGAATATCCAACAGTGACCTGCCAAGCACCCGCACAAATCTATGTGAAGGAATCAGCCAACTGCCCATGTAAGTCCCTTCTATTTATTGTTAATTAAAGGTATAAAGGTAAAGGTAAAGGAACTTCCCGACTTCGAGGTGGGGTCAAGAGAGAACACTGCTGGGCCAGTGTTACAGTGTTTGTTAATTAGTATATTATAGTATTCGATTCCATTACCAGTGTGAGAGAGTGGTTGGGACGGATGGAGTGCATAAATGAGCACTTGAGGTCGTCGGGCCTGCACTTTACTCTCTAAATAATGATTATTTTTATTTCAGTGCGAATGTTTCTCGAGCGCGACTACACTGCTGATAGTTGCACAACGGAAGCGCGCGGTTTCATCAACGACAACGCGAATCCACAAAATCCGATCTGTCCTAAAATGGATGCAGGCGGCTCCTATACCAACTACCTCATACGGTTTTTTAATACGACTTTTTCTAGCTTTCTGGAGAAGGGAAATCTGAAAAAGGTGAAAAAGGGTCATAAATAATTTTCTAGAAAAGCAATCGACCTGCGTTTTAATGGGAAGATCGTCAAACGTATTGACACGTACAGTTGATTTTTACTCTCGCAAGTTTCCATCCTTTCCCCCCTTTTTTGCTGAAACTGCGAACTTTGATGGGCAATAGAAAAGGACGAAAACATGCGAGAATGTCACGAAAAATTCATTAGTAGTTCCAATACATTCGAAAAAGTTCTATAAAAAATTCAGAAATAATGATTTCATAGAACGTTAATTGTGGCCCTTTTTACCGGCCTTTACCGATTTATTTATTTTTCGAAAAAAATAGAACTGCCCAATTTTGAGCACTATGTATTGCATTATACCGGTTACTCAATTTCCTATATTTTATAGGCATGAATACCAAATCGATAATTATTCATATTCTATGAACAAGGTAAAAGAACACAACGAATAGAAAAATGTATTACCTTTTGTGCAATATTGACTATGAACATTCATTGAACAGTCAAGTTCAGAGGAGTTCTCTGGGATGGATCACGAGTCACAATTGACAACGACTTCGGTAACTATCTGAACTTCGATCCCATGCGAAACATGTGGCGGTACACGAACAGGGATGGAGTTGAGGTCCAGTCGGAGCACTGGCTGGTGGCGGCCATGTGTGTTACGGCCGGTATGTGAAACATTGCCGATTGATTTCTGATTCAATAAATTTAGATGACCGCTGTCCCTGCGCACCACTGCCACTGACGTCCTTATATTTTCCTGGTGGTGTGCCGGCAATAACTGGAGTCTACGGAGCGTGCGCCGATCCCACTCATCATCTCACGTATGTCCACCCACCACTTCCCCTCTATATGCGGAACATTTACTATTAAAAATGCACCCGCCGTTGATTGTTCGGATATGAGGCTGTTCGCGAAAGAATCAATGAAATGAACGTACACTGAAATTGAAAAGTCTCACCAAAATTAACGAACTGAGGTTATCGAGTATATCAGTGGTACCTCTGAAGTATGCATGTAGCATAAGAATATGAATGCTGAGGAAAAGGCGCATTTTTTAGTGTATGTGACAAACATTAGTTATGAGACGTGTTCGGGAACGTTTTATTGAAATTTGAGAAAATATAGAAATATTAAAATAGATGATCAAATAATTTTCGGCAACGTAAACTACACTCCGAAAAAATTTTTCACGCAAATCGGTTCACTGGGTCACGAGATATGATGTTGCAGCCTCAAAAACGGTAGTTACAGTACTCCCGAACCGATGAGTGAAATGTAAAATGATTGTCACCATGATGATCAGCACACTAGATAACCTCAACTACGGGATTTACAGAAAATCGATGTACGAGGTCCTTAACAAAAGTTATTGATCCTCTCGCAAACAGCCTCATATGTAGAAGTGATTGCAAATTCATCACTTATATATTATTCATAGACCGCCGCTTTGGCATTTTTATTTCAGCAACCTTTTGCTTTGCGGTAGAATGATAACTGGTCAATATTCGATTACCACTTCAGCCCTCATATTTTTACTTCAGAACTGTGCATGTAAAGGGTCAGAATCTTCCGCCGTACAAACGATCGTTCAATACCAGCAACACGAATGCGGTAAATTGTTGATTAAACCATGGCGGTAGAAATTTAATCAGATACTACACCACACTCTCTTAAGCTCGCAGTGTGAAAGATGTTCTCAAACAAAACGAACTTTCCGAATTAAGCACATGATTTTATAATAGAAATTGAACTGTGGTTTAAATATTTAAATGTAAAACTTGAAAGAAGGGAATATTTGTGCAGGCGATGCTCAAGTGTGAGGCGGGACTATGGATCAGATACTACACCGATAAACGCATCGCTTCGGAGAGTGCGACGTGTCATCCTCCTTGAGCTGAATCCCTTCCCTTAAACTTTTCTTGGACTTGCATCCTTGACACTATCCTTCATAATTGACAAAATGCTTTCGGCGTTTGTATTAGATACAATCGTTTTGTAATATTGCATAGAAATTTGTAATTCTACAAAGAATCGTGTTACATCGATGTCCCAGTCCCTCTAACATATTCACATCTCAAAAGTTCCAACACGATGTTATGCACGAAATAACGTGTTTTCGGAACGATAAATCTCTATGAAACTGTTGCTTTGTGAGTTTATTTAAAAATGAGCTCTGAATTTTCAATGTTTCACCTTTTCAGTACAGCAGGTTACGGTAGTTCAATTCACTAAAACACCGCAATTCAATTCACTAAAACCATACATTTTCATGAACTATGTTGTGGGACTATAGAGATCATTATAAAGTGATTCAACCACATCCACCGCGTGAGCTTGCGAGAACACGCCTGTGGGATCTCGCACTCCAATCTTTTCCGTGTATGATATGTCCTTTGTTTTGCCTTACGCATATTCTTTCCTTCTTCTATCGCAGCAAAAAGAATGTGCTCTTTGTGGTGTCTAATATCAATATCCATGGCTATTCTCGCTACCTTTCATGTTATTACGTATTCCAGATTTTTGAAGGGTCACTTCGAAGGGACTTCCGTTTATGTAAACGTGCAATGGTTGATGGAGTGAGACGAGGGAGCGGAGGATTAATGATTAAACAATCATTTCTCGCATTCTCGACGAACGATCTTGCATTCACACAAAAAAAGTCTTATATGAGGCCCATGACCCTCTAAAAAGTCTTATATTTAAGACTTAAGTTCTTACTAGCCGGGATGTATTGAGGTTAAATACACTACGCTCTATGCGTACACTACGCTCTATGCGTACACTACGCTCTATGCGTACACTACGCTCTATGCCTACACTACGTTCTATGCACAGTTCTGAGTGCAGGTTCGGTCCAGGGGGAGCTCGGTAGCCTGCTCCAGGTACGGTCCAGGGGGAGCTAAGTAACCAACTTAAGATTCGGTCCAGGGGGCCTCGGTAACCTTCTTCAGGAACGGTTCAGGGGGAACTCGGTAGCTTGCTTGACGTTCGGTCCAGGGAGGAGGACTCGATAGCCGGCTCCAAGTACGGTCCAGGGGGAGTTTAGTATATTGGAAATGGTAATCTCTAGAAAGAGTACTGGCTTATTCCGTTGCAAAAGGCTCGTGAAGCTGAGAGCGATCGAAAAAAGTTGCCACTACGCCACTTCGTGGCTCCGTGGCAACTTTTTTCGACCGCTCTCAGCCTCACGAGCCTTTCTCAACGGAAACGCAGGATACCGTGTGTTGATTTCCCGGGCGTGTTCGAACACGTTTCCGACATCGCAAAACACTTTTCCTGTGTTCCCTCACGTTCTGCGAATCAATTGGCAACTTTTCGAAATTTTCGATTTTTCATGTTAAAACGTGTTAGAACACCTTGAGACACGTTTCTGACATAGCAAAACACTTTTTCCTGTGATCCCCTACGCTCTCTGAATCATTTTGGAACTTTTCAAAATTTTCGATTTTTCATGTTAAAACGTGTTAGAACACGTTCAGACACGTTTCCGACATCGCAAAACACTTTTCCTGTGTTCCCCCACGCTCTGCGAATCAATTGGGAACTTTTCGAAATTTTCGATTTTTCACGTTAAAACGTGTTAGAACGCGTTCAGACACGTTTCCGACATCGCAAAACACTTTTCCTGTGTTCCCCCACGCTTTGTGAATCAATTGGCAACTTTTCGAAAATTTAGATTTTTCATGTTAAAACTCGGCAAAACAGGTGAAAACGTGTTTCACGGTACTCAAAAACGTGTTAGAACGGTTTCTGGCACTTGCGAAAAATGCGGCAAACGTTTTGCCCGCGGCGGGGTTCGAACCTGGGGGTCTCGGATTCAAAGTCTGGCGCGTAACCCACTTGCCTATGGATTTGATTAATTAAATTTTGTAAAATTCAAAATGATTTCTGATGAGTTATCATATGCAAAAGGATCCGAGAAGATAGAGCGATTATGAAGCGACTTATAAGGCTTTCCGATACACGATTCCGAGCCTCCAGAAAGGGGTCATGGTGAGAGAGAGAGAAGGTGAGAGAGACCCTTTCTATTTAACTCGCCCTCGTATTCTAAATCCATTCCTAATAAATTTTCCGGCGTGTTGAATGATTTGGAGCGAAATGTACGAAAATTTCGTGAAATCGGGTGAAATCAAGTGAAATCAATCGATATTTCACTTCGAAAACCGGCAAAAGATGCTCAAATGTGAATCTCGTTACTTAAAAACGTGTTTGGACCACTTTTAACGCTTGCAAAAAATGAGGCAAAAGACTATGCACCGGCGGGGATCGAACCTGAGACCCTCGGATTTGAATTCGAGCTCGCTACCGACTTGGCCATGGAATTATCGATTTTTTGTAAATAAATTTTGAAGTGTTTTCTGATAGGTTATCGTATGCAAAAGGATCTGAGAATATTGCTTGAGTTTAAAGCGATTTATAGCGAAAAAACGAAAAAAAATGTCCGTCACGCGGAAGGAAAAAAAAACATACCAACAGACAGACATTTCAATTTCCTAGTAGTGGAGGAATATATAAGACTTTTGAAAAAGGTCATGGGCCTAATATAAGACTTTTTCTGTGTGTTGCCATATGCTTCTATTGCTGTGGTAGACTGAGGTATCGTGTCCGCCATTAGACGAACATTTCGTTTGAACTGTGGTCGATCGAGAATAGTAGGCACTTTCCTTCTATAAATTCGCTTCCTACGTGCTGGCTTAGAGATTGTAAGACGCACCAATCTATGGTCGGAATCTAATGGCAGCTTTGCAATAACCCGAGAATTGATTACTTTAATGGATTTATGGGGAAAATGAATTCAATTTGGGTCTTGTCGCGTCCGTTTGGACTCCTCCACGTCCAGAGTCTATTGTTACGGGCCTCGAAGAATGTATTTGAAGCAACGTTTTTCTTCGGTTTGATGATAGGGTTCGACAGTTTAGAGTTGCAAAGGATAACAGCGTCATGAAGAGCCAGGGGCCATCGCTTGCGGGCCGGGCTTCTAGCGAGGGATAGACGGACTAGGGGACGGAGAGGGACGAGAAACGACCGCTCAGCGCGCGCGAAAGAACCGAAGAAAGAACCGAATTCTCCGTGTTATCTCTTCAGAAATGCGGACAATTTCCCTCTTATGCGGGTATTTGCGGACCTTTCAAAGTCTGATCAGGTACGAAGACGAAGACGAGCATTCTGCCGCAGAAAAGACAATTCGAAGATGATATAAATCCACTTATTCCGTCACGTTCTCGATATGATTTAGGAAGGCAGATGAATGAAACGAGTTATCGGTAGAAGAAGTCGCCTCATTAATAATTCAAGCGCTTTGATAATCACAATAATTGACTGACAATTCCGTTTTATTTGCGAAAAAAGAGAATTAGCGCTGAGCTATGATGAATTTGAATTTTTATCAATATTGCGGTGCTTTTTCAATGAGTGTGAAACGTGAGCGATTCAAGATTTGAATATGAGAAGGTTCAAATCTAAGTTGACACATTCTCCTATTCGTCATCTCACCACCTGTTTAATGCGTCTTATCAGACAGTCAAAGGCATTTTCCACTCGTACGATTATCACTATCTCTTGTCAAGGAGCGGTCGAATCAATACGCCGTGCGCATTTCCCTCTCCTTTACCATTTTTCAAAGCGTTCCAGCATTTTGCTCGAAATTTTGTGAGAGCTATCTCCATCGTATCATATTACATTTATGACATTGTGTTAATCCTTTTTTAGAGAACCAGGACAAGTTCAATCTATTTTAAAAATAATTTATTAGAATGTTGGAACAACGTATGTGAGACTCCGAAATTGGTGCTGGAATAATGATGTGAATATGATAGATGGGAGTGGTCTTTGCAGCGCCCAACAACTTTCGGAAATATACAGACCGATTCAGAAAACAGAAAAAAATGCACCTTCGATGAAATTTTATTCAAAATATTAACCGTTTGGCGTTACAATTTCCAGAGAAAATAGGCAATGTGTAAATCGCAATTTCTTATTTGTGTGCGCTTTTGCAGGATAGTATAGCCTCAAGCAAAGGTGATTTCATTTCTCGATCTATCGAGTGGCTAACCGATCGCTTGCCCGTTTCTTCCTTCAATATGTCTCAATCCACTCCTTCGCAGGATTAACTCACGAAATGGATGAGAATGGAGTTGTGCCGGCCGAAATCGCTCCATCAGAAGAGGAATTGGCAAGTTTCACTTCATTTACGAGTCTTTCCGATAATTATCTCCTCATTTTGCATAATGAACACATTTTACATTTTGCATAATGAACAATCTGTGCACAACGGCGAACACGCGGTACTGTGCGAGAAAATAGCCCAAAACGTTGAATCTTCCGGCTTCGATGAAAAGAAATAAGCATCCATATTTCTTGTTTCTATTTTTTTTAATCCGCAGTTTGTATATTTAGGCACAATATTTTTGCGGGCCACAATGATGAATCCAAATATATTTGATGTATTTGGATTCATTATAAACTTGGTAGCCGTGGCATAGAAGAGTTTATATCCATATCGGTATAGGCACGGATCATCAACCAGAACGCCGAATTGATCCGAGAGTTGGAGAAGAGAAACGATCGCATGGTACTATTCTATAATAAGTAATTTATATACAAAATTTATATACATATATGAATTATTATTCCGCCAGAGGTCTGGTGTTAGTTCGTTTATTGTGATTCATACGGCTCCTTCCTTTGGCTGTATAATCTGTCAGAAATGTGCGAGAAAAATATGGCAAAAAACATCGCCCAAAATATGGCAGATTTTTCTCTAATTCTCTCGATATAGCATGCTATTTCTTCACTCTAACCAAATTTCAATCGGAAATGTGCGATAAAACTTGGCGAAGTTCTAAACGGAACTTGGCGAAGTTTGGTTAGAGAAAGAGAAATAGCACGCAAATCGAGAGAGGGAAAAGTATGCATGTATGTGAGCTTTTTTTAGGGGGGAATTCGAGGCGCAATGAAGTGAACGCTAAAATTTCAATTTTTGCATTGTTGGGTGCTGATGGTCCGTCGCATCCTTGTTTTCATAATGAAATTCCAGCAAATTCTAAATCAACGTAACAAATTGGGTTGAAAGTAGGGTTCGCCTCGCAAGAAAAAAGACCGCTATTTTTCCCGAAAAGAGGAGAATGATCTTGGCAAGAAGTGAAATGGGAAAATTTCTTGTTAATTTTTTAAAATGAACCATGAAATAACCAAGAACCAAGAACATTTCAAGAAATCTGTAAAATTGTTTATTAAAAAATAGTTGTTTTCACAACATCGGGAGTTATTTACAAACGCATGAAAACCATGAGATTTGCAACTTGGGTATCGTTGTTTTAAAATCTAACCCACTACTCCGAAAATGATGGAAATATTCTTTTGCTTGTTATTTAGATATTGCAGCATACTCCCCTTAAAGATAATTAGTGATTCCATGAGTCCTTGCACCCTTTTGTGGTCCTATTGAGCTGAGGATCGAACATGAATCGAATCAGGAATGGTCATAGATCAGGTCTAGCGATTACAATACAAATTATTAATGCTTTTATGAATAATTATTTTGATTAATGCGATATTTTGAAAATGAGAATTGACTAAGTGTTCTTTCCAAGAAATTGTCAAGAAACAAGATCTTGAAATGATTTTCATTGTTCTTGCAAGAAGTGAGATAATTGGATTCTCATTTCGGGATCCCAAGATCTTGCTTGCCAGGCGAACCCTAGTTGAAAGTATAGTTTAAAAATCGGCCATGTGTAAATGTCTGAATCATCGGAACGTTTTATTCGAATTTCTCATTTTTTTCTTTATTTTTGTAATTTTGCATGGTTTGTTTAGTTTTTTTCGCTCCTTTTAATCGTGCAACTACATCCGCTATGCACTTGTGAAGCCCATTTTCTTATATAACACTGCATTATAACGCTTCCTATGAAATGAATTATTGTCTTTGTAGAGACTTTGATTTTGTGCTTGGAAGTGAAGGAGAAATTGGCCAAGTTTTTGGTGAAGTTTTGACAGATTATACAGCCCCCAGGTGAACTTACTGGGTATAACGCGAGATCTCTTTGTGAAACACATCACCACAGGAGCGTCTCTTGATGGACAACGCAAAACTCGTTCAGGACAAGGAACGAGTGGATTCTGAGGCTTTCACATGGAGAAAGAGGAGCAGGAATGTCATGGTTGGTTAAGCATTTCTAATTTGCACAACAATCGCTTCACTGGAAGATACGAAGCACGAATATTCATTGCACTACAAGACAACCACAAATAATTCAATTTTCGATATTTTTCAAAATCAATTTTCAGATTGCGGCAATTTGTCTTGTCATTTTCTGGCAACAGAAAAGGGCACAATTAGAACTCGAAATGGAGGAAACGAAAAGAAAGAGCGTGGTCAGCATTTAATTTTATTTTCTCGTTGCCTTCCTTGACTTTCTGGGTAGTTAGAGAGAAAATCAAATGAATGCGTCTTCTGCACGCATCAATGCTCAGGTTGATCATGGTATATTTTCTCCATTGATCACCGGATACGAAAACAAATAATCAAATCATTATATTATTTTGAGCCGAATCATTTTTGGGACCAGTCTAATTTTAAGGGCCCAATCTATTTCCCTTATGTCCTCTCGCGTATGTCCGAAAAAAGGACATAAGCGAGAGAACGTGGGCATTGGGAAACTGTTTCTGCCACTTTCACTCTTTCTGTATGTGGCCCCTTTCTGGAGCTTTGAAAATGATAGATAAAACCAGTTCTCCTTACTCTGGAATCATCATTGCAGCTGACTACTCTGCTTTCTATTTCTCTCGCTGTCGCAGTTATTGTTTGGTTCTTCGTTACGGCTCGTAGAAAAAATGACCACGATAGTCAAAACGGTCCGAGTTTTCACGATAATCAAGCAATATTGCGAGATGCAGTGCAACTACACGACCAGGTCATTCAGGTGAACTCGTTATTGAGTTGAAATCCGGATGAGAACTACTTTTTAAATCTTTTTTAATCTCACATTCGGATTGCAATAGACCTTTTTAGATAGGAAATATAATTTTCGAAAAAAAAAAGTTCCCATCGGACGGTGATCATTCGACGTAGTGTCTCAAATCCAAATCCATTAACGTTCAATCTCTCCATGGATTTTGAATTACAAATCAATTCCAGACGAATGAAGTGAATGAAAGAGATCACTATGGTCAATTGGAAAACGAGCATAAAGCTTTGCAAAAGAAGTACAGCAGGCTTCTCATGGAGGTCAGTTCATTTTTGTTTTTTTTCTAAACTTCAAGTGATATTTTTCGGTAGGTAGGACGGTCGATCGATTTACTTGGGGCAAAATAATTTTAAAAAATAGCTCACCAAACGAGAGACCGAGAACGAGAGATTGTCTCAAATCCAAATCCATTAACGTTCAATCTCTCCATGGATTTTGAATTACAAATCAATTCCAGACGAATGAAGTGAATGAAAGAGATCACTATGGTCAATTGGAAAACGAGCATAAAGCTTTGCAAAAGAAGTACAGCAGGCTTCTCATGGAGGTCAGTTCATTTTTGTTTTTTTTCTACACTTCAAGTGATATTTTTCGGTAGGTAGGACGGTCGATCGATTTACTTGGGGCAAAATAATTTTAAAAAATAGCTCACCAAACGAGAGACCGAGAGATACACCGTACTCTAACATTCGAAACCACCGAGAATAGTTCTTCTAGCAAATTCGCACTCGGTGTAGGCAAAAGTGTAGTCAGGATTGCAACGGAACCGAGTTCAATTGTCCTTACATCCGATTTTATTCCTTTAATTTATAGATGGGTCGAATGGAGAGACTTCGTCGCGACTTCGAGAAGAAGAGCCCATATTCGAATTGAATATGTAATAAAATGCTTCGTGCCCTATTGCTAATTTTGTTGATGAAATGTGCGGACGAGTGGGCGAAAATGGAGACAGAGAGGTAGAAAGAGAGATATATATAGAGAGAGAAAACGAGAGAGAGAAAGAGAGAGAGAATAGAGAGATATGGATAGAGAGGTAGAGAGAGAAAGAGAGAGAGGTAGAGAGAAAGACAGACAGAGAGAGAGACCTTTCATCAAAATGAACTGCCCACGAAAGCACCTAATGAAAACGGAGAGCTTCCAAATGCGATAAATGTTTGCTCACTTTCGGTAGACTTCCGTGAGAGACTCAATCGAAAGCTATCGAAAGCTCGTTAAGGCCTCATTCCCGGCCCCTTCCATACGAGAATTGATTAGTGAATTCAGTGTAGTGAGACCGCTAATCAGCCGGCCATTCACACCTCGTACCGACGCTGATTAGTGGTCTTATCAGTGACTCGCGAGAGCCAGTCAAGAGCTGTTGTGAAGCGTATTTCACCCTGTCATTGTCTCACGCAGTTGTGGTTTAGTTAGTCCGATTTTGACTACAACAATTGCCAATTCTAAGACAATTTATGTTGAAATCATGTATAAACGACTTTTCTTTAAAATTATATGAAAATGCACAAAAATCTTTTTTTTTTTTCATAATAAAATATTATATGCTCATGACATGTCTCTTGTTTGTGGTGTAGTTCGTACGATGTTTACTGCAATAATTATCAGAATCAGTTGGATGGCCGTTTCGGAGTGCCCCAACTTCGATCCTCTTTTCGACTTCGAATATGCGAATTGTAGCTTTGCGGAGTCGGTGGACGGCTGTGATTTAGTCGATGTAAGATTGACAATTATTTTTCATTTACATTTCGCATATTGCATTTTTCAGCAACTTCACAAGTCGCGGCGTTTTGGCGACTCAGCGATGGTACTCGCGCCGAAATGTGAGTTCATTCGTCCGTGTTGGCTCTGCAAATATTCAAAGTGTAAAAAAATGCAATTGTATAGTTGCTTAGAATGTGCTGAGTTTTCAACCCGATGAACGCATTTCCCAGAATACTTCATATTTGCATATATTCTGACTGGTATGTTGCTGATTGTTCGACAGACTTTCAGTGATTTCCTGTTTGACGCTCTCCGTTAACATCTTCTACGGAATTATTCTCTTTCTCTCATGGAAGAAAAAGGGTTTTCGGTGAGTCATTCTATGTTCTGTAGCGAGCAGAGTCAACCTTTTCACTATTTTTACATGCTCTTCATTGTCTTAAACCGCTGTACTCTTCTTTTTCTCTTCTTCTTTTCTTCTTTTCTTCTATTCTTTTATTTCTTTTCTGCAAAATTTTTGACGTAGCGACGGGATACAGGATTGAGCGACGATACGAAGTTTTAACTTCGTTAAAACATTCCGTGAAAATATTTTACAGGTGCAAGAAGAGCAATGTGTTTCTCGCCAGTCGTTCTTATACATCCGTCCTTACGATCGGACTGCTTAACATTGCTCTATTCGTTTGGATGTACGGCGAGTACGTGCTAATTACTCTATTTGTGGTGTTCTTTCTAAGGTTGGCCTCGTGAAAAAAATGACAAACCTTTTTCTCGAATCATGAGAAATGCTCTCGAATCAGATATGATCGGAAGATAATTTATTTCAAAATCTAGAAACCAATCCAAAAGATACGAGAAGTTGATAACATTTGAGGTGAATTGACGGGAATGCATAGACTGAAGGGCGTTTCGAGGCACATCCGACTTTCGAGATCTCGAAACGCTCTCATTTTTCTCGAAACTAATAGATAATTAAATTACGAGCTTCGAGATTCTGATTTTCTCTCTCACGAGGCCAACACTTCTTGTTCCATTGGAAAGCATACTTGCGAAATAAACAACGGACATTCTAATTTCACAGGCTCAACTTCTACACTACTACCATCTTCTTCGGTCTCATTGCCGCAGATTTCATGTTTATTTCAGGTGATTTTTTTTAAATTTGAGAAATATACTCTTCAGAAATCTTAGAATACATTTGTTTCTTTCCTAAAAGCGATATAAAAGTTAGATTCCAACTCCCACAAATTGTGGAATCCTAAAACAAAGCATACAAATTTCGGCAACACAACGTAAATGATGATCAAGAAAACAAAAACAAGAGTTTGCAAAAATACAGAATGGTAAGTTAAAGTTCGAAAATCATTATCTGAAATCTCTCAGGAACAAACTTCGCTCACACAGTTTTACTCTACACGGCAGTTATGCATCCATTCATTTACGCTAATTATCTCACGTTCGCGCACTGCATTGGCGCCGGCATTTTCCTCTTTCTACTGGCAACGCTACAGGGGGTGACATTTCTACTCCCCAAATTTCAATTTACCCTCACATTGCTCACATATTGTTATTAGCGACGTCACAAAAATGCCGAAAGAGACACGAAATTTTAGACGAGGCGTGTATGATACTTGTACATGTTTGCAGGCAATTATGGGATTTGCCAGTGGTACATTGTTGTTTCCCTCGTCTTCGCCTGTTAATTGCACGATTGAGACTTTCCAGGTATTTTTTGTTGTCTAGCACCGCGGCCAAAATTTGTTAATTAGTTTAGATGAGATTTCACAATTTCAGTTCCCGATGTCGTTCGTAATCCTCTTCTTCATAGTTGGTGGCTACGTTCTCATGCTGTTCATGTACATTGTTGTCCTGTGGAGACTGCGCGGGCGAATCGATTGCGCGGTGAACATTATTTTTCAATATATTTCCCACTAGGGCTTCTTTTTTGGCACATTATCCACCCAAACTTGAAGAAGCCTAGTATAGTTGAGCTTTAAAGGATGTTACATGAATGTCGAAATGAAGAATAAAGATTTTATGTCAGGCTTCGCTCATGCTGAAGGCCTCCTTATTCGTCATTACGATAACCGCAGTTCCCGTAATTGGCATATTCATTGCCATGATTTCAAACTTCTACGAGTTGGCAGCGCTGGGTAAATAATTTCTTGTTTCGAAGATAGTGACGAAACAATTGTCAGCAAAACAATTTTTCTGAAAAAGAAGGTAGTCCAGTGTATGTTAAGGCGACAATGCCGCGTCTCCGTGTTCTCTACTGGAGAACATCGAGCAGCTCATTTTTATAGAGAGACTGATAGCACTCGACACCATCTTCTGGTAATATTCTTGATTTAAGAAAAAAATATAGAACAAAATAAAATCAATATTAAAGGTTGGTCGGCCGAACGTTAGAACCGATAATGTGGATATACGCGGAGAAAGATGTTGCAGCAGTGCTGACCCCGCTTACAGGTATTGATCGAAAAAATTTAAACGATATTTTCAAGTGAACCATTTTTAGTTAACTGGCAACGAAAATTTTACTTTTGTTGTTTAAGAAAGATCAATTTTCAACCTCGTGTAACTCAAAATGTACGTACATCAGGATCGATTCGGAAGGGATGGTCCTCTCTCAGGAGCAGTAAACCAGAGCCGGTTGCTGTATAATATTACAATTTTATTTTATTTTGTTATTATTTGTCTATCTGTGGAGGGAATGAAACAAATACATAATGAAAAGATTGAATTGAATATTGCTCGCTTATTACAAAAATGAAATGTCATATTAAATATTCCTCGTGCATAAAAATATGTTTTAAAATATGTTCTTATTTAATGCAAACGCAGTGAAGTTGCTGCTTCGCTATTATTGCGTCCGGTACGCTTTGCAAAAGGGAGAAAAAAAAACACAGTTTTAAAACGGTTTTAGCCCTTTTTGGCATTCAGTTCAGTTCACCCAGAAAACAGAAAAAAAAGAGAAAAATAAGAAAAGAAAACAGAAATACAGAAGCGAATCCAAATATATCGAAAAAGCCAGTTCCTTTTGAAATTGTGCGAAATAGTGCGACGCTCTACCGCACATTTCTTGGACGCATGCTTTGTGCACGATACTTTTAACGAGTCTGTTCAATTCTTGCAAAATATAGTGAAATGGAACTGGGAACCACAAAAGGAATTCCTATTCAGCGCATCTGGCCAAGCTCTTTAAAAATTACATAATTTTGCCTGTCAGTCTTCTACCGCCTTTCACTTTCAACGTAACTCCGAACTCTTCGCGCACTTTCCATGTTTCGATGAGTCAAACTGGCGGAAGTCGGCGATGTTATCGCTCTTTTTCCTCGTCATCTCTCTCTTCCTCCTCTCTTCTTCTTCCTGATCGCAAGAGTGCGGGAGAAAACTCCGCTAGCCACAAATCCTGGCTACACCCATGTCTTCGCTCTATTCAACAAGTGAAGAAGCAAATCGCGGGTAATCATCTATATTTTATTTTATGCCTTATCATTATTGTCTTACTTTGGATGCCATAAACAAATTAGTGGGAGTTTTCAGCCTTCTGGACGATGTTCTCCGGGAAAAGTATGTTTCTTCGAGACATACCGTAATTATTATGCTTCCTTTGCTGTTGATTGTTGCACTAATCGCGATTCAAACGACTTTTATGGCGGTTAAGACAAGAGAAGAAATTGCGAGTCAAGTGAGTTGTCATTGCACAATGATATTTCTCGCTTTTATGTTGCTGATGTTGCTCCCGATACAAAGAGAACTCTGGATAAAATTTTCACTGATGGAGAGATTCTAAGCCTGATCTCTTTCAGGTGGAGCCAGAGGTAATCCATATCACCACATTCAATGGAGGAGCTGAGTATTCTGGTAGACTCGAGATGCTTCTAAAATCTATTCTCCTCTTCCACAATGGCACCATCCAAATCCATGTTTTTGCCGATGCAAGGTTAGTCGGAATAGGAATTTTGCTAAACTCCTCTGCGATGAGGTATGCATGTTTGGGTAATAAAGGCCCACAACGAACCATTTAAAGCACAAAAAATCCGTTTTGTAGAGCTCGCGAGGTGCTCTCTATCATGCTCCACACGTGGCGCATTGAGCGATGTGAGTTGGGCTCTTATTCCTTTGAAAATTTGGAAACGGTTGCTTAGTATTTTTCTTTTTTTTGTAAATATAGTGCTGTCGCAGTACGTTGGAGTCTCTACGAACTGGATGAGCCCCACGACAGAGTGAAATTCATTCCGACTGCCCATGCAGCAGGATCCATGGGATTCCTGCGACTCTTCGCCCACGATTTGCTGCCTCTCTATGTGAAGAAGGTGAGCTTCCATTCTATCTAACAACCTTTACATAAAAACATGAAATCTGATCGTTATTTGTTTTAAATAATATAAATTTTCGAGGTTATATTGATTGACACGGATACGATGTTTCTCGAGGATATAGCAGTGATGCATCAATTCTTCTGGAAAATTCGTGAAAAGGGTTAGCAAACGGTTTGTTATTCAGTTCAGTGGATTTCAATTTCGCAGGCGCATACTTTGGCGCGGCAATGGATATGTACTACCGGCCCTTTTTGAGCACTCACTGGCTCATGCCGTATTCGGTACATTCATTCACTATTTCATTCTTTCCTTTCAGAATTCCGAATAACGTCGATCAGAAAAAATAAGCATAATTTCAGCGGAATGGAATTAATGCCGGCATGGTGATGCTGGATCTGCAGCGTATGAGAGACAGTACGTATATTAATCGTAATTTTTTTTTTCAATAGTGCTTGCAACAGATAAGACTAAAATTCGTCAGAAATACTTTCATTACAGTTATACTCTGCCTAATTGTATCCAAAACTTGCCAGATGCATGGGACGATATCTGGGGTGATGAAACAATGAGACTAGTCAACACATACGGTCCTCTCCAATCCTCCGAACAAGTGTGAAATTATGCTTTTCTTAATAGTCAGATGAGAAAATTTTTAAAAAAAGAATAAGAGAGGATCTTCCCCTTCAGGACACATTTTCATCACTCGAAAGTTCCTCGTTCGGCTTCAGAATGCCGTGCGAATACGACTTCCAAGTGGGAAGGGTGAGATTTTAATTTCAAACTGGAGAAGTTTACAGTACTTTTCAGCGAGCAGTTGAAACCACGTGCATTGCAAGTGGCGCCAGTCTCGATAGCGCGAAAGTGAGAACATCATAGTGTGTTGATTCATATCAAACTGAAAGGTTACTGCATCTTTAAAATTATACACACGTGAAATGGAATACTGGTGTGTATACTATTGTCCAATACCTAGGAGTCTCTCTTGTTTTGACACAGTCACTTACCACAATGCAGGTGTTTAGCCGTGGATCCTTTAAAAAATTGAAAGAGTGTATTTTAATTTGTAAAATCGTGAATATAAGTTATTATAATAGCGGGGGAAATGTTCTTCATCTTTTTTCATTACAGATCGTGCACTGGACCGAGGGAGCCAAATGGTCGAGCAACAAAACGATCGCACGCCATTTTACGAAGATCTACCAGTGCATGGCAATTATCGACTGGGAGTTAATCAGTGGAGAGACGAGAGATAGGAACATGTCTCCGGCGAGAACACTGCTTTACATGAGGGATGGAGCACTTCCGGTAAGCATGCGTATTCGTTCATAACCAAGATAGATCACGATTTCAGAACAACTCCGAAATGACACTGGCAGCCTCGGTTTCCTTTGATAGAGCGTTCGAGTTCATTGAGAGGGGTGAGCGATATTTACCTGCAACTTATATCTCGCTATTCTTTTACAGCAAATCATTGGCCGGACGCTGTGAATCTAATCGTAATTGGGACCGACAAACAGAGTATGATGTTGAGGTTCTTTTTTCAAATTTCCAACTAGCAGAGATTTAGGTGTGGCTGTTTTGCTCCTTATATTTGTGTAGTCATTCCTTCAATGAACTGTTGCAGGGATTTTCTGGATTACAACAACAATTCAATTGGTGCTCGACTCTCAGTCCATTTTGTACACCGGCCGAGGAATATAGTGAGTTCAGTCAATGTCCATTTCCTATTAGTGTTTTCTCAGGAAGACGACCGCTTCTCACGATACATTCGAAAGCTGGGAGTTGATATTACAAGAACTGAAAGATTATTACACATTCTCGATGTTCTGTCATTTGACAATTCGAAAGGTCTGTCAATATAATTATATTTACTATCGAATCTTATAATCCGTTAGAAGTTCGCGAACTTTTCACGCATCTTTTCTCGCTCGTTTTAGGCTATTTTCTTGATAATTTGCGTTAGGTCATTAGAGACGCATAAGAAACTACTAATGCCGAAGAATTTAACTTAAAATATAAACTAGGGAATTAGCCGCACCTCTTAGAAGGTCGCGGAATTCTGCGAGCTGTTTTCACGCAGCTAGACAGTGACGAGAGAGCACGTAAACAGAGAGAGCGCAGAAATACAACAACAACATTGCTTACTTTTCCCTCTCCTCGTTCCGCGTGCTCTCTCGTCACTGCCTAGCTGCGTGAAAACAACTCGCAGAATTCCGCGACCTTCTAAGAGGTGCGGCTAATTCCCTAGTTTATATTTTAAGTTAAATTCTTCGGCATTATAAGTTTCTTGTGCATCTCTAATGACCTAACGCAAATTATAAAGAAAATAGCCTAAAACGAGCAAGAAAAGATGTGTTAAAAGTTCGCGAACTTCAGACGGATTATAAGGGTCGTATGATGATTATTGCAGAAACGTACGATACCTTGTCACTTTTGAAGCACGACGGGGTTACTGTTGTCAGGGATCATACTGTAAGTGACGACTGTTGAATCAAGAACTAAATCTAAATTTAATAATTCAGTCAACGCGACAAATCGGATATTTGACGAAGAAGATCGTGGCGCAAAGAATAAATGCCGAACGATATAGATCCGTCGAAGAGAGTGCGAAACTCATGAAGTAAGAATAAATTAACTAATGAAATGTCTATCTTTCTTTCAGAATGAAGCTAACGTACGCAACAAGTGGAACACCGTGCGAATTTGTCCCCGCATTGATAGAGACAGTGAAAGATTATCCTTCGTTGGAATTCTGCAAGACAGAACTTTCGAAAAGAAATACTATTCTACGTACATTACCTTTTTGAAATTCGAAAACGAATGGTTTTGAGATTATCTTTGTAAATATTTGCACGCATTTACGAGTAAAATTGTTTTTGTTTGTTGATTGATTTTCGGCACGGCCGGATAATGAATTTACGTAAAATGAACTTTCAAAAATAGTTTGAAACCTTTATTGAAAAAAATAGTTCTCTTCGGAAAACCGCACGACATTGTCTCCCGCGCGGAATGTTAGCGTACGGTAGGGGCGCATAAGGGAAGCGGGATGTTTGGTGGCGCCGGACGCCACTGCAAACTGAAACGCTTAAATATGTTTGTATTCTTCGTTAATCTCTTATTGTCAATGAAGAAATGTATCCCTTAATCTGCCCAGTCTGAGAATGTTTGTGATGCAAGCTAATTTAATCCATTTTTTTAGTGTGAGCTTGGTTTGCTCCCTTTTCCCATATATTGAGCAGCTGTTGCTCGATGTTTTTGTGTTATCATCAGAAAATTAACATCAGAACAAGAGTTGAAAGTAGAAAGTTTTTTTTTATTTTTCGCCTAAACTGTTGCATCGGAGTTCTAATGCATTACAGAGAACATGTAAGCCCATTGAGTTCACAATATTCCGTAGTCTATAGACTCACTCGTAACTCTCCGTTTGTCATATTCCTGATTCGCGTCCTCTGGAATGTGACCTGTTTATTCTTTTATTAATAGCAATTTACATTTCAGACGACGTCAGTGATGAGCGAATCATTGATAGGAACGAATCGAATCGAAAGCTGGAAGAAAGAGGTTTCTTACAAAAAAAGTGTATTTTGCTTACAATTAGAAGCTGTTTGACTAGACTGTGCAATGATTCCCTGCAAGATCTTTATGTCGCGACATGTTCTTATTCGATATACAAAGTAATTTAGGCAATTGCCCTCTCTCACTCGGATCCCATTGGAAGTGTGCTGTGTGGAGCACTCGAACTTCTCCTTCACCTCGCCAAGAATGGGCAAAACTGTCAAGTAAGCCCTAAGCAGATAACCGTACCTTTAGACAAATTTCTCCTTTTTTATACCCCATTCTTTGAGAATGTCGGAAAGCGAATGCGAAAATCGCTTGGAAAGGACATGTGGGAAAATTGAATAGACAAAAAATATTATCGACCGAATAATATTATTCCAGGATTTAAATTTCGCTCTCAAAGCCTTGGAAATTGAGCGGAACCAAGCGATCAGCGATGATCCAGAAAAGTAAGTTGAGGTTGTATAACTACACTAGCTCCTTTTTTCAAATAGAGGAGGCGATTGGATTAGATTATTATAAAATCGCCAATTTACTGTTCTCCAGGCATTTGCTGTTACGTGCTGTCGTATATGGACTGTGTGAGTCCCTAGCAATCGCGGTTCACACCTTGTCGGGGACTTTGGAAAGTCAGTTTCCATTGAACTCGCCTAAGCAGGTGAAAATTTGCGCATTTCCTAAATACAAAACGATACACATTCAACATTTTCTAGTATTATTTCGAAAATACAATCGTCGTAATCAGCCTGTCCATGTCAGGAGGACTTCGTCGATGGGTCCATTAACGAAATCGATGCTGATCCCGCGAATGTGGGCCACATAGCTGTCCCCTTCACCGTTTCTTTTCAACCGATGCCTCGCGCAGACTCCAGTCACAATGGCGAAAACGCGCTTGTGCAACCGAAAATCGAAGAAGTAAGATTAATGTTTCCCTAATTATCGTGGTTTTTTTAAAAAATTTCTTATATTTCAGATAGAGAATATAGTTATGGCAGTGGTTGACATAAAGGAAGAGGAGCCTGACCCTGAATCCGAGGTTGGACTTTTTTCAAATTTTCAATCACAACGGTACACTATTCCATTTTCTTGTATTTACCATCTTTCAGCCTTCTGAGTCGAACAGCACACGAATGCAGCACTACTCTAACGACGATCTGTACGGCGGCGCTTCTACTTCTGCAGTTTGTGCTGCCCCTTCCACCGAAGAATCGTTGCGGCTGCAGACTCGAAAGTCAGCTGAAGCAGTAGCGCCCACATTCAACTGTGACCAGTGCCGACGCACCTTCAGGTCGTTACAGCAACTCGCGACACACAAGCACACCCACGCGTTGTCGAGTGAGTTTCCATTAGTTTGCTCATTACGAAAAGAAGCATATTTTGAAGCAACAATTATAGATGGAACGAAATTATTCTATTTATTTTGGACACTGTTCCTAATACATTTTTATTCAGACGATCGCCCGTTTGAGTGTAATCTGTGCGACAAGAACTTCAGCCTGGAGAAGCATCTGAGTCGGCACGTGCGAGAATACGATCATTCCAAGCTGCAGAGGCGGAGGTAAATTGTTTTTATCAATAACCGACCAGAGATGTTTTAATGACAAATACATATGATTTGAGCCCTCAACACGACTGAAATGTTCTACTATTCCTCTTTTTAGAGAAGCAATGAAGAAGCTGCCGTTTAAATGCGACCAATGCGATCGGAGTTTCGAAAGAGACTCGAGACTGCAGGCACACAGGAGGACGCATACTGGTATGTTCTTGCTCTCACACCCATTAAAATTCATCAAAAAATTTGACAGTACAAATCAAAATAATGCAAAGGGTGTCAAACAAATTGTATTGAATATCGCATGACTTTACACACGCTTTTGTTGATTTATCTTTAGCATTATCTGAGAAAAGAAGGAATTGTTCAGGTGAGCGCCCATTCGTCTGCCCACAGTGCAATCTTGCATTCTTCGATGTCAATCGACTCAAATACCATTTGAGAACCGTCGTCCACAGTGAGAAGGAGTCTTCAGAGTGCAAGAAGGAATTGGAATGATTGATCTAGCAATTAGATGTTGTTGATTGTTAGTAACTAGTTCTTTTCTATAATAAATGTTGATTTTTACTTGAATTCTTCATCTTGAACAGAACATAAATGCGCCTATCTCCTTACCTTTCGAAACCATCGTTAGAATATTGCGACGCAAAAGAGAAACCGCGACTTTCTTCACTTCCATCACTCTCTATCACCTCACTCTTTCCTCGGTATATTCACCTATTCAGAAATTTTGGCCGTAGCAACCAAACACCGCGTATGGATCATAGACGAAAGTGAGAGGCGAGAGTCAATGACGAGATCGGCAGGACAAATAGTGCCAGCTGTCCTTTCTCTCTCTCTCTCCTTTCCCACGAGTGACCCATCCTCCCATAGTAACGCGGTTCCCGATCACGGTTCCGACTCTCCACCTTTCGCACGCTCTCTCTCTCAATCCGGAACCTGCCGCCTTAATCCACACTAGAGAATGAAAACAGGGGAGGAGAAGGGAGGGGAAAGATGCGTGCAAAAACATCAGCGGGTATACGTGGCTTGTGCAGCATCGCACACCACTATCGCTTGCTCTCTCTCCCGATTCCCCCCTCGTCCCTCCTCTCTTGTTCCCCTCGCATTTAAATAATTCTGACCTATTCTCATAATCATTTTTGCTTCATTGTGAGGATTCCGACTAGAATATGATCGAGAAATGGAGTCGGCTGACCACGTTTGCTCACTCAAAAATACCGCCCGATTCCCATTGCCCCTCAGACACAACAGTGTTAATCCCCTGCAAATACCACTCTCCCTCTCTCGTTTTACACTGCCTGTTATCTGCAAAATGTGACCACGGTCTCTTCTTTTCACAAACTCTCTTCACCTCTAGGTGGATGAGAGAGTGTGCGAGACAAAATCACCGCAAAACCTCATATTGCACTTTCCCGTTATCTTCCGCCCAATTTGTTTCGCTCTCCTCTCATTTTCCTTTCTCTCATTTATTTAGTTCCGCCTTTCCCGACTTGGAAAACTCCCTACGCTCTTACAATCAAATCGCTAAAGAAAAGTGCACCTTCCTCTGCTTTTCAACCTCTCATTACCAACTTCTCATTTTTCCATTACATTTCCATTAATCTCTCCTGCAATAGTCATTGATGGGTCGGAATCGGTCTCACCATACCGCACACTTCTTCTCACTCTTAGTCCGGTCTACAGAGTTTGCGGAATGAATAGATCATTTCTGGCCCCTCAGAGGCAATACACGCATCGAAATGAGCAGCCACGTTTCACGAGCGTTTGGTGAGTAATTGTTAGTGTTTGTTGGCTAGCTGTCTTCCTCCTTTTCACTCTTTTTCCCTTCTCTTTTACCTTCCTCTCTCTATCTCTCTCTTCCTTCCTCTGTCTCACTCTTCCTCTCTCCCTCTACTGCACAACATTCTCGCATTCACACACACTCACGTAAATCAGAGCAGCTCTTATCAGCAGAGTTTTCCAGTTTCTCAGCGCATAGGAACGCTTTTCTCTCTCAATTTCACGATTGAATTCACTGTGAATCCAGCCTGAACACACATTTGGTACCCCATAGTTGTCTACATCTAGTTTTTTGCCTGTGAATTTTGCCTCTATCTTTTGTTGTTTTCGTTGCTAAAATGGCGTGCCGATGAGGCGGTAATCTGACCCAGTTCGGTCTCTAGGCACTCCAATTTTTTTCGAGATTGCGATCTTGATCTGGATAACCTCCCTTAGCCTCTCTCCTTTCATATCTCGGTCACTTTTTGTGCAAGGATGCGCGCGTGCAAAAAAGAGTAGACCATTTTACTACAACATTGCAGACAGTGAGGAAGAGATAGATTTATCTGCTTCACGTAAGCTTTTATCCGCAGCCATACAAAAATCTATCTCGCTCACTAGCCTTTCAAGCTAATTCGTTTTTCTGTCACGTGTTATCTCGGTTTTTGTTTCACTCAGCGCTACCTTGGTTACTGGCAACATTTCTCGGACAATGACTCTTCCCCTCCTAGGTTACCTTTACTATCCCTATTGGTCCTCACTTTTCTTTGTGTGTTGATGTTTGAAGATAATCCTCTTCTCTCTCACTTTCTTTCTCTCTCTCACTGTTCCTTTTGTGTGCGTAGTACTCTCTCTCACTCTTCCTGACCCTCTTTCTCCACAGAACTATGAGGTTCTACAGAGATGACAAACTCGTTCCTGACTACCACTCATCGAAAGTGTTTTGATGAATTCTCCAATCGATAGTCGTTCTTTTTTATCACTTCTACGCAAGTTTTCAGCTATTCATTATCACGGCGATGTACACATTTTTCTGCTGTACTCCTGGTTTACGTTTTTTTAGTACAAATAGTCTGAATCACCCCCTCCTCCACTAAAATGCCGTCAGCCGCCATTTTGCTTTCGATTCCTCTTTGCCGCTTTCTCTTGAATTGCCATCTAACTAGCCGGGATGTGTTGAGGTTAAATACACTACGCTCTATGCGTACACTACGCTCTATGCATAGTTCTGGGTCCAGGTTCGGTCCAGGGGGAGGTTGGTCACTGGCTCCAGGTTCGGTCTAGGGGGAGATCGGTCACTGGCTCCAAGTTCGTTCCAGGGGGAGCTCGGTAGCCTGCTCCAGGTACGGCCCAGGGGGAGCTAAGTAACCTAATTAAGATTCGGTCCAGGGGGGCCTCGGTAGCCTTCTTCAGGTATGGTTCAGGCGGACCTCGGTAGCCTTCTGCAGGTACGGTTCAGGGGGAGCTCGGTAGCTTTCTTGAAGTTCGGTCCAAGGAGGAGGACTCAGTAACCGGATCCAAATACGGTCCATTGGGAATTTAGTATGTTGGGGAATGTTAATCTCTAGAAAGAGTACTGGCTTATTCCGTTGCAAAAGGCTCGTGAGGCTGAGAGCGATCGAAAAAAAGTTGTCACTACGCCACTTCGTGGCTCCGTGGCAACTTTTTTCGATCGCTCTCAGCCTCACGAGCCTTTCTCAACGGAAACACAAGATGCAGTGCACTTAAAGAGAGAACGTTCAGACACATTTCCGACATCGCAAAACACTTTTCCTATGGTCCCCCACGTTCTGCGAATCAATTGGTAACTTTTTGAAATATTCGATTTTTCATGTTAAAACGTATTAGGAAACGTTAGGACACGTTTCCGACATCGCAAAACACTTTTCCTATGGTCCCCCACGCTCTGCGAATCAATTGGCAACTTTTTGAAATTTTCGATTTTTCATGTTAAAACTCGGCAAAACAGGTGAAAACGTGTTTCACATTACTCAAGAACGTGCTAGAAGGGCATCTGACACTTGCGAATAATGCGGCAAACGTTTTGCCCGCGGCGGTATTCGAACCTGGGGGTCTCGGATTGTAAGTCAAGGGCGTAACCCACTTGGCTATGGATTTGGTCAATTAAATATTGCAAAATTTTAAAGGGATTTTGGTCTGTTGTCGTATGCAAAAGGATCCGAGAAGATAGAGCGATTTTGAAGCAATTTATAAAGCTTCCCGATGCGCGATTCCGAGCCTCCAGAAAGGGGTCAGGGGCGAGAGAGTATGCCAAAGTGAGAGAGTACCTCTCGATTCCCCTTGCTCTCTCGTTTCCAACCCCTTCCTGCGAGGTTTGCCGGCATGAGGAATGATTTGGAACGAAATGTGCGAAAATTTCATGAAATCACGTGAAATCAAGTGAAATCAATCGATATTTCACTTCAAAAATCGGCAAAAGATGCTCAAATGTGAATCTCGTCACTCAAAAATGGGTTTGGGCCACATTTGACACTTGCAAAAAATGCGGCAAAAGACTATGCACCGGCGGGGATCGAACCTGCGACCCTCGGATTTGAATTCGAGCTCGCTACCGACTTGGCCATGGAATTATCGATTTTTTGTAAATAAATATTGAAATTTTTTCTGATGGGTTATCATATGCAAAAGGATCTGAGAAGATTGCTTGAGTTTAAAGCGATTTATAGCGAAAAAACGAAAAAAAATGTCCGTCACGCGGAAGGAAAAAAAAAACATACCAACAGACAGACATTTCAATTTCCTAGTAGTGGAGGAATCACAGTTTAGCACCCCTATCGCTATTGCCCGTCCTCTATTTCCGTTTTCATCTATCGATTGATAAAACATTCATCGGAAATAGTCCGAGCGAAATGACACGTGAACTTTTGTTATCACCGCCTACTGTTTATTCCATGTACATAACATTCTTTCTCTTTTTCTCTCCATCCACTCCATTTTGTGTTACAGTGAACCTCCTCGTTTTGGTTTTGACCGGAATGCAAAAGTATTAATTTCAGGTGATAATGACCGAGGAACAAATGAGGAGATCGCGGTATGGGGACGTCAGAGGAAAGAGTGATGGTGAGACAAACGCGTACAATTACTTTGTCTCTTTATTCTGATGCGAACGAAACATTTTCGATAGTTGCTTTCGAAAAAAAACATTTTAAAATTAAAGCGCGGATTTCCTTTTTGCTCATCTCCTCTCTTGTCTGTTTCGAAATGGGGCAAGACTTCCAGGAAAACAGCAGTTAGCAGTTCGTCTGTTCAGCAGTTAGCCTGTTCGCCTATGGAGAAGCACATTGAACAGATTTCGAAACAATCTCTGTAGTCATTGCCGATCTTACGCCCCTTCCAATCCCTTTCTTCAGCATTATTTGTTTGCCATAACCTTTCGAAAGAGTGGAGAAGAATCGTTAGTGTAAAAATTTCGAAAGATAGTAGCAGCAAGTATTTGCACATAGATTGCAAAACGATTTTTTTTGATGGCACGATGGTTGATTTTGAAAATATCAATAATCACATTCATTAGAGATGAATTTGTCCCATGTTTGTGGGGTTACTGTACAGTCAATTCACGGATTTTAAATTAATTTAGAATATATATGGGGAGAGCATATATAGATGTAAGATACTAGAGAACTTCCTCTTTAACCATGTTTTCCAGATGAGCTCGCTCTCCTCTTCTCCTTCTACCGTTTTGTCGAAATGGAAAAGTGGACGGATGACTTCGCCGATCGCTTCAAGCGCTACAGCAACAAAGCCACGTAAGTAAATTTGCATTTTTCCTTTGTTCATAAAGCAGAATGAAGTATTTCTGTCCATGACAATAAGAAAATACTACGCGGATATGAACTTGGATAATTTATTTTGGTAGTCTCTTTTCTCAAATCAGTCATATTTTTCAGCGCTTTTGATCCAGCGCTCTGCCGATTCTTCCAACGGACGCTCACTTACTACACGCACATGAAAGTTGCAACAGTAAGTCTCCCCCTGAATTTTTTTTCTCATTCATATTTTTTGCTCCTCCACATGCATTGGTGATGCGCCTTGGCGCAGCTGCCGTGAAATAGGCACCGCCTGACCAAGGCCCTGCACGGGCTAATGTAAAGAGTAAAGAGTACTCATTGCCCGCTCCCTCGAGACACAGCACGAGATAGATGAACGCGCATCATCGGGGGTATAGCTCAGTGGTAGAGCATTCCTCTAGCTAGCGGAAGGACGTTGGTTCGAATCCTTCTGCCTCCAGTTTCTTTTGCGCACTCCTCTGACGTTAAAACATGGGGGCTGAGCCGGGGACCAGCGGCCGTGTAGGGTTCACGGTGGGAATAGCCCCCTTAGCGCTGTCCCAAAAAGGGTCATGAGTGGCAAAGAGACTGATGATGTGGCGAGTGCCTCGGTGGAACTCGGCTAGTGTGAGGGGCGGCATGTAAAGAGTAAAGAGTACTCATTGCCCGCTCCCTCGAGACACAGCACGAGATAGATGAACGCGCATCATCGGGGGTATAGCTCAGTGGTAGAGCATTCCTCTAGCTAGCGGAAGGACGTTGGTTCGAATCCTTCCGCCTCCAGTTTCTTTTGCGCACTCCTCTGACGTTAAAACACTAAGATTTAAAAAAAATGTATCCAAAAAGAGCTTCCGTATTCAATGAACCTATTCCGTGCTGACCCTTGCCGTGTCTCCCTCAGTACTTGGTGCATTGATAATGAGATGTTTTCAGAAATTTATTTGTTACAAAGATATCAGTAATCATTACAGGCGCATCAAGAAGAAGTATTGAGACAGAAGAAGGCTACTGCGGCTGCAGCCGCACTGTTGGCTCCACGTGCTGCACGCGCTGCACCTGCTGCAGCCACCGCTTCTGCACCAGCAAACACTGCGCAGCTCACTACGGCCGCAGCTGCAAATTCCTCGCCGGCTGCTTCACTCGCGCTGCCGAGTGAGCCACTGCGCATGCCCGATGTGAATTTGTCTCCCAATTCGATTGTCGTCTCAATTGAACTTCGTGCTTCCATAAATCGATACCGTACAGGCTACAGTGTCCTACTCGCCATCAGCTGATCAGCGGTACAGTGACCTACTAGACTCCCCATCCTCTCCAATGGTGTGTAATTGTATGATATTATTTCGCCTAATCCACTATACCACCATCTGATAATTTCAATATTGGGAAAATTCATTTCGAATGACGAACACAAATCATAAAAAATGCTCAAAAACCTGAAAAATACACTTTCAGGTTCACGATTCGCCCTCCTCTCCGGCGCTTCTTCACATCGACGATGATTCAGACATTGAGATTCTCGACGACGTGCTTCCTGCAAACAGTCATGTGGACACTGTCGCCGAGCAATCACTTGTTGTCGATGCGCCGAGTTCTCGAGGAGGTACGATAATAATTATCATAGTATTTGAAATTAGACAAGCAATAAGGGGATATGGGCACTACGAGCGTATTCGGAAAAATATTTTTACAATATTTCTATGGAATACGTTTTTTAGATCTTGCTGTGGAGTCGGTGAATCTAAGCGACTCCGGGATCGTTCTGGAGGAATCTGATGAGAAAGGAAAAGAGGGAGTCGATAGCATGCTTGATATTGTGGAGTCAATTGGAGATGATGAGGAGGGCGAGAAGGAGGAGGTGAGAATTTAATTTATCATGTATTTATTCTTACTTAGAGGTCAGGGATGGTCTCTTGATTCCTAATATTTTATAACTAGCCGGCCGATAAAGAACTGTTTCGTTTCCTCGCACCCCATAATAAGTATACTATTTTTTTAATTATCACAGTACTTTGAACAATCGATTTGAGTACTATTTTTCAAAACAAAAATTAGAATTACATTGTTAATAAAATATTGCAAACAATTTATTCGCTCCAGGGGAAAGAAAGAACGATGAAAAAGAGAACTCTGATTCAGATATGTTTCAAGAGGAAGGTGTATAGAGTTCCAGACTCTCATGTTGATATTTCGATGACCCTTTTCACAATAGAAATAATTATTGCTTCGCAGACTCGAGTAGCCACCATTCAAGCGGTCGCGCAAGAAGACATCTTGTCGTTCGAGGCTGCTGCTGCCGCACCGTGCGTGGAGCCGGCAGCTGAACCTGCTGCTGCCAAGTTGGCTGCAGCAAGTGCAGCAGACGAGGAACCCGATCGTGCCGAACAACCTGCTGCCGCAGCTGCTGCATCTCCAGTGGTTGCTGCAGCACATTCAAGCGATGATCGAGAGTCGCGGTACGCATAAGTTAACGAATTTTTTGGAAGATTTTCCACAAAGCCACTAGATATGATACAGGAACTGCAGAGGTGGTCTGCAGATATTCATGTTTTTTTCCAAAAAAATATAATGTTGACCCCCAATCATAATTATTCCAGCGAGTCTTCCATCTGCATCGTTCGTCGAGTGGTTCCCCGTGTGCCGCCTGTGGTCAAGTGCAAGATCGAACCAAGAACGGCCGACGAGGAGTCGCCGCAACCTGCGCCATCTGGAGTAGAAGCTCCTGGAGCACCTGTTGTACCTACTGCGTCATCTGTTGATAACGGTCGAGCGTCGCGGTACGTAAAGTAAATTATGTTCACAAATGCACGATGTGCAAGAGTATTTATACTCATAAAGAGCTTGATGTGCAGCAGCGAATATGAATGTGTAATGTGGTGTAATGTGGTGTTAGTTTTCGGAAAAAGGAAATGGGAAAATGCCGAGATTTGAATTCCCGCAATTTCTTATCTTAGTTCTCCCTGGAGCAATCGACTCAAAAATTCGTTTATGGGTATAAAAGGGTCGAAAAATGCGATATTCGAAGTTTTGAGTCGATTGCTCCACAGAGAACTGAGATAAGAAATTGCGGGAATTCAAATGTTGGCCTTTTTCCATTTCCTTTTTCCGAAAACTAACACCACATTAGAATCATCTTCATTTCCAGTGAGTCTTCCCTCTGCGTCGTTCGTCGCGTTCTTCCTCGTGTTCCTCCGGTAGTGAAGTGCAAGGTCGAAGTGCAACCAGCAGAGGAGGCGGATTCAGAGCCGTCGTTTGCTGCTGCATCGGAAGCCGCAACGTCAGCTGCAAAGCCGCAGCTTCCAGCCACTGCCAAAGTGTAAGTGACTCGCTCGGCTCACTTTTTAATGAGATTTTCGGATTCCAATACTGCATTAATTCACATTGTTGCAGAAAAAAGGAGTTAGTCGAACCGTCCGTGGTCCATGCTGTGGAGAAGAAGCCAGCAGCTGCAGTTGCCGCAGTTGCTGCACCGTCTGAGCAGCACACAGCCGTCGCGCCGAGAATGTAAGGATAAATATTTCCATTTTTCCCACCATCCCGTGTTGCCCTCTGAAAAAGCTTGAGCATTTTTGAAAACTACTGTCTCTACTTTTCCGGATCATAATCTCACTAGTCGAGCTATGATCTAAGCGTTGCCTTTCAGCACGAGAGAATCGGTGATACCTCACATGGACCACGACTACAACCGTCGCTTCTCTGATGCCACTGCAGCACTCGCAGAAGCAGAGGCTGTAGAGACTGCAGAAGCTGCAGAAATCACTGTTGCTGCAGCTGTTGCAAATGCTGCAAGTGCTGCAACAGTCACTGCTGCTGCACCTGCTGCACAGGACGCCAGTGCAGCAGCCGCAATTGCAGCTGCAGCAGACGATCAGCCTTCAACTTCTGCAGCATACATCCACCCGGCAGAACCGGTAGATACACGGTCAGTTTCGACATCCGGAGAATCATGTCATTTTGGCATATTAGTAGATCGTAGTAGTATTTAGGTACTGGTAGAGAGAGTATCTGTAAAACGAAGATGGACAGGTCGACATACCGTACCTTAGCTACAGTAATATTCTTTTCAGGAACATGATGAACGATTTCATCGATAGTATCAACCAACAGATCATCCACGTGAACAGCATCAAAGAGTGAGTAATTATATCGTAATTATAATGTATTTCAATTACAGAATGGCCGGTTATAAGCTCGGAAAACTGCGTAGCCCGCTAACGACAGTATGTTGCGAGAGGTAATTCACAACATTCGCTGTTTTTATTTCTACAGGTTTATCCTCGTTGGCGCGCTATCTGTGACAGTTGTGTCGCATCTATACTAAACTATATAATTTCTGATATAATTATTGAAAGCAGTAATATTGTTTGATTCAGTGGCCCGATGTCGATCGATTTTCTCAATGCCGAATGTGCGCGAGTGATGAATGAAGTGATGAACGTACAGATGTGAGCTCACAAAAATGTTTTATCTCACTTTCTAAATGAGTATTTCATAATAAATCTTATAGTATATAAAACTATATAATAAATCACATAATAAATTTTACAGACCGAAGAAAAGGTAATTGAAGTAAACACATTTTCAGTGGTCTTGAGAGAATCAAAGTGACTGCGGACAGTTATCTCTTTGTCAATATCGACAACGTAAGAAAGGAGATGAACCGGTGAGCATTTATTTTGATGTGGAAGAAAATAGAAAGAAGTTAACATGATCCGTACACTTGACTTATTCAAGTTCCAAGCATAGTTCTTCAAATTTGGATAATTGCTCGTTAGCAGTTGGCGATAACGAATAGTTTTTTTCAGTATAAGACAATCGGCCAACTCCCGGTTCCACAAGGGAACCGTTCCGAAATTGATTGGGAAAAAGCCAGTGAAAGCGAAGCTCGGACCTGCAATCAAATCGAGAGCATCATCAAAATCCACATCGATATCTACAAAAGCAGCAAGATCTTCGACCACATCGTGAGTGTCGCATTATCGGTGTATTTCCTTTCCAATGTATTTAAAAAATATTTTACCTGTACAACAATATTTATTTTTTAATAATATTTTAAAGGTGCGTTAACATGTACAAACGCGCTTGGATACAATATTTATGTTCCAGCAAAGCCTCCATTTCTAAGTCGTCATCATCCGTCGCTCCTTCCTCATCCAGATCCAAAGAGGCACCGGCGAAACTTTCAAAACGGGTCGAGAAGCGACCGCACCCCGGTGAGTTCTTCACTATGGATCAGAGTGTTATGCGAACTTTTAAATGTCCACAAATGATATAAAATTTCACGTATCAATGGGAATATCAGTAATATTTCTTGAGTAATAGAAAACAGTAATCTTGGCGTTTAAAAAAAGGAATAGAATGATCAAAAAATTCATCTACTTTCCAGATGCAAACCGCTCGTCGGAGGACAACAAAGTACGCGTGTCGCCCACCAAGCGAAGAAAGATGTGTGTTTGCTTCTCATTCACTTTTATTGTTTATTTTCCAGTTTTTGGACTTCCTTATTTCAGCGATCGCAGTGCCCCCTCGAACAAGCGAGCCGTAGATCAGGAGGAAGCCGGCCCTTCGACTTCTCGTGCTACAGTAAGACGAACTGACCCCGCCGACAGATGTAGGATTTTACTTTCTGATCGTGCTTCTTTACGCTAGTTAAAACTACTTGTCTAACAATGCAAGCTATGAATGAATCACATTCTTATTTACTTCACCATTTAGGAACGTTCGTGTTAGATAGAAGAGCCGTGAAAAAAATGGAGGAGTGGGTAAATAAGAGATAAAATATCCATGTTCCCGTCTTTTTAAGTGTCAAAACGCTGTGCTTTCTGTGATCGAGATGATCACGAGCCGATCAACTGCCACGTGTATCGATCATACGAAGAAAGACAGGCAATCAGAGTCAAGAAGCACATGTTAGTGGATTTTTAAAAACTAACTAAAACGTAATAAAGGGACACTAAAGGTAATGTAAAGAGTAAAAAAAGCGCAATAATTATCATCGATATTCACAGGTGCTTCAACTGTCTTGGTCCATTCCACCCCGTGCTCTGCATGAAGCCCGAGCACAAAACGGAGTGTCCGGTTCGTTTATTTTATTTTTTTAAAATATGTTTCTTTTGACGGATCAGTAGACCGAATCATTTATCGTATATGCCTTGACGGTTCTGCAAATTAATTACGTAATTTAGCACTGCCGCAAACACTCTTCTCACCCAGCCTTCTGCCGTTTTCTCCATCTTCCGCCAGTTTATCGACCGGACTCCCCAAACAATCGATCGAAGACTGACAAGACGAGACGGGCAAGGAAGGATTAGACCTGGAATGTATTGGGTAATCGACAAATATTAGCTGCCAAACACCAACTTTCACTTTCCTCAATTAATCTATCACTTATTGTCACGGGACTTTTCGGTTATTAAATGTTTTCTCGCTTTAGTGAATGTATATTATATATTTTCGAGTCCCTGATTTATTTTTGTAGCATACACACTAAAGAATTGCAATTTCGATGTAGACATCAAACGGGCGATGAGAAAGCGAACAGATCATGACTAGATAAATTTCATAGTATTTCTTACCATTCGATGAATAATTCTGATCTGTTGTTTCTGATGATGTACAGTCCTCTTGAAGTTGTAGTACTGCTTGTTTAAATTAAATAAATACGTTTTCCGTAACGTGATGACGTCTCTGTTCTACCCCCGTCCGCTGCTCTCATAGAGGTGCCAAACCACTATGAATCACATCTCTCTCACATCCTTCACCATTCATTTCTCCTCACTCTTTGCCCTATCAATCATACCAAGTACACTTCGCGTGCGGATGTGGTGACAACTATTCGTTCCCTTACTGATTACTCGTTTTTGGCAGATAAGGCGAAAAGGGTCCCATAAAAAGGGACTGTCCATGTCCAATATCCAATACCTATTTCCTATGTCCGATACCGGCATTCCTAGGTCCTAAAATCACCATTTTCGTTTTGTTCCTCAATAGCATTTCGATTGAAACAATACTGTGAAAAGTAGAACAACAATCGTCGGTTATTCATGTTTTCACAAATGCGCAGAGATCATGATCAAAGTGCATAGACAGCTTTGGTCGTTCCCTCCCTAAATGTCTGCCTTTGTGTCAACCGGTATCTCGCTCTGCCCCTTCTCCTCTACTCCTTTTCATCCCACTCCTTTCTCTCCTCTCCTCTCTCTTTACTTCTTTGATCGATTAGCTCATCGTCTCCCTACAGTTCTTTCTTCTCTCTCATTTCGACTTTGCTGATATGCAAGTGAATCATACAGTGCCATTTTGTTTGCTTCGATTTTGATTGTAATCGTTTCTTTGTGAATTAGAATCGATCAGTTTGATTATCCCACAGAATATTTCTGAAGACATTTTCGATATAAATAACATATCCTGCCGTAATTCGTTTCAATCACTGCCAGGGTTCACCATCCCGCGCTGACCTTTTTTCTCACGATCTAGTCATCTTGTATAAGTTTATCGCGCTCGGGTTAGATCACATTATTTTGATATCTTTCCTAATCAGGAACATATTTATATTCATGCATCTATTAAATGTCAATCACTTGTCAACTCTTCAGTTCCTCTTTTCTCCATTTACTCTCGACCAAAACATCTTCGCAACCTTCTGCTGCGCTCGCATCTCTCTCTTTCGCTCTCTCTCTCTCTCTCTCTCTCTCTCTCTCTCTCTTTCTCGCTCTCTTTCTTCTCACAGGATCACCGCTCTCCTCTCTTGCGTATGCCTCGGGTCTGTTCACTGATCGAATGCGCTGATCAGCGACGCTTATCAATAGGCGCAATCTGACCCACAGAATCATAAAATTATGTGAGACAGTCGAGGCATCGATTCACTCCTTCTAACGTGGTTGCAAATGTTTCTTCGTATCTCTGTGCTCTCTCATTCCTGCAAACTATTTCATCGTTTGATTTGACTGCCGTGTTCCTCAAATTCCCGACCTTGACATTTCTCGAGTCACCTTTTCAGTTCTGCCAAAAATGTCGCGTTTAATGTCAACTCTCACGCTTATCAGCTTCCTTCCATCTATTCAACATATTGTCTTTGCATTCTCCCCTCACTTTCCTATCGTTCTCAGAGCTATCGATTTTATTGTGCTCACAACACAATGCGTTCTTTCAAGAACCCTTTGATCCTTTCACATATCAAGTAGAAAGTGAGCCTCTCTCTCTTCTCATCTCATCCATCTGTCATGATCGCTGACCCCGAGCATAAGGCATGGATTATATCGGGAGCCAATCTATTCTCGTACCATCTCTTATACAGTCCACCCCTGTTTCAGAGATAGCCGTCATACTTTCTGACACTTTTCCACATTATTTATTCAAGAACTTTCATTATTATTTGATCGGCAAAAGTTGTGATCAACACATTTCAATACTGAATAGAATCTCGATCTAGCATTTCTCCTCGAATTTTTTTTATTACAAATAGAGGTCAGATATTAAAAGAGTTTATATTTGCCACTCTTTCGTTGGCCCACACACCTCCTTCACTTTTCACATTGTCAGACCTCCTCTCATGTTTGGCCTTCTGCGATCAATCATCCGCATCTATTTTACCACCCATCTCTTCGTGTACCATTATTCTTCTGCTCCCCGTCTCGTATTTCTCATACCTACCTTCCATTTTAGTGCCCTCGATAACTGGTAAGTGTTGCAGTTGTCAATCAGCATTAGCAATGGGCGAGCCATCCGCGAAAACGCCCAAGGCGGATCGCGATGGTGTGTTTCTGCGAATATTATTTACCACTACAAGATGGTATTTCGAATTTGACACAAAAATAATCCGAAAAATGACATTGTATTTTATTCCTAATCGTAAAACAACTCCAACAAAGGATATGTTTTCGTTGCAGAGATCCCAATCAACATGCAATTCTTCAAATGGTCTCGCATGCACAAACTGTCCCCCGAAGCAATCAGCATTATTCAGTCACAGTGCTATGGGTGAGTCAGTTCTGTTTTGCTTTGCATTACATTTATACATTTAATTTACCATATAAGCTGATTTAGGTCGTTAATTCAGCTTTTTAGCATGTTTAGGTGTTCATTTATGTTTTAGATGTTCGTATTTCCAAATATTTCTAAAAAAAACATTTCAGGGAAAACCAGGAGGTCAACGAGTTCTTCTTCAAGCTCATGACCTACTACCATAAGCAGACTGCACAAGACGTTAGTTTACATAATATTTAAGAGGACCTGGTAAATACCGGCTTGATCGGCTTGATCAACATCCTAGTCGACCTGGAGTCAACTCTTTGAAAAGAACCTATACATTTATTCCTACTTGAGTGCACATTTTTTTTATTGTAGAAGGCATACCAAGAGAAGAAGAAGAAGCAGGCAAAGACAGAAGTGGAGCAGAAACCGGCCATGGATGCAGCAGCAGCAGCGGCCGCATCTCTATCATCCACTTCTGCAGCAGCACCAGCCGATGTGAGTATCGACTTTTCCCGGACGTTGCGACTAACACATTTTCAAACATTTTCGAACACAAACTATTTGTTTCATGATTTTCGGTCGCAATTCCCACGTTCAGAATCCGCCTGTCCAAGCCACCGTTATCCACAATGAGCCGAGTACTTCGGCCGCTGGCGCCCAAGAAGAAAGGAAGGAAGAAAATCATGAAGCTGGCAACGAGGATGATGTTCGTTCATGCTCGCATATCATTTTGAAGCTTTTCAACTTTTTTTTCATTTTTATCCTTTTCAAGTGCACTTTCCCATCCAACGCTTTCAGGTCCAATTCCTAATGGAGAAGCGAGCTGCTATTATTGAGGCCATGGCAGAGACAGAGAGCGAAGTAGAGGAGACTGTAGAACAGACGGTGAATGAAAGAAAGGAAGAATCTCCGAATATTTCGAGGGAGAAAGAACCTGAAGTAAAGAGGTTAGATAATCTGTCATTGATGCATCTGAGTCAATTGTCATGTTTAATGGCTATGTGGTTATTATAAAAGGTTCGCCGTTATTGCAGAGCAGTGCCCACTCCGAATATCGTGAAAGTATCAACTCCTGCGGTCGTGTCCCAACCAAATATCGCTGCCGTTCAACAACCAGTCGCTGCAGTTGCCGAATCTGTGGCAAAGTCGCCAGCTCCTGCAGATGCGCCACAATCTCCAAGGATTAGAGTGTGAGGGGCAGTAAATAATATGTATTACAATTAAGAATAATACGTTTTGTCACTGTCAATACAAAAAAATATAGCAAACCTATGTAGCGTACATAGTCGGCATTTCAGTAAACAGGAAGTGCCCGAAGATCCGATCGCTCCTATCATTGGGATACCGACTGTGTGAGTTGCATTTTACTATAATATTTATTTATTTAATTCAATCATGAAAATTGTGACGGAAGGCACACTTTTTCCGTTTTATTCCAGGAAGTCGGAGTGGCTCCCTCTGCCTACTGCAAAGAAGTCGCTGCGTCCTCCGGAATCACCGATAGTTATTATTATTATTTAACGAAATGGGAATTGTCGAATTCAATTTTCTTTTCAGTGACAGCACAGTTGCCGTTGCGAATGCGCCGTTCACTGTCCGGAAAACGGAGCAGGTGCAGCTGGCGAAGAAGACAATGCAGCAAGTGCAAGTGCTGCAGCAGCCGGTACAGCCCGCCGTGCCGCAGCCGCGAGGAGTCAGTTTCTCCGAAGTGGACGAGGTCCGAACGTACATCAGGGGATCGAAGATTCCAAAGGAGTCAATTCTGCCCGCACCTGCTATACTACTAGTCAAATCTGAACCGATAGCCGCAGGTTCGGTGCAGGAAGTGGAACCTCAACAGGAGAATGTCAAAGCCGCGGAGATGGAGGCTGTTCGGTTAGTTGCCAATACTCTTTCTTTCGAGATCATGACCCAAGCAACGCTATATCTTACGGGAATAATCGAGCTCGCGACTAGCACTTAATGAATAATGCATGATAGCAATTTCAGTCGCCTTCTCACAAGCACACTGCCAGCTCTGAACCAGCAGATCATTTACATCAACCAGGTCAAACAGTAAGTTCAGAATTGTCGCGAAAGATCGCCCATATTAAAAAAAACGAATTGTAGATTGGCCTCATCGATGGATCTTATCTCGCAAAACTTCAATACTTTCGTGCAGTCGGTTCTCGATCCCGGGTGAGTTCTTCATCTCAATTGTCTCCTATCGAATTACAATTTTTTTTCAGATCCGACATTTCGATAACTTATTTTCGAAACTGGACAAAATACATAATCACCGAGTCGAAGAAGACGGAAAAGTATGGTTTGTATTATATATAATCAAAAAATAAACAATCACAGTAGTAGCAAGATCTGAATGCCTAATTTCAGGGAGCTTAATCGCTTCGGGATCCCCTCTGTCACGCCTCTGATAGACACATTGAGGAGCGTCAAGAACGAAGTTTTCAAGTAAGTCAAATATCGCATATACACATTTTTCATTGTCAATTATCATACATAATATTGATTTTCTTACTGTCAAGTACTCACTTCTAGTATCTCCAAGACCGTACGTGAGCAAGTGAGCGACGATCGCTGGCCACCTCCCGCCCCTCATCTCGCGCCTAGACCTGCTGCCGCACCTGCTGCAACTACTACACCCGCAGCACCAGCTTCGCGGCGACACCTACAACGAGAGAAGGCAGGCAACAGTGTCTATACATGGTGCGACATTTTTATTAATATCAACGTAGAAGGATGTTTGAATTTAAATATATGACTGTGAAACGTGTGAAACGATTGCAAATAATTCCTCGAATTTCAGGCAGTCGAATCAACCCATTAAACCTGGCCAGAATAAGGCCGCTGCTCTGAAACGAATGGCTGCCTCGACTTCTGGACAAGAACCAGTTGAGAGTCAGCCATCGCCCTCGAAAGCAAAGCGACAAAAGAAGGCGTCCTTGTGAGTTTTATGTTGAAAAAGAAGTATGATTATGTTGAAAAATAAGTATGATGCATACGTCCTCAGCCATAATTAGTTTCATTACACCGTCTACCTAATTGTGATTATTGTAGTAGCGCAGCGGAGGGATCTGTGAGTACTACTACAGCGGAATCATCTACAAAGGAAGTTTCACCGGCCCCTTCTTCAACAGGTGAGTTTGTCAAATTAGCTAGCGAGAAATGTACATTTCAAAGAAAGATACCATTCCTCAACTGAATATCAGTGTTTCCATTCAATTTAATGTTACTCTGCGTCTCATCAAATATGACTATATAAATGAATAAATATAATACATTTTGCAGCATCTTCGTCTCTTAGCTGCGCTTATTGCTGGGCGGCTCACGACTGTGTGAAGTGTCCCGTGTATGAGACGCCATCTCAACGCGAGAAGAGAAGGAAGGAATTGAGATTGTGAGTTAATTATGCTGACATTACACAGTGAGACCTCACGCAGAATTCAATAAAATAGTATGAAGTAATGAAAAAAACTTTGAGTGCCTATTTAAGGCAAAACATAACTATCTTAGAAATTTATTATTATTTTATTAGAAATACCGACTTTGCAGATGCTGGTGCTGCCTGAAGAACTACAATTATGGCCACGCTAATCGGTGTCCCACGTACAAAATGCCATGTCCTGTAAGTATTCCATATCGTTCTCATTCACTACATCCCTTCCGCAGAAAACATTCATTGAAAATAAAATTTGAATTTATGATACTATTCAGCACTGTCATCTCCACCAATCGCACGTTTCTCTCTGCCGTCGCTTGCATCTTCCTCCTCTTCCTCCTGGCGCACCACGAGTGAAGCACAACCGAAGAGAATCCCATGTTGACCAGGCGAGCTTCACAAGAATATTGACTAAAATTTAGGCAACACATCAGCTTTTCCATTTTTTATTATACAATACTATGGATAAGCACTTCACCCCTTATTCTGACGGATCTATTTGTGTACTCAAAGGAAGAACAATTGATAGAAGAGGAAGAGGGCCTGATTAGCTTTGCACCTGGTCAAACATAACGAGCGTGTCAACTTTCAGGAAGAGGAAGATGATGGGGCCGAATTCTCACCTCCCGCTTCCCCTTATGTCTACCCAGTTACACAACCTGGAACACCTGCTAAACAATAGACGACTCTGGACAATGTTAATATTGAAAATCCCGATTGTATTTGAAGTGTCATAGTCCGTATACTTTAGGAAATGTTGAACTGTTATACATGATACTCCTGCACCTTTCCGTACCTCAAGTTGCTCAAATTCAAACCTGTCTCATTTGTTCGCATCGTTGACATTTTTGATAAATATTTGTTTTCATATCAAAGAACATTTACACGATTATCGTATTATTCCCCCCCCTGTCAGGTTCGCTCTCGAGATAAAATCTCAGATACTACCCACAGCCGACGCAATATCTCCCGCCTTCCCATTGAATGCGGTAGAGAGGGGATTATCCCCACCTGAGAACATCTTTTGTTCAATCTGACTACCCGACCCACGTCATGCCTCGTAAACATTGAATGGTACCAACGCCCATCTCTCTGATCGATCGGTTGCCCTTTCAGTTTACCTTTCCTCTCACTCGACTATGCTTTGTTCTCTTTTTTATCGTGACTTTCTTTGATGAATTTCTTTCGTTATTTGACAGTACATTTATTTGCTCTTGTAGGAATCCATCGGCTAGAAGATTCAAGCAAAATGGGAGAACATGGTAATTCTCTGAAATTTGATGGACTGTAAAAGTTTGCTGATCAGAGATCTGGTATACAACGATCTTCTGGAGCCATTGGCAGTAATAGGCCTTGTTTGTGAGAATTTTACGTTTCAATTTTTATTATTGTCAGATGGCATTCCACTCAATTCGCCCTTCTTCGAGTGGTGTGGTGCGATTAAATTGAACGAGGCGGATTACCTGAAGTGGATGACTGTCAGCAGCGCGATAGAGTGAGCAGCAATCGAGGGCATTACGGTTTTAGTCATTTTTTTAGAAATGTTTGTTAAATTGCTGAGGCATAGCCCCCGAAACGCGTTCAACTAATGATTAACCCTTCATTCCCATGGCTATGATTCAGTACTTTAACAAAAAATTTACAAAAAACATAACCAAGCCTTCTTTCTTCAATTTATTTTTTACATTGCAGAATGCTCGGAAGCGTAGAGTTGGCTAGAGTACTCCGTAAAATATAAGGTTGGTGCGAAAGTTTTTGCCGATTTTTGGGGTGTTGAAATTTCTTGTTTTCTTTTTACAAGGATTGATCGGAAAAGAAGTGTTAGTGGCGACTAGTGAGGCATACACTTGCCTTTAAACTGCGCACTCCATTTACTCTCATAGTCTGATAGTACTAAAATTATGACGGATCAAAGTTGGTGGGTCGACTTATATATTGGGCCAGTTATCGGGCTCGTTCTCCATGATAAGTCAACCGTATCCAATGACACTACTATATCTCGATAGGCAAGTGTGTAGGGCATGCAGCGATATCATAATAACGGATTACAGTGCTGCGTCCTGCCAAAGAAATGTTCTTGAAGTTGAGGGCTCAGATACAGTTGACTGAACTTGGATATTTTTATTGCTCACTTTCTAACGAATGGAGCATGTTCTACCTACTCTGGTGGGAAACAATTGAGAAATCATGCTCTATCAAAAGCGCAGAAAGGATGGACCGTTGGGATGTCGGTTAAGATCATATAACGCGAGAGATCACGGATCATTTTTGCGAAGCCGGAAATGAGGTTCACATGAGTGTTCCGCTTTTCACTGTACATGGAACACTGAGATCAACCTACTATTTTATTAAGCAACCACTAGTTTATCAGATATAATTAATATTTGGTCCACTCATCTCGAACATTCGAACAGTGATCGACCAATGAAATCTCTAAAATTTAACATTTCTACAATTTTCATAGATTTAATGTATTTTTACAAAACTTGACATATTTTCCTTCTAGAAGATGCTAGCTTAGGAAGTCTAGTGTTGCTATAAATAGGGTAAGTTACTAAATATTTTCAACGCATGCAAATTTGGGATGTTTCATTATGACAAGATCTGGAGATAATCTTGGAGCGCCTACTTTTTTTGACTGTATCATGATTATTTTTATTGCCAAATTAGTTTGAAAGCCTTGAGCCTCATACTTGCAAAACTATTCGAAAGAGAAGACCTCTAGGTATTATAAATATAAGTGGTGTTGTTCTACCGTATTATCCCGTTCCGCGCGTAGCCAAAGAGGACAATTTGGTGAAACAGCAGAAAGGCGCACACCACCTTTTTGTTTTCGTATTTTTGCAATTTAAGAATTATTTTCAAAATCCAAGTTGAAAAGGTGGTTCAGGGCATCATGGGCTATCGATTGAGCGCACACATGTAGTTTAACTCTTCCATTTGTTTACACCGAACTCAGAACCGGAATGAGAGCGGAACCGGAGCCGTGAAATATGTTTCTGTGTTTTAACTGAATGGTCTTCTTCGATGTTCGTATAATTTTATATCTGTAATACTCACAGTTGCATGTGTTTCTATAGGGAACCATTGGGGATAATACTCTAGCTCTCTGAATATTTTTCCAAAACTCAGGTGCCTTTTGAGAAATTTATTTTCATTTTTTCTCTCTGATAGGGTAACCCATATATCTTTGCGTGGTTTCACTATAGAGACGAAGGATGGTACTACATAAATTATTGATAGGTAGGTCGTAGGTATTTTCGACTAGCGGGATCGGGCAGCGCAAACTCTAGTAACAAAATCGGCAAGAACTTTCGCACCAACCTTATATGACGCTGTTTACGTTAGGATCAACAAGGTCTCAACAGGTCAGGAACAGGCCAAAAATCGAAATCGCTCAAAACTTGGTCCTAAGGGTAATTTTCGACGCTGAACACGCTGGTGCCATCGATTTCGCAATCTGACCCCTCTTGGCGCCGGTATGGCGCCGCGCTTCTTTGGCGCCAAACTTGTTTTTCGAATAAAACTAGCTTCGGAGTGCCCGTAGAGGCCCGAAATCTCGCATATACCAGCAGAATTTCATGCTCTATCTCATGGACTAGGTGGCTGGTAGAAGCGATTTCTCGTTTTTGAGAAAATTCGATTTTTTGATCCAGAGAGTAGAAAGTGACTTTACGCACATATATGAAAATGCTCGTCATACTGACCAATATGATATATAACACTAATAGGTTTAAGCCCTGCATCGAAAACTATTCAAGTTTTTCTGATTTTCGCGCGAGCGGAACGCGTGTGCAGACGCGGCATCCGCATGGCCGATGCGGTAGTGGTCTAGAACTGCACTCCGAAGGTCACTGGTTCGATTCCAATTGGTTGCAAAAGTTTTTGCCGAATTTTTTTTTCATCGAAAAAATCACTTTTTCAAAATTTCAGAAAATGTCATGATGTGAAAATTCAAAAAAAAAATTGTGAAAATTGTGCGTAAATTCACTTTCTACTCTCTGGATCAAAAAATCGCATTTTCTCAAAAAACGAGAAATTGCTTCTACCAGCCACCTAGTCCATGAGATAGAGCATGAAATTCTGCTGGTATACGCGAGATTTCGGGCCTCTACGGGCACTCCGAAGCTAGTTTTATTCGAAAAACAAGTTTGGCGCCAAAGAGGCGCGGCGCCATACCGGCGCCAAGGGGTCAGATTGCGAAATCGATGGCACCAGCGTGTTCAGCGTCGAAAATTACCCCTAGGACCAAGTTTTGAGTGATTCCGATTTTTGGCCTGTTCCAGCCATTTGTTGATCCTAACGTAAACAGCGTCATATGCTTAGGGAAGGTAAGCTCCGCCCACTAGACGCTAATGGAAGGGGCGAGAAATGGCGGATGAGTAGCACAAGTTTAATTCTTCACTAAAAACATCGTGTTCGGGCTTATTCGAGAGCTCTTGGCAGGGGCTACAACATATCCCGTGCGCACCAAGCTCTGATGCGATTAAGTAGGTCAAAAATCGATAAACATTAGCGAGAATAGGCAATTCATGCACTTCCAGTAAAGGCACATAGCTGCGCATCTCGCAGTTCGTGGGGATGGTGTGTATGTTCCAATTAGAGAAAAAAGAATCAAATTTAGTTTCCGCGCTGAATTGTGCTACTTTTTAAAAGAATATAGTCCGGTAATATTCATTGACAAGACGACTTACGGTGTTTAGCGGCTCAAATTGCAACATTTTGGGTGATGAACAAAAGAACTACAAAGGATGGGGGCCGAACCAGCGACACCCGAGCGCCATGCAATCACTCTACCACTGAGCCAAGATGGCAATGGTAGACCGCTCTGACATTTGCTCCATGATCAGATAGGATCTCTTCATTCTCTCATTATGCACGCAAACTCCGCCCATAGCTAGAGTGTGCCCATATTCTGACCCTCAATCGTTTTGGTTTTCGAGCTGTAGCGCGGCTCAGAGACAAGATATCGAACGGCAAAGAGTATGATGTTTGTGAGACCTCAGCGGTTCATCTGAACACACTTTCTACCACTTGGCATGAAATTGACAGATCACGTTGCGGCCCCTACATATGCTACAGCTTCATGGCGCAATTGCGAGTCAAGGTCGGTATGAATTTTGAATGCGCAAAGATATGGTCAAACTATCTTTGATTATTGAAAAGAAGTAGCTCTAATGTTCAATAAAGTAGCAACTTAAAGTAACAAGAGCCAGGGAGTGTAAATATCAATTTTTAACGGATTTATCACAAACGTTTCCGAATAAAGTAGTGTTGTGTGTTATTTCTGGATCGATATTGCATCAGTCGCCGTCACTCGTCTCGACAAGCACGGCTGCAGTCCTTCGAGATGAATCGTCGGACAATGGACCAACCACAGTCGACTTCCTTCTGAATACTGACACATCGAGCAAAACTACGACAACTGAGTTGCATGTTGCGCAGGAGAAAAGTCTTGATGCAGATGGGCACGACGATGAGAATGCGGTCGTTTGTAATGGGGAAGAAGAAGACCAAAATGGAGGCATGAACGGAGAGGAACAGTCTGGTAAGCCAGCGAGTCATCGAAGAATTGATCATGAGGGAAATTATGAAGACGAAGATAAAGTAGACGAAGATGACGATTCCCAACCATATGTCGCGGTGTGAGTTGTTTGCACTTATAATTTTTTGAAATATTTTAGGAATCGTAAATGTTGAAACTGATCGGATATTTATCGAATGAAAGCTGTTGATAAAAAGTGGTGAAATTTAGGAAAATCTTTGCAGGAAGCAAGAACCGATCGAACACTCGGAAGTCGTTACTGAGCGAGAGCATCCAGCTGTCGGTTTGATAGTGTGAGAGATAAATCTGCAATGTATTCAGTAGTTCGTTTAATTCTCAGGAAGGCAGAGATCCGTTGTCGCTCAACTGAGGAAACTTCTGACGACGAGGATAATGAGTCTTTATGAGTCTCTTACAAGTGCATCTTTTTTACAGTTCGCAACACAGAGACTAACCACATCACCAACATCGCAAAAGACTTCGTATAAGTATCATATATTGAATAATGCGTTTATACCAAAAAGTAAAAGCATGGACTTCCGATGGCTCTTTTGCGACTCACTAACTTTTATGTGATCTGTTACCATTGATAAGTAAAGGAAGTAGCATATTGCTATTTTCATTGATTGTAATAACCATGTAATAAATATCCGAGGTCCGGATTCTGACCAGACCTCCATGCAGAAGACATTCGCCCCATAAACGCTATTATTGTTTTTCAGGGCTAAATCAACCGTCGCAGTCGTCGACGGTCCGCCTATCTCTCGTGAGAAGCTGCATACATCAACCAAAATCGATGACGTCAAGACTTTGGTTCCTCATTTATCTCCAGTCTCGGATATAGCCGTCAAGCGACCAATCTTGCTGCCCACTCCAATTATTCTGACTGGAACCCCGTTGCCTCTACCGCCGCAGCGGAAACGCGCGGCTGCAGCAGCAATAACACCGGATGCAAAACAACAAGTGTACATCGTCCCAAAGAGGAGTGAGGACGAGGACAGGTGAATTTTACATCTTAAAATATCAAAATAACTTTGCAGCCGTTTAGGCTTTTCATCGAAATTCTACTGGTGGAGCTCAACGTAGCAATCAGCAGCGTCAATAACGAGAAGAAGTTCGTCCGATTTTCCCATAGCTTACTTATTTTATGTTTTTATTGCAGAAAATTTGAGTTAGATGAAGGTTCGGATCACGATCTTCTCGGTCAGAAGATTGAGCCAATCGACATGAAGAGGTTCTCGAAAATTTGAAACTATGATAAATTGCAAATCTCAGAATAATCACTGTGAACTTTTTCTGCAACGAACACTCGCGTATTTGGACAATCATCCGGGACTCATTCAGGTTATTTACGAGTTCCTACCCTGATTTTATGTTTCGCTTGTATGTGCTGCTAAAAAAGCAGGACACATAATCGTATTAATAATAATAATATTAATTATTAATAAGATTAAGTGTTTTGTCCCTGTGATAAGCTTAAGAGCCATACACGGTTCATTTCAGAGAGCTATCATCAAATGAAGTCGATTTGAAAACATCACTGAAGAAGCTGAAGAGCCGATGGCAAAGGTCAGATATTATATTGTATTATAAATCATTGACAATAGTTAATGCGATATACAGCTCTCGCCAGCGATTCGAGAACCGTTTCGGGAAGATTCCTACCATATCTGCGTCGTATAATTCGATTCAACGTGATACCGAACCAGTGCATAAGCGATTGAGAGTGTGAGAATGTTTAAGTTTATTTTCAAATTTCCATTAAAATTGGTTTGATAATTTTCATTGATCCATAAAAGTTAAGCTTCTTTAAGGGGCGTTGAGGAAGACTGCACTCAGCCTTGTGCGTTTTGCGATGACATCGAGCACATTTCGAACGATTGTCACGTATACTCTTCCTACGAAAGCAGAAATGCTGTTCGCATCGAGACTGGAATGTGAGTGTTCTGTTTTTTTAAATAAGTAGGTTCTCACAGAATTGAAAAAAAATCACTACAACCTCAACAGAGGGTCGATTTATTCAAAATGGGTAGAAATATACAAAATGGCTCAGGATCATAGTAGGTATTTACTTTGTTGATGTTTTTCCTAAATGGATATAACCGCGCGATGCTCATCTATGCAGGTGCTTCCACTGTCTCGGTCCCTATATCAAACAGCAATGCAACACGCGAAGTCATCGGAATAAATGCACGGCAAGCATGATTTATCGCACACAAAAACTGAATAGTTGTTCTTCAGATCTGTTTCGACCACGACTCTCATCCCGCCCTCTGTTGGAACAACCCCGCTGCACCGAGACAGTTTTACAGCTCGTAGCAGTGACATTTCCACTTTAGTCTGAATTGGAATGAAATTTATATTTTTTGTGAAACTCTGTAAATTCACTATGCTATTTTTGCACATTGAAACATCCGTATGTTCATTCAACATCAAGTCTTTTTTCACTAAATATTTATAAAGAAATTTGCAGGAATAATTATTCACGCATTCGCGAAGCAGAGAAGTTATGTGCTGATTTTTTTTTGATATTTTAAAGGTCCACATTTCCTCCACGTTGACTTGGGATATCCTGCTCTAGATTTTTCAAAAGGAGTGTATTCATACTCACTGGCTATACACACAAGATTATTGTGCTAAATCATTGTGTGAAATGGGAAGTATGATGCGTACGTGCTCAGTCATAATTTATTGCTTGATTACGATTGATGTCTAATTGTAATTGTTGTATAAGGTTGGTACATAAGAGAGACTATCTGACTCTATCAACATATTTATCCAGGTTTGCCGCTCGGACATTGTTAACACAAGCAGATCAATTCACGATATTTGCATGGGTATTTCCTCGGTGTACGATTTCCTTTATGAGAAGTTTGTCTGCCTCCCTTTTTTGTTCTTGAGAGAAAAATGAATCATTGAATTTCTTTATCGAGTGATATATTGAATTTCTTTATCGAGTGAAAAAGAAATCATGATAACTTCGTACTTTAGGAATCGTAGTCTCCTGCAATATCGAAAATTTGTTTAAAGAAGGGATATATTTAGCTAGGATTGTGAAACCAAAAATATTGTAATCACGAAAGTTTTTTTTTTTGTGGAGAAAAGAAAAAATGAGTCAAATTACCACAGTTGACTGAGAGTCCAAGACCTGTGAGTGTCTGATAGGTTCCTGTTGCACTGTTCAGAAGTGAGAACGTGTTTCCGAGCAGTGAGGCTCCCGTGCAATTCATTGAGTCGCCCAGAAAACGCTCTCCAGCCCGAATCGCCCTGTATCAAAACAATTAAAATTATTTAACTAAAATTATTAGTATGATCCTCTCCATTTCGAAAACTGTCAAGGAGCATCATTTTCGTTCACTGTGCTCTTCAAAGTATGTTTCCAAAAGAAGCAATGTGAATACAACATTAATCTAGGGGATTTACTTGAAAAAAATAATACTGTCAACCGAAATTAAGAAATTAAAAGTACCCACACAATTTTCTTTGAATTGCTGGAACACTTGAACATTCGTGGACGAATTGTGGCCGGGATGCGTACAGCGAATGAATCAGAGTATGTGAACTGACAGTCCTCTGCAAATTCTTGAAACTGAGTAACTATACACAGAGCCAGTGTCAGGAGGTAGATTCAGATGGTTATATTAAATTAACTTTAACTGTGGTCTCAATAAATCTAAATATTGTGCTGTATTAGTAATGAAAAAGGAGGGCGGAAAAAAAGGACGGCGGAACCTATGCTCACTCTGACTTATCCGTTTCCTTACGATATTTAAAATGTTTGAATTTGCGGAATGTATTGAGGCATTAATCACCATTGTTGAAGAGTAGTGGCGTAGCAACGCATGACATCTGATTTACAGTTATTACAACGTGAAAATAGTTTTAATACATGCCTGGACGTTGTCCTTCACGCCGAAGTTGTATCTCTCTTGTGGATCTTCCCATCTATTAATATTAAATATTGATATAAAAACATGGAGTGAAGAAGGCCAAGAAGGCCCTACTCACCTTGCGCTTCCTCCTTTCCCGTATCTGAAATTTCCAAGGAATGTAGTGATGTACGGAGTTCCGTCTCCATGTTGCTCAAGATGAATATTTTGTTAGGTTTCAGATAGTATCGCTATATTTAACCTCTTATCGTCAGTAAATTCAATAATTGAAACAAATATTTAATGTTTAAGAAAACAAGTTAACATACAATGAGATATCTTGTGTTCAATGGGCATCTTATTTCGTTAGGATAGAAACTATCGTAGGTAGTCCTTGTGTAATTGCTTTTCAAGCCGTATTCGGAGTCCACAGGGACAACAGAATCGGGCACCGGCAGTGGCCACTCATTTTCTCGCGGAACTATAATTTTTGTTTAATCGTTTTCACGCCTGAAGATTCGCACGCCTATCCCACCACTCCCCTCTCGGTTCTGAACGTTTTTTGATCCAGTTTTCTCAAAGTTTGAAAATTTTCATACATTTAGTTTTTTAAAGTAATATTTCAAGGTATATTTTGACAAGAACAATAAAGGCTTTTTTCATTCTCTAGTGCAACATTCTTTCTAGACAAATGGCAAATTCAAAAAAAGCATAGATTCGAGCTCCACTCACTTGGTTCAAACTGATCGCAACTTGTTGCGGCAATAAGGATGGAAACGAGAAAGAGAAGCATGTTTGATGTGATTATCGTAGTGGTGATCGCACACTTTTATAGCGAACCCAGCTGTGCAATTCAAAAGAGGAGAAAGATATTGCATCTGAAATTGAGAGCAAGATTGCCGGGGCAAGGGCGTTTTGCGTGCACACATAAACCATGAGTCGGTTGAAATTTAATAACTATTGAATCATCCCTCGCTTTTTTATTGGAAACACCCTCCTGTCTGCGACGTGCTCCGAATTAAATTTTAAATTTAATATCTCCTCCCTTTTCCAAATGCAAAGTAGGAGCAGTATAAAACACCGCTGGTCATTGTTTGGTATCACATCGAAGATGCATCTACTTGTTGCGACTCTCCTGATCACTGCATGTGCTGCAGGTTTGAATTTATGCTATATACTTTGAATTATATTGAAAGTGGTTGAGTATATATTTAGTGTACTCCTGGGGACGTCACTGACGAGCTCCCCCCAGGGGAGGTATGACTGTCTGACGCTAAGGGAGCGAAACAGTCATACTTATTGTAGTTTTAACCGTATTGAACTTGTAGTACACTTGACATAGCAATCGATATTGTAACCAAATTCAATTAAAGAGAAAGATAATCATTAACGAAAGGTTGCAGTTCCACCACAAGAGTACGAGTGGCCCTTGCCGGTCCCCGACTCTGAAGTCCCTGTCAACTCTGACTACGGAGTCAAAGTCAACTATATCAGAACCCGCAGCAATCTGCTTGTTAACTCGATCGACCAAATCAGCTGCCCTAACGCATACGACTATCTTATTGTGAGTGAAATAAGTTATTCAATTTTAAATAGTAATGTTTACTTAAATAGTAATCTTTGCAATGTTATATTGATTTGCAATTTCTATATAAGTGTTTTTTTTAAATTTCTCAACCAACGAGACCAACGCAGACCGTGCCTATACTAAATGTGAGGTCGCTCTTCTGAGTGCTCCCTCAAAGAGGTGTCGAAACGATAATTAAACTAAATTTGTTTACCTATGTCTACTTTAATATATCATACTTTGGTCATTTAATATATAGAGGGTGTCCGGGATTAATTTTAAAAAATATACACTATATGATATTAGATATTAGATGTTATTAGATATGATATTAGATGATAGTCTATATCAGTGCATTTTATATCAGAAAAGTTACTGTTGTGTTTCCTTAGCGCCAAAATTGTTTTCAGCAACACGGTGATGGTACTCCCATTGTCCTCCTATCTAACTTTGACTTCGCACTTCGATACGGTGTCCAGGGAACTGCGAGGTTATTTTATGTATAGTACGATTCGTGATTTATATTTAAGGGAACCTGTCAAATGTAGTGATTGTCACATTTATAGATTTTTCGAATGATAATCAAAAAACCCGAAAGCCACTTATAGCATCAGAGTTTGCAATAGTAAAATAAGTAATATATATTGTTATATTAACGATCTTTTCAACAATGCAGATGGACAGACAGCTCTAAAATCTACAACTTCGGCGTGAAGGATAACTTGAAGGAAAGATAATTCTTGCGACATTTTATTTAAATTATGGATTAAATATCAATTGAAAAAGTAAATGCAGGTTTCATGCGTCCCTTCATTGATCACGCCAACCGAAAGTGAGTTTCTCAATGTTTTTAACCAAATTAAACAAAAATGTTGTTCAGAACCGGACTGCTCGTTCATATACACTGACAGATTCGCACGCCGAGTCGAGGCTTGTACTCGCCCGAGAACGTTCACATGCCCAAGCACTGATAAATACCTGGTGTGAGTTCACATTACTATGAATAAAGTATAAGTAGGAGCCACAACGTGTGCCCACTTTTTGGACTCTCATAATCATCAGGAAACGAGAGGCTATTTTTTTTTAAATTTTTGTTGTTGCTATTTTTTAGGGTTCCGCAAGAGAGACGTTTCAAAAAAGAGACACTAATTGGATTAGTGTCTCCTATAATTGGTGTCTCCCAGGGAGACGTCTCTCGATGGTAATTTCGTGGGAGACATTTGGGGAGACGTCTCCTTTCTCATTGTTCTCACGATCAATTGAAGAACAATATCCTTATAGAGGAATTGGAGGGAAAAGCGGTTGAACTCTAGTGCCTTTTGGGACCAATTACCACCGCTCTTCACTGGGGGAGAAGGGGAACGTGGAGAGATACGTCTCCCATTATTCTTCTTTCAATCAAAGGAGACACTCATTTTTGTATGTAAAATCAAGGGAGACGTCTCCGTCTCCGGATTAAAAAGGAGACATTATCAAATCCATTGTTCTATGTCTCCTCAATTGTCTCACTTGCGGAACCCTACTATTTTTGGCGTTTACCCTGAGTGCCCCTCCCAACAAACACACTATGAAAATCACGATATGTTTCAATAACGTATCAATAACAAGAGTATGACAATAGGGAAAGGAAGATTTTACCCCAGCAGTATGATTGGTAAATCACGATCCAAACATGCCTCGAAAGGGGCCCCCGATTCACGTGCACACAACACGAGAATAGCCTCGCAACAGGCCGCTGATCATCTCAGGACAGGCTCTCGTTGCCCCTCAGGCATAGGGGTGGTCGCGACCGCCTTGCGTGTAGAAGACATAACACCTTTATCTTTACTTTTTACCTTTTAGTATCCAAAGCAAGTATCCATGATTACCCATAGCTATAAGTGTAAATGTTATGAAAAATTAGCTACCGTCCGGAAAAATAACAGAATATGCAGGGCGGTCGTTGACGGAATTCGCTACCAGGCTGATTATTTCAACTGTACTAAAATTGGTGGCCGTACCTATTACACACTCTTCTGGGAAACGGAAGATGAAGGAGTACAGTCTGTGGAAACGACCGACGCGTACTTCACATGCGGTATATATTTCTCATTCTTATTACTTCCATATTAATTTACAAGCTAGAAAAGGCACGTTTAGAGAGTAGGGAGACAACAAATGTGGAACTTTTTGTTTCAGGAAACTACGACAGCCATTATTCATAAGCATCGAGGTCAAGTTTTCGCATTTTCATGGATGACCATTCATGATATTTTACCTATGATAAAGTACTGCATAAAATATTGTCAAATCAAGTCAAGTAATTTACGAAGTCTCAAAGAAGTATTTTTTATCGGACCTAACCGCCACACTATATCCGAATTCGGTTGCAATATCCGCTCGGTTCACAACCGGACCAAATCACCCAATACATTTTTCTCTATCTCGACTTGCAGCATCCCATTCTTCTAAATTCACAATAAAATACACCAATATGTATGTTATCGCGTCTTTTATAACGCCAAATCAAAACGCGATGTTGGCGCACTTTATGATCAATCACTTTCAAATGTAATTTCCCGCCCCGCGTTTATTGGCGTCCAAAATGCGACGCACATCGCTACACCACTGCAACACTTCTTTATTTCAATTTTTTTCCTTGAAATTTGTCTTCCCCTGGTTCTAGATTTCCTCATCTTCTTAAAATGGAATCTTCTCACAGCGAATCAAGAACCGACGAGACGTTCGAGCAACTCGGTAAATTTTTTTTATATTTTTTAAATCACCAATCTTAGTGAAAATTCAAATGTCAGGTTCCCGCCCATTCGTACCCGCCTCGACTGTTATGGTAGATATGGACAGTCTCACTGCGGCGATTGCTGAGGTAGAAGAAGAGGAGAAGTTCATGAAGAGTGAGGAGAATTTTCTGAAGAGTGATGGTGAAACTGATCTCGAGAAAGAAAACCGCACTTTGCGAGAGAAATTGGCCCAAATGGAGAGCAACGAACAGTTCGCCACTGAAAGATACGCAGCTGAGAAGACAGAATGGCAGAGGACCGCGAAGGAATTCAAAGATCAAGTGAGAATTTTTGACTACTCCTATCATATTATGAGTATTAGTTGATTTCGTGAAACCCTTTCGAAATATGAGTTGATTGGACTTGAATTGCATCGATTTCGAGACTTTGTCAGATCGCTAACCTTGAGAAGACAATTGAAGTCGTGACTACTTCATCGAAGCCGCTAATGAATGAGGTCCGTTTCTTCCTCCATTTTATTACTCTGCCCCCTTTTCTTAGTTCGACAGTAAAAGATGGAGCATGTCCACAAGAAGAAGAGTAGACCGTAAAATATATATTAGTCTCTGTCATAATATTGCAGGTGACTAATCACACCTTCCGACTGCGTTTCACTGGGATTTCTCAGCTTCGCGAGGATACGAGACTCGTAATCGAATCAAAACCAGCAAGAATCGCAGGCGTTGATTGGTAAGTGCAGCGAAAAAAATCTAACCTCGAGTTTATGCTGATCTCAAACTTATGAATCTCTTGAAATTCTGTAGTGCGCACAATATTAGAGCCGTACATACACAATGTTTCTTCCTTCAATATCAGCTGCATGCTTGTTTGGCATTGCTTAGATTCATTTCAACTGCGCTCTTTAGTAGCCTGTAGACCTCGAAATGCAACGAAAAAAAGAATCAAATCCCGCACACTTTCTCTTTCAATCCGTTCCATTTTCTCAAACACGCCCTTTGCTGCTGCTTTTAGAATGCCTATTGTTGCATTTATTGACGCGCCCTATTATTTTGAAGGGTCAAAACTTTACACACTCTCTCTACCAGTCTATTTGCGAGAGATTGTATAAGATGGGGAGTGTTTTGACCCTTCGAAATGTCATGGCATCGACAATAAATGCAGTGCAATCATATTCAGGGTGATCAGACTGAGTCATGACGTCATTCTGGATGAGAAAGTGCAGATGACGATGAACTACATGTCAGTGTGGTTGGTAGCTGTCAGTAATCCACTTCCCGAGTACGGTATTTTTAATACCTCCGAGATGCTACATCAATAAATAATAATGGTGCGTTTATTGTCGCTGAGGGGTCAGAAATGGTCTCGTCATTCTCCACACTCTCTCGACCGGTCGGTAGGTGAGAGAGTGTACGAAATGACGAGACCATTTCTGACCCCTCAGCGACAATAAACGCAGCATAAGGTAAATGTTGAAGTAGACGAGGGCGTTGTTCGTTGCAATATGGGCACAAGTGTACATTCTTCTCCATAACTAATGCGGTTTTGAACATGGCTTTCTCGCAATAATCTCATTCATAATAAACCTTCACTTGAAAAATTCTTATAATAAAATCAAATAATTTGTAGGGGCTGGTCGGTCGGCGTCGATTATGCAGTAACTCTGTACTCGAAAAATTCGACACTTGATCGGTACTCGTTTACGCCCAGAGGAGACCGCGTTTTCGATGATCGCAATAAACGATGGGGATGCAGCAAGTTCATTCCCATTGAGGCCAGTTAATTTGAATCATACTGCCCGTGGGGTATAGCCACCGTAAGCAGGCTATACCCTAGAAAGGAGCGCTACTTTGGCTGTATAGTACCGGTGCTTATAGAGCTGAAGTAGCGCTGATTTCTAGCTACCTCCAACATTATTTGTGTATCCTAGGTGAAGTAGCTATACCCCTGCATATATTAGCTAGACCGCACAAGCAATGAGTAGGCATACCTCAGTGAAAATCAGAGTATGTGGGAGGCCTCGTGTGTTGAATTCAAAATGCAGTCCGGTGACTGTGGTTTACAGTACTGAAAGGAAATCAATCGACACTGTTTTCAGGAACTCTTCCATCCCGGTAATGAGTACATCAGAGACGATGCAATAACAATCACCGTCGAGGTCAACACTTTCCTCACCCAGTGAGAGACTACCGTGATCGATGTTCATCTTCCCGACTTTTCTTTCCCCCTTAACTATATTGAATTATAAGAACCATAATAATCATGGAGAATTTGTAATAAATTCCATGAATGAAGAAACGTCGCATCCCCTGTTCATAGTCAATGTAATCCGGAAAAATCCAATCATTTCTTCAAGTAATCACTCAAAAAATGGTTCCTCTTCTTTCGTAGTTTGTACTGTGACGCGTTGACCAATCGATCTAAAATAATATTTCTGTAACCTGATAAAGTTTTTTTCCTAATTTATTGTTTCACACCGGTTGAATCACTTTTTGTATAATTTCATCGCCTTTGCTTCCATATCGACTATTATCACACACAAGTAAAGACAGGATTAGAATGAGGAGCATCTTTTTTCCTTATTTTTCGAGTTTCAAATTTGAAAAGAAAAGGACAGGTTAAATTTCAAATTTCAAAAGCGTGAACCCAGATGGGGCACTTCCAATGAAAAATGAGAGAGCTGCATCAGTTTCGATTAAATTGCAGGGTTGTTGTATGTGCGCTAGGGACACACTCCCGTGGCGCTTTCCAATCAAAATTTCCTTTTAATAGCCTCCTCCCTCTCCCATGTTCGATGTCGGTATTAAACGTGGCTATTTCAATGTTGCCAATCACACATCCGATGCAGCTTCTCTTTCTCCTCCTGCTCACGACATGTGTGGCAGGTTTGTCCTTTGAAAAACAGTATTTTGATGATCACTTATTTGAAGAACCGTTTGTAGTTTTCATTTTGAAAAGTTTTAGCCTACTGGACAACTTTTTTTCTTCTGGACAAACATGAAATATTACGCTGATTTACCGTTGCTATCTTTAAGTCCTAGTTAACAAAAATATGGTTCACGTTCGTTAACCGTATGCTTCAAGCAGTTTCCTTTTCTGCAAGAAGAAATCGGATCGACGAATAGGAAAATTTCCCTCCGTGGATTTTGTCTTGGAAATAGAGAAAATAATAATGTCAGTGCCGCCAATAAAGGATTTCTGGCCTCTGGCGGTTCCCGACTCCGTTGTGCCAGACAGCTCCGAATTTGGCACTAAAGGCAACTATTTGAGATTTGCTGACAGGATCACATGTCCGTTTTTCTCCTATTTTCTAGTGGTGAGTAAGACACAGATTTATTGCATTGAGTTAATTCAATTTATAAATAATTGAATTAAGGCCGAACCTTCCCACATGAATGAAACAAAATTTTAGTGCTTCCTTGTTGACTGACTACGTTCGAAGTAGTAAAACAATGAAGTGTGAACATATTAACATAAATTTGGTATATACAATTACGATGGTAAATATTGTTGAGCATTTCAGCAATACGATGATGGGACTCCTTTGCTCACATCGATGAACGTCCTTCTGTACGATCGAACTGGAAAAGCGAGGTAATACTGCAAACTAGACTTTGAAAGGTAACTAAACAACTACCCGCAAAAGAGGGAAATTACACCCCCACCCTCTTCATTCTCCGCACTCTCTCTTCAAAAAAGCGGCCAATTTCCCTGTTATGCGGGTAGTTGTTTAGTTACCTTTCAAAGTCTACTGCAAACTCAAAAAGGAGCGTAGGAAGCAAGAAACAGGAATAACTTAGACCGTTAGTGTTTAACAAATCTTATTTTCAGATGGAGAACTCATGACAATGAAATGAATTTCGGCCTTACGGACAACGTAAAGGTACGCTGTTAAAATGCTGTTTAGCTTATTAAAGCATTCTAAATCAGATTTCGTGCGTCCTTCCTGCCTACGACTTTCAAGAAGGTGTGTATTTTTGAATCAATAAAATTTGAAACTTATTTTAAATAACCTCTAGATTTTCGCACCCCGCAGCGGATATATATATATATATTTATGCGAATTCACAAGGAAAAACGCGGATACAAATTAGAAACAATAACATTAGCAAGCGAAACACGAATATCGAAGAGGGAAGGGGTTAGTCACTCAGCGAAACTGGACGAATTACCGGAATTTACAAAAAGCCTTGCCGCTCTAGGGAAGAAACTATACTGTCTGTAGTTTGATGCTGAGACACAATTTGTGAAATTCATTCCATTTCTAGTGAAATAGTAGCAAAAATGATGTGGGATATCGCTTGATTCCCGAACGAACTGTACAATATCATGCAACTCCCTCAGGCGACTGTAATTTCTTCCTCACTAACGCACTGACGCGCCTTCTATCAGTGACAATTCGACCGCGCAAATTCGAATGCCCTAATAGTGAGAAGATTATGTGAGTATCTCTGATTAGATATTGCTATCCATTTTGTATGCAAAAATATAAACTTGATCTAACCACTCCTAGTGCCGTAACTAACGAGCTCCCCCCGGGGGAGGCGGTATGACGATCACTAAGGGAGCGAAAAGTCCTACTTATCATAGTTTTGTAGTACAGTTGATATATCTATAGATACTGTAAACTAATTCGATTTTTATTATTATACAATCAGGGTGATCACCGATGAATACCGATACGTGGCCGATTCACTCCAATGCAATCCTCATTCTCGCGAAGTGAACAATTTCACACTCATCACTAACGGAGTTGATGATACAGCGAATTTTGACGACCGTGAAGAAACCATTACCGTCCATTGTGGTAAGCAGACTATCTATTTTATCACTTATCTTTTTCTCTAGCTGTTAACGAACTGCGGGAATTAATTCTGATTAACAGACCGAACATTTCAGGAAACTACGATCCCAAATCAGCAGTGTGAGCGTTCGATGTGTATTCTTATCTCAAATCAATCGATAAATTTCTTGAAATACAAAGCTATATAAGATGTAGAACAGGATCATCGTATTTTGAACAAACTTTTAATGGTCATGAATATTTACAATTGCATCCACTGAAAAATCACCCGTGATCCGACTATTCACCTGCTATAGATATTACGAATCAGCTAAAACGAATCGTACAAAATGAAGTCTTATAAGGCCATGGATATAAAATACCTTGTGCGATAACTATGTTTCCTTCCTCTTCTTTATACTGCACTTCATTCACATGTTTTATCTCGATTAGCGCTGCCAACCCGCTTTGGAAAATACTTCAACCTTTCAATCACGTTCAAATCTCTTTTCCCGCGCTTCACTGGCTTCCAAAAAGCGACGCGCCCGTGGCCCATTACTGTACCCATGCGCTTTGTTTTTTTATTCAAACGCAATTTTCGCTTGGGTTATTCACCGTTGATTAACTTGACAACTTGCTTCTCTTCTCATTATGGAATCTTCTCCCACCGAATCGCGAATGGACGACAACTCATTCGAGCAACTTGGTGAGGACCGTTAATTTGTCTACAACCTGAATAATATCCGAATCTGCCTGATATTTTCGAATTTCCGGTTGCCGCCCCTTCATACCCGCCTCTACTGTTATGGTAGACATGAAAAGTCTCACTGCGGCGATTGCTGAGGTTCAAGAAGAGGAGAAGTTTCTGAAGAGTGATGGTACTTTTGTAATAATATCGCATACATATTTAGGGGCCGCAACGTGATCTGCCAATGTCATGCAAATGCAAGAAAGTGGGGCCAATTGAACCGCTGAGGTCTCAATAACATCATACTTTTTGCCGTTTGACGATATCTTGTCTCTGGGCCGCGCTATGCCTCGAAAACCAAACGCGTCATTTGACAGAAAGTGTCACGAGAGATAAAGGGGCGGAGCCTATCCGTATCTCTAAATCCTGACTGACTGTGAGAGCGACAGAGAGTATTTCAACCGTGTTCCCCCGTGGGTCAGGTGGTTGAGCACTCGCTTTATAAACAGAGGGTCTCTGGTTCGAATCCAACGGTTTGCATTTTTTTTTGCTGATATTGTAATAATCTATAAAATCAAATGGCAATTCTGAGCACTGATGAATTTTTAATTTTTTTGTTTGTGTTGATTCAGCAAGCTAATCCACACAAATTGAGAATTGCGCAGCTGTGTCGGTGAAATGGAAGTGCTCTAAACGCCTACCTTCGAGGCTTTAAATCGAGTTTTGGTTTACAAAATATTGGCAGAACACGGTGCGCAACGCCTCACTTGTAGAGTAGATCAATAGCTCTCGAATAAGCCTTTGAACGGGGGAATTGGTTCAAAATGAAGCTTGCCATTCGATGGGGACAAATCCCACCTCACGTCAAGACAAAAAGTGGGCGGAGCTTGCGTTCCCTATACATATTATTACAAAAGTATAATTGAGTAAATTTCGTATTTGCAGGATCCCTGTACTCCTCTTGTTCAACTTCTCCCATAGACGTGGACAGTTTGAATTCGGCCGTGGACGAGATCAATAAGGAGCAGAACAACGAAGATGTCGAGAAGACATGCGGCGATATGGGGAAACTGAGTGAATTGTCGGACTGGACGATCTTTGATCGCATTAGGGAAGGAGGAGAGCATAATATATTGCTCCTACCGGTATGATTGCAAACATGGTACTTCTTGCTTCGTCATTTAGATTCGGAAACACAGCTAATGTCCCTTAATCGATAATTGTTGTTGTTCAGGAGCTGAGAGAAATCGAGCGTCGTTATTTCGAGCTTCGAATGATCTCGGAAAGAAATTCGCTTGCTGAGGAAAAGCACGCAGTAGAGAGGGCCGAATGGCAACGCAAGGAGGACGAATCTAAGCTGCGCGTATGTCAATTTGAATTGTTTTAAAATGTCAACCCCTTAGTATATCTGAATAATGTGATTTCACAGGCGAATGAGCACTTTTTTCGTCTACGCTTCACGGAAATTTCTCGTCTTCACAAGGAGGAAAGAGAGATCTTCACATCGGAGCCGGCCAGATTCGCAGGAGTCGACTGGTATGTACAGCAATGCTCATAACAAAAATAGGGACCAGTGAACTGTGCAATTAGAATTAGGAGAGATTAATAAATGTCTTCCTTTCGCGTTTCGCTAACGCAAATGTGTAAAACTATGCTTCATCACGAAAGTTTTTTGTTCACTTGATGTCGCGCAATATGTACAATTAAAGATGGATGTATAGACAACATTCATAATTCAGGGTGGTCAAGCTAAGCAAGTTCGACGATCCAAACGAGAGTTTGGAGAATCACAAGGAGCAGCTTGGAGTGTGCATTGCTCCCATTACCAGGCCAATTCCAACGTAGACGCCACTTCATAATATATATTTTTGGACTAGCTGTTAGCTATCGATGTGTAGTTGATTTGATATTATTCTGTACACACAGTAAAACATGCATTACTTATAAGACAGACGAGGAAAGAATCCATGGCCATTAATATATGTTAGATTTTATTCATTTTCATTGATACGGATCTTCTCCTCGTCCATATAATTAGGTAATACATATTTTATGTGTATGTTGCAGGGACTGGTCGTGCGTTCTCAGCGGTGAGATCTCACTCCTCTCACAAAGCACTACGCGTGATCATTCGCTGACCTTGTCCCCGAGTCCAGTCTACTGTGCTGAGCACAATACATGGAGAACGAACTTAATCAAAATGAAGGTATCAACCGTACCTTTATTAACTATCAGAATATTGAAAAAAAGAAATATTTGGAGAAAAAAATTCTATGCGCAAGAGGCTTAAAGAGCAATATGTTTATTCATGACAACATTCACAAGGAAAAATGTCTACGACAGTAGACAGACTTCTCGGATACCGAGCGACGACTTAATAAGTCTACTCGCTCGATCAGAGGCAGGGAAGATGCATTTTTCAGACTTTGAAGTCGTCGCTCGGTAGCCAAGACTTCTGGAGCCGTAGACATATTTCCCTCTGAGAACAAACACATACATATTCCAGGATCTGTTCTCTCCTACCAATGAATTCATCAAGGACGACTCGATTCGTCTCTCCATTGATGTTAAGGCATTTGTCACGCAGAGATTCAACGAATAATCTCTTCTTATTCTTTCACTGATTGTTAAAATTACACTCTATTGAATCGATTCTCTTCTCTATCTCTATCTCTTCATCAATTTCATATTCATTTCCATTCATTATAACCAATCGGTTTCAATAAATATTCTCCGCAAGATCATTGGTTCTTGTCCAAAGACAAATATATAGAACATTGACCGAAGGTGATTGTTGTGTATTCCTTCTGTGTGTTGATGTACGTGCAGTAGATGGCGACGGGGTAATGGATAACTAATAGCGTTTATCCATGAGGGAGAGAAGAGGGGAGTGGACGACGTGGGAGACTCTGGGGCGAACTCACTAACAACTGAATGGCTCACGTAGGGGAGGGAGAGCCATTAACATACACATGGTAATTGATAGTAGACAGATAAGGGGGGGGCGAGTGGCACGTCGCATATATCTATTATGATAATTGACTAGAGTGAGTCTGACTACTGTAGTGCACTGATAATCGATAACTGATTATATTACAGGATGCTAGTTGGATTACGGTAACTAACATATTACTATACTATACAACAGTGATGAAAATACTTTCAGTAAAATCTTGCAAATTTAAGGCACTGGAATTATAAATTAGGCGATCTATCTTGATGTAATAAAAGTATCTTGATGCGTCGTATTCAGGGGTGTTCAAAGAGGATCGTCGCGGAGTTGTCAAATAGCGGCGTTCTAGGCGTTGTCTTGCTGGCGTCTTTTTCGATAATCCTCTTCATTTTCCGATTGACTTTATATGCAGGCGATGACTACACAGAAGACGCCGGGATTCCTTCGAAAGCGATTCTTCAATATTCTGCTTCAAGATCCCGATGGAGATAATAATGAGCATGTATGTTTATCTCAATTGAATTCATTCTTGAGCTAGATGATTGGTTTGTGGTGATTGTTTCGGATTATAATATTTTAAACTAGTATATTAGATAGTATTAGTAGATGATGGAGAGCTGGAAAAAAACGCGCATTTACTGGAATTGCCATTACCAATTGCTATGCGAGAATTGCGAGAATTGAGAAGCGTATTTTTCGACTATACAACTGTGTTATTATCGAGAGCGTTTCAGGGTTCACACATCTTCAGGACGATATTCGAGCTTTACAATCTTGGTCGAAATGAACATTGCATTACTGCGGAGAATATTTCAGATAAGGAGCAAGAGGTTTGATTTAGTTTTGATATTCAACTCGTCTATGAGTACACTCTAATCACTGGAGTGCGAAATGTGAGACCACGGCCTCTTCATTTCACACCCTCTCTAGACCGGTCGATTGATGAGAGAGTGTGCGAAATGAGGAGACCGTGGTCTCACATTTCGCACTCTACTAATCACCCAAGACGAGCATTTGCAAGCGGGGAGTCCAGTGGTTCGAATTCCGAAAGCGAAAAAAATTCCGAGTAGCAATCTTTACTTTTTCGCACTTATTATGTTTGCATAATCGTAAAACAATTGTTTTTGTCACAGATCATCGCTCATGTTACTGACGGTTGGATTTGGAGCATTCTTTATGGATGCACTCGAAACTATTATAGTATGCTAATCAGGTATCGATTGCCTTAACATGCCTCTGTCTCGAATTAATGCAATACAAATTAACGATGAGAATAATTTGCTCGTAGAAAACCGTCACATCACGCTAGACTTTTGGTCGTTCTGTCTTCAACTAAATATTCAGGGAAGCACAAGAAACTGTTTCTGGATCAATTTTCCTTCGGCTCGAGGTTCTTCCCGAGATTCGCAGATTTGCAGATAACGCACAACTAGATGAGGTTTGCATTGCTCTAAATTAAATTGCTGTAATAAGCTCTTAGGAAAAAGTCACTAGGATCAAGAGACCCAAGTGAAGATGTTCACTTACATGTAAATGAATATATTCCAACACATAACATTCGCTGTTCCACTGTCAGGTACTTTCCCTTTTTGTTATGGATGTTTGCCGTTATGAGTCGTTCCTCGAGTCGCACCTCTTCTTCAACGGAAGCAAAAGACCGGAGGTATAATTTTTCAAATTTCTCACCAAATGTGTTTTATAAGAGTTATGTAACAATATTCCGAACTTTCTTTAGTAATAAATGACATAATATTTTTAAATTAAATAATCTACGTCCTTTGCACCAGAAATAAGGAAAATATATTGGGGAGACCCATTGGAGATAATAGAGGCCAAATACACCCCCCACCCCGACTTTTTACCAAAAATAGTTGCCTTGCAGGAGCAAATAATACCTTTCGAAGAGGATCTTGCTGAAGACATTCGTCTGCGTGCTTATTATCGATTCGGACGGTACACATCGGAATGTGGACTCACGCATTGAAAAATTTATCACAGCTACCTCCATGTGACATGTGAAATGATAATTCATTGTTTGCTACCCAAATTCGCGTCATTCCAAGAAGTAATATAATAATATAATATCAAATACTGAGTTTGGTCAAACCTTTACATGGGAAAGTTGCTCTCCCATATTTTTGTTGTATAAAATTGTTTCGCGAAAAAGTATTCACGAGAATTTCACGAATCGGAGAGAAAATTATCACGCAAACTTAAGTTGTCTGTGGACCATATCTGACGCTTAAACAATCAGGATAGACAAACAGTCGGAGAGAGTCTGTGAAAAGAAGAGACAACGGTCTGAGACCACTGGTCTCAATAACTCTAATTGGGTAGATATCCATTATTTCATAAGTGTGAACAATGTTTTGACGAATTTTATTCAATTCTGGTTTAGACATGTGTTTCATATTAAGCACGGTATGTAGGTCACTCATCCGGTAGACTTCTTAATCAGACACAGATAGCTCTTCTCCTGGTAATCAGAACCGGCACTCCATTGGCCGCTGTTCAGCCTGAAATAAAATCGTAAAGTTCTTATTATGTTCCCCTAACCATTTCAATGAAATGCGAAAATATCGAACATTAACCGCTGAGGTGCACAAATGGTGCCCGCTTAGATGTTAATGGCCCGAATTGGAGAATCGTACTGGATTAGCAAAAACAAGCACGACATGCTCGCATAGGTGGCAGTGATTTCTTAGATATTTTCAACTATAGTATATTCGCATTGTTCCCATCACTTACTCGCGCTGTGGCTCTTCGTGTTCGGGGACCGCCTTCGGATCTTGTAGCATATTGTATAGCATGCTCCTTTTGGAGCACCGAGCAAAATATCTAGGCTGAAATGGCCAATATCGAAGCGTATTCCCGTGGTTTCTAGCTGGCACTCCAACACTTAAAAGCACAATCGTCCATAGTTTTTTTTTCGTGAAAGTTAAACTAGTGAAGCTATTTTAAAAATCATAGAATGGATGCGAAAACGACCTGAGTGATAAACCACCGGCAAAAAAGGGATAGCATTTAAATTATTTTTTTTGAGTGTTATCTTGGTTCTCATTGAGTTTATGCTTCCGAAATTTTGATTCACGATTCATAGGCTTTTTACATGCTATTCCCGAACTTTCAGATACAAAGCTGTTGGACTTACCGGAAGGTAATTGTTGTCCAAAACGTAAAGAATAGGCCCGCCTTTCCTATATCCATTCGGAACAACTACTTCGGACTCAAGAACATTCTCCGGGCATGGGCCTGCAGCACAGGATTTCCAATTTCACACAAAGGGAAAAGGCACAGCGTTTCGCACATGGAAGTCAGCGGACATTCGTTTTGAATCGCGTTCAAACCGAGAATGGATGAGCTGATTTGAAAACGGGCAAAACGGTTTGCAGCCCTAGGGCATCGAACTCAGCACCTTCGTGTTCAATGCCGAGACGCTTACCAATTAACTATGGAGGACATGTGATGGGATTGCTAGTTCTTGCTAATCTCACTGGTTGATAGAGCTTATGGCGAGGGAAAAATATTGATTTATGCTTGATCTACATGCTTGGAGTTACCAGAAAAGGATGAATAGCCATTTGCGTCAACGGAAACAGAATCCTGAGCGGATATGACTATTACATTGCAATTGTGTTCGAATGTCCGCTTGCGAAACGCTGTGAAAGGGGAGTACGTATCTATAATTGAGCTTGTGCTTCGCAAATGTTAAAGAAGGAGTGAAGGGAAAGGTTCCCAGCTGGAAGTCCCTGTAACTGCAATGAGCAGTACTGTAAGAGCTCGGCAAACACAGAAAATGTAAATTCAGAGACTCGAACGTGTCCAGGGAGGACTGGCAAGGATTATCCTCCCACCAAGGAGACAATGGATAAGCGCAGGGGCATGTAAAATAGGGAGGGCGCTGATTACACGAGACGGGGTTGAGACAGGGGGAGAGAAGAGTTGAAGAGTGCATGCAAATCGTAAACGCAGGGGTAACGAGCGAGAGTCGAGGGATTATGCAGCTCAGTTAGAGATTTTGCAGCCCGTCGGCTGACACACGTACGGAACCCCTGATCATCACGCAAACTTTGCGCGCGCATATCTCCGTCGGTTTTCGAACTAGAGATTTGAAACTTCGGGGATCTCTTATCGTTGAGGGAAGCAATCGACGTGTGTTGCCACTTTACTCACGAAAATATTCCTTCACTCCTTCTTTAACTGAAGATTCAAACTCAATGTTTGTGAGATATTTTGTTTAGACGCATAAAGGGTCGAAAATAAGTGTGCTAAATGAGAAAAATATATGCACAATCGAATAAGTTTTGCGCCATCTTGAAAGGAAACGAAACATTGGGCATACGATCTACTAGAAAATTCACGCTTTATTCGAATTTCACACTCTTCAAAAAGAGATCTCATTGGGAGAAATGATAATCGGAGATCCCAAGACGCGAATCCAAGAATAAAATACAACAATTAAACAATCCAAGGGTAGCGCTTAGGGACCACCATCCCATGGAAACAGTATTTCTCAGATTCGAAAGCCTGTAGCTCACGGGAAGAGAGAGGGCCGCATGTTCTGTTTTCACAGTCATCTGTTGGAATATCATGACTAACTCATATCTTAAAATTAGAGAAATCTGCTTGTGCTCCCACATGCTATATCGCGTCGAAGTTCAAAAGTGCGTACAAATAACGTTAATTTCACATTTAAAGCGCTCTGCAATCCGTTCTAGAAGAGGGCCGCTAATATTTCAGCTCCCCCTTTTTCCCTACGTATTCGCAATCACACTAGAAAACCAATGCAAAGAAGAAAAAATAGCCAAAATGGCTGAGTTTGGAGCAAATCCATTGTGAACGATTGTGTTCACAGTTGTACACAATTTTCACAAATGTGCATTGTGAACTCGGACCACGATACTAAACTCCCCCTGGACCGTACTTGGAGCCGGCTACCGAGTCCTCCTCCCTGGACTGAAGCTCAAGCAAGCTACCTACTTCCCCCCTGAACCGTACTTGAAGAAGGCTACCGAGGTCCCCCTGAACCGTTCCTGAAGAAGGCTACCGAGGTCCCCCTGAACCGTTCCTGAAGAAGGCTACCGAGGCCCCTCTGAACCTTACCTGAAGAAGGCTACCGAGGTCCCCTGGACCGAATCTTAAGTTGGTTACTTAGCTCCCCCAGGACCGTACCTGGCGCGGGATACCGAGCTCCCCCTGGACCGAACTTGGAGCCAGCTACCGATTTCCCCCTGGACCGAACCTGCACTCAGAACTGTGCATAGAGCGTAGTGTACGCATAGAGCGTAGTGTATTTAACCTCAACACATCCCGGCTAGTATCCACAAATGAGACGATTCGATGGTCGCCGGAGGAATTTTTCAGTAGATCAAAGGTCGTCGTCACGTTTGATCTTTGATCTATCGTATAAACCGGGTGCGACAACAGATTCGTCTGATTTTTGGAAGTGATATGAGGGGATGCATACTTTATAATTTAAAAATTGAAAACGAGCAGCCCTATTCTATAAAGGACACTAGAGCGCATATATGCATATGACAGGTATCACCAGAGATTGCATGAAAACAGGACTGTTGGGGAAAAACTTTCAAAACATATTTTTTCGATTTCGATCAAACTTTTATGTAGGACTACTCTGGGGACAAAAAAATTATTCGTCCAGGTCCCAGGTCTCAGAACAGGCTTTTAATAAATTCCCGGTTTTGAAGCCGGAATCGACGTAACTTTGTCCACAGAGCAGCTACTGAGCTCCGGAAAGGTTCAAAATGAGCGCAAAAATATGGCGAACAATTCTTCTGAACATTCTATTGTGCTATATCTGCAGACAAAAAAGTTGTGAAAAAATTCAACAAAATTTTTTTTTCAAAAATTATTTTATATAATCCGATGATCGAAGTGAAAAGAGTGGTACTGATTTTCTGAAAGATAAACTCATTATTAGTGAAAAAAAAATTTAAAACTTGAACTTTAGGTAGGCATTCAATACTGAAAAATCGCTCTGAACCTTGGCAACCCACGTTTTTCGTTTTTTTCCCGCAAGATGTTCATGAAAATCTCAACCTCTTCAATGAAGAAAACGCATAAGAACTATTTCAGTTCTCGAATGAAACCTTTTTAAAAAGTTTTCAGTGTAATTTTCGTTGAAATTTTCATGAACATCTTGTGGGAAAAAACGAAAAACGTGGGTTGCCAAGGTTCAGAGGGATTTTTCAGTATTGAATGCCTACCTAAAGTTTAAGTTTTAAATTTTTTTCTCACTAATAATGAGTTTATCTTTCAGAAAATCAGTACCACTCTTTTCACTTCGATCATCGGATTATATAAAATAATTTTTGAACAAAAAATTTTGTTTTTTTTTAAACTTTTTTGTCTGCAGATATAGCACAATAGAATGTTCAGAAGAATTGTTCGCCATATTTTTGCGCTCATTCTGAACCCTTCCGGAGCTCTGTAGCTGCTCTGTGAATAAAGTTACGTCGATTCCGGCTTCAAAACCGGGAATTTACTAAAAGCCGGTTCTGACACCTGGGACCTGGACGAATAATTTTTTTGTCCCTAGAGTAGTCCTACATAAAAGTTTGATCGAAATCGAAAAATATCTTTTGAAAATTTTTCCCCGCCTCATGCAATCTCTGGTGATACCTGTCATATATAACTAGCACGTCCAATATATGAAAATGATCAGAAAATTATGCTCTATAATCTAGTATTGGGAATATCCGCAATGCGGCCTGTGTCAAAAATCGAATTTTTCTCTGAAACGAGAAATCTTCATGATGTGGCATAGCGCCATTTGGTAGAGCGTCAAATTCTGTTCGACAACGCGAGATTTGCGGCGATTTTGACGACTTAATAGCGAGTTTTAATCGAAAAACACGTTTTCAGCCGAAAGTACGCGGCGCCATACCGGCGCCCACAGGCGTCCTATTGCGAAATCGATGACACCACGGTTTTCAGCGTCGAAAGTTACCCCTAGGAGCAAATTTTCATCGATTTCGATTTTTGACCTTTTCCAGACCCCTGTTGAGCTGTTGTTGATCCTTACGCAAACAGCGATTCAACAATTCTCCAACATAGCTCCGCACAGCTCAAAATTATCTCTCTGTTTTTCTCTATAACTTGCCCCCTGGGGTAGACTTTCAGAGATGTCTGGGCTCACCCTACGGATCATTTTGAGCACTAGAACTGGTCTCTAGATTATCTGGGAGCAGAGTTATGAGTTTGCAGCCTCAATTTTGCAGCAAGGTTGCTGCAAAGCAGAAAAATCGCAGCTTCATGAATTTTTTTTTCTGGGTAGTTCATGGGTAGTTCTACAACTACTGTTAAACTGACATGTATGAGAATTTTTTCGTCCGAGATATAATTTTTCGAAAAAGCTGCGTCATCATGCAATCCAGACGATTGGCTCCAAACACCGCAATAGTGGCATCCGATTAGATAATGGATTGGCTAGCTCCAATAAAATTTTCAGCTCAATTGCTCAACTATTGCGAGAGTTACACAAGAAAAACAAAGTGTACGAATACTTTCCGGCGCGACTGTAGATGGTTGTGCCTAGTTTTTTTATATAATTTCCACATAGTGAACAATTTATTTCTTATGCGTAAAACATCCGTAGGTGTTCTGTGGTGCACCATCCTGACGATGAGGGCCAATCCAAGTATTTGCTCTTCAAAATAATGCGATTTTAAAAGAGTTTGTGCACATTCAAACTTGCATTCGACGCTGCTTGATACTACTCTCGCATCTCCGTTTGGAGGAAAGTAGAAGAGCGCGCTGCCGGCAGGACAGTCAACCTATATGAGAGGAATCGCGAGAAAATCGACCATTTGAGGGGGTATGCGGAACTAGAAAATTTTTGCCTTCAATTTCTCTGTAAACATAGTTCAAGGTACGTTCAACCGTGCTCTATTTGATAGCGTTTCTCGTTTTTCGAGATAGGCATTATTTTTTTAAGTACGAGAGTAGCAAAGTGACGGTCCTTTGGATTTTGCACCCGACTGTGCTTCCGTTGAAATTTAATAACTTTCCTTAAAATTAAGCTATGGAGTTCTAATTTTTTTCATTTGATAGAGAAATGGCTTTGATTCGAGATTCTTTCTACCCATATCCATTTCCGTCTTTCCGCCTCTCTAACTACATCCTTCAATTTAGTGATGTCACGGATCCGCTCATTTGTGACGTGATCAAATACGGTAATTCCAATCATTTTGCGTTCTAGTTTGCGCTGAGCGACGGAAAGAATTTGTTTTTCTCGTTTACAGAGGTACCAAGTCTCGGAACCATACAAGAGTGCGGGTAGAACTACACCGTCGAAAAGGCGCTTTTTGAGTGACATGGGGGACCCACGTTTCCGAAAGAATTCGGAGTATTTGTAAAATGCCCAATTCGCGCTTCTAACCCGCCTGTGAACTTCTCCCACAAACCTATTGGGACCGAGAGTGACTTCTTGCCCCAGATATACCACCTTGTCTACCGTTTGCACTACCTCACCTCCCACTACGACCGGCCTGCCCATTGGATTTGTCGTTAAAGCGACAGTTTTTGAGCCATTTAATTGCAATCCCACCTTCAGTAGTTCCCGTTCTAGTTCCTTTACCATAGTTTGGACTTGGCGTGAGTCATGGGAGATTATTACACAATCATCTGCATAGAGAATGTGGGAGAGATATTCGCCGTCTATACATACTCCCTTTCGGTCCCATTTTACCCTGCGGAATACCGTATCAAGCACCGAGACGAAAAGACGCGGGCTTAATCCATCACCTTGGCGCACCCCCCTTCCGATGTTAACCTCCACCGCTTTCCCATTGACAACTATGGAACTTTTACTCTGAACTGTGAGTATCTGAAGAATCGGGTATACGTTGAATGCACACCGTCATGTTCCAGAGCAGATAAAACGGAACTACACAGGACAGAGTCAAAAGCCTTGCTAACGTCTAGGAAAAGGAGATAGAGAGGGCGCCTGTATTCCCTGCAATTTGAGATGAGAGTATTGAGAATATATATACCATCTACAGTGGAGTGCCCGGCGCGGAATCCCTGTTGCTCTCGCGATCTTTGATCATCGAGTGAGCGACCAATTCTATTGTTGATAACGGCAGTGAGGGTCTTTTGAATAACCGGGAGGAGAGATATGGGACGGTAGTTTTTGGGAGTTGTTTTATCCCCGCCTTTATGGAGTAATATTGTTCGACTGTCGCCGAATCCGCTTGGAATAATACCCTCTATGAGAATTCTATTGAAGATGGAAGCTAGATACGGTGATACAATATTGGACCCCAGTTTAAGCATTTCTCCCGTTACCTTATCTTCCCCGGGTGATTTGCCCGATGTGAAACCACTCAACACGCTCTCAATTTCGTCTCTACCGATGGGGATGAATTCATCCTCCGACTCTTTCACTCTGTAATTCCTACCACTATCGCCTCGATATAATTCATTGTAGTAGTCTCTGAATACCTTTTCCAGCTCAGCTTGGGTACTTACCACTCCGCCTTTCCCTTGCATTTTTACTATTCTCTCTCTCCCAACACTCTGCTTCCCCATGGCCTTTTTGTAGTTTCGTCCCTCCGCCACTGCCTTTTCTACCATCCTAGTCATTCGGTCTATTGCATCCTGTTGAATGCTGCCCCTGAGCGCCTTATTGATTGCCACCCATCTAATCCTATCCCTTCCCTGCACTGTCGCCTTGAGTTGAGATCTCTCAGCGAATAATCTATTTGTTCGGGGGGAATACCGGGGAACAGCGATAGCGGGGACAGTTGAGGAGTCAGCAGCTTTTTGGATGGAAGAGACTAGGTCAGCGTAATCGCAGTCTACAGGGGTACCGTATAACTCTTGCCTCAGATGTAGTTTGTAGCGATCACAATCTAACACTCCTCCATTTTGAGCGCCTCCGAGGGGACCGTGCGGTCGGCCTTCAATGCGAAATTTGGCGCGCAGCATACGGTGGTCAGATATAAAGTGAAGCTTATTAACCACATCCACATCCATCACTTGAAGGTCCCTGGGGTACATGATATAATCGATTCGGTTACTGGTAGTGCCTGTGGGGGAGACCCAGGTGTGACAATGACTAATTTGCTTTTGGAACATGGTATTTCCAATTCGCAATTTTAGATTTTCGCATAACGTCACCACTTTCTCTCCTCTCTCATTGCGCTCCCCGTATCCGAATTTTCCCAAAGCTCTTTCTCCGGCTTGTCTACTTCCCACTCTTGCATTCAGATCCCCCATGATCACCTTGTAAACTTTACGATATTTCCGTCGCTCTGGCACTAAACTTTGAAACGCGCTTTCGAGATCGGTCAAGAAATCATCGTATTGATCTTCGGTATGATTAGAGCATGGACCGTAACATTGGATTAGGCGCAGAAGAACTTTGTCAGGAAGGCGGAAATCAAGAATCGCAATACGGGGAGAAATAGTCAAGAACCTCACCACTCTCGATCTCATCCTCCGATGGACGAAGAATCCACATCCAGCTGATCGATTATCCAGGCGTCCCGTATGGTAGAGAGTTCCAGAAGAGTCCGTGAGGTCAATTGCGCCTTCCTCCTTTCGTCGTACTTCACAAAGTCCGATAACGTCCGCTTGAATCTTCATGACTGCTTGATCGAATAGCGTCAATCTCCCGTCAGTAGCGAGGGAAAGGACGTTCATGGTTGCCATGAAGAATGGGAGATCCATGGTTGGGCCTTTCTCCCACGGCTGGCCAGTTCCGGGTTGGGAGGATCGAGAAGACTGGAGAGGGGCGGACGAAAAGAGGTATCGACCGCCCGCGATGAAGGAAATGAACTCGAATGCAACCCAGCTTTAACACCCAAAACCAGCTGATAAAGTTGTTCAAATGTAAAAATGATAGAGAAATGGATTCTCCACAAAACTTTCGTCTTCACGAGATTTTATACTACATTTCATTTTTTTCAGTATTTTACAACGCAAAAACTTCAGCAAAAGATGCAATCGAAAATATTTCAATTTCCCTCTATGTACGTTTTGTAGTACCTACTTATGTTAAATTTACACCTTCTTTTCAGCCAAATCGGTAGATGCGAAAAAAAGAGAGTGCGAGGGGTGTTAGAGCGCGCGCACCTGTTATTCTACGCACATTTTCTGAGGCTCTAGCATCTTTCTATAAAAAGATATCAACTAGCTCTAAAAAGCAAAGTTGTTCAGCACATTTGGTACAATACTTCTGGCACTTCAGATTGTGTCCACCTCGTGAATGGATATGTGATCTAGTGTGCACTTTTTGAGAAACTGCAAAATGAAATAACTCAATTTCTATCCGCGCCGATTTTGTCTGGCAAGTAAAGCCATGTCCTACCAATATATGCGCTCATTTAAATATTATACGGCACATATCCTACTTCCGGGACGCTTAAATTATTGATCCGAAAATTTTCGGCCCTGTTTCCGGATGATCGATTTTTCTGTGTCAAATCGCTTAGTATTGTTCAACTTAAAGGTTCTAAAATATTTTCTTATCGTTTTAATGAATTTTGACCGCAAAGTACCTATTTTGAAGTATCGAAAACTAATTTTTTTTAAATTCGGATTTTTCGAAAAATACTCGGGCCAGCGCCGTTTTTTTTTCGCATCTACCGATTTGGCTGAAAAGAAGGTGTAAATTTAACATAAGTAGGTACTACAAAACGTACATAGAGGGAAATTGAAATATTTCCGATTGCATCTTTTACTGAAGTTTTTGCGTTGTAAAATACTGAAAAAATTAAATGTAGTATAAAATACTCGGGCCAGCGCCGTTTTTTTTTTGCATCTACCGATTTGGCTGAAAAGAAGGTGTAAATTTAACATAAGTAGGTACTACAAAACGTACATAGAGGGAAATTGAAATATTTCCGATTGCATCTTTTCCTGAAGTTTTTGCGTTGTAAAATACTGAAAAAATGAAATGTAGTATAAAATCTCGTGAAGACGAAAGTTTTGTGGAGAATCCATTTCTCTATCAACTGAAAAAAATTAGAACTCCATAACTTAATTTTACGGAAAGTTATTAAATTTCAACGGAAGCACAGTCGGGTGCAAAATCCAAAGGACCCGACTGTGCGGACGGTCACTTTGCTACTCTCGTACTCAAAAAATAATGCCTATCTCGAAAAACGAGAAACGCTATCAAATAGAGCACGGTTGAACGTACCTTGAACTATGTTTACAGAGAAATTGAAGACAAAAATTTTCTAGTTCCGCGCTCTGGTCAATTCTCTCGCGATTCGTCTCATATATCAGAGATTGTTTTTTTGAACTTTTAAATTAATTTTATCATTTGTATTACCTGGTGATTTAGACACACATTATGCATGAAAAGTAAACATTAGCTCAGTCATACCATTCAAGGAAACAGCTTAGCAGAACTTAGTGTATAGCCAAAAAAAGTGTCCAAAATCATCGAACTTCGAAAGCCAAGAAATGTTTGCTACGGTGGAACTAGGTTGCAAAACTCCTACCGCGATAGCCGCTCTATTAACGACCGTAGTTTTAGCAAATGTCAGACACTTTTCTGCAACACATGTGAACTCAAAATTATTTTCCACCGCGGAGCCATACAAATATAAGGAGGGACAAACTATTTCTCCGAATACGGTTGTTCTCATGAACAGTGGTCCTGCACGCGTGAATGTGTTGTCGGGGATAGTTTCCGTTTGTAGTTTAGAAACTGGTCCACACCACGCTGGAAAGATATTTTTTAAATTAAAATTAAAATAGTTAATTCGGTAAATGACGGAATCAGAATGGACCAATTTTTGTTTGTGCCCGCCGAATATATTTTAGACAAAAACACACACTTCTTTTGTTTTGGCGGCATTCCGCGTTAGCGAATTTTGCGAATGCATACCAGTGTGGCAAAAGAACTTCTCCCCATCCTTATGTATTTTTTTGAAATTAGGTTAATTTGAATTCCTATACTTGTAGTTAATTCCCCATACTGTACTATAACTGTTCCAATATCGATTCATTGTCAAAATTGTTTTCTCGAATAGAACATCGTAGATATCTTTTCCTGTGACAAAAAAGTTATCGTTATGAAATTAATCATTATCGTTATGAAATTAATTTCAACAAACTGACTTGCACGCGAGGTCAAACTCTGACAAGTCCTGGTCCACTTTCCCATTACTTAACATTCCGTATGTGCAGGGATAGACCTTCGAATAGTAATAGTAATACAAATAGTTTTGTCCTTGACCGGACGGTTTCAATCAAGTTTTCAGTATTTTAAAATATTGTTTATATGACAGGGGGACGAGAGTTTGCATGAAAACACCCCCTCGGGGAACAACTTTCAGAAACATATTTCTGATTTCGATCAAACTTTTATGTGGAAACACACTGGGGATGAGAATTCGATCGATTCTGGTCCCAGGCCGCAGAACCGGCTTTTAGCGATTTTCCGGCTCCAAAACCGGAATCGTCATAACTGCGTTTAAAATATAGCTACAATGTTGTGGTTGGGCTTGCAATTACCGTAAAAATATGGCGAATATTTCTTCTGTTCATAACATTTTGATATCTAAAGAACTGAAAAAGATCTGGGAGGAAAAACAAGAAAAAATCGAAAAATAATAATTTAGCCTATACTAGATTCGAGTTGTCGCAGAATTTTAGAGCGGAATATGAAAGAGCATGTAAACATTAGTTGAATAAAAAAATAAAATTGATAAGAAAGGGACTTCTTGAGACCCGAAAAATCGCTTTGAATCTGAGAAAACCGCCATTTTTCGAAACCAATTTTGGATTTGACGCGATTTTGTGTTTCAATCTAGTTCAATTACACTCTATATTTATTAAAACAATGAGGCGATGTACCGAGATTAGTTTCATCAAGATATTTCGTCATATCTGAAAATTTTTGAAAACCGTAATTTTTGAAGAAAATTATTTTTCTCAAATTTATATATTTTTTTATCCTGCCTGTTATTATTTTGCAATACATATTTAGTTTATGTAAACACAGTCAAATAGTTTTCCGAACGGAGAAAGTTTCAAAAGACGAAAATAGCGATGTCCTCTCGCCTGTAGGTAATATCTTGTTTTCAAAAATCGATAATTTTTTTACAAAAAAAATTATTTTTTTTCATTTTTTTTATTTTCATGTCATGTTATATATCATTCGAAAGAGCATCGAAAGTTATGTAAAAATCCAAAGAATCATGTGAATCGACCTTCTGGGAGCGGAAATCGGTGACCACATCCGAACAAAATGATCGTTTTGGTGAAACTTAATTTTGGCTGACCACATTCCCATGATTTGCGACCCATAGTTTTGATATATATTACGTATTTTCCATCAGAGAATTTGAAGGTAAACATCTCATGGCAGATTTTCTATGTAAAAGTACTCAAGTTTTCACTAGACGACTACCACTCTCTTGTAAAGCTCAATCTCAAAGTAAGCAGAAATTTTTTTCAGTCATTACAACTAAATCAAATGTATGAAATCTGAAAGAGCATCAAAAGTTATGTATAAATCCAAAATATCAGGAGGATTGAACAACTAGGAGCGAAAATCGATAATCACATCCGCAAAAGTTGATATTTTTGTTGAAGCTATATATTTTGCTCTATTCTTTTTCAAAGTGATCAACAAGGGCTGAAACTTTCTTCACGAGCATTTTTAGGGGTAAAGTAAATTTTGAAAGCGAAAAAGTCACAAAAAGAAAAATTTTGATAAAAAATTTTTCAAAAAAAAAATAAATTTTTATTTTTTAAAATATTTTTGTCGTGTTATATCCCATTCGAAAGAGAATCAAAAGTTATGTCTAAATCCATAGTTTCAGAACGGTTGGGTCCCCTTGTAGATCACTTTGAAAAAGAATAGAGCAAAATATATATCTTCAACAAAAATATCAACTTTTGCGGATGTGATTATCGATTTTCGCTCCTAGTTGTTCAATCCTCCTGATATTTTGGATTTATGCATAACTTTTGATGCTCTTTCAGATGACATACATTTGATTTAATTTTAAAGACTGAAAAAAATTTTCTGCTTACTTTGAGATTGAGCTTTACAAGAGAGTGGTAGTGGTCTAGTGAAAACTTGAGTACTTTTACATAGAAAATCTGCCATGAGATGTTAACCTTCAAATTCCCTGATGGAAAATACGTAATATATATCAAAACTATGGGTCGCAAATCATGGGAATGTGGTCAGCCAAAATTAAGTTTCACCAAAATGATCATTTTGTTCGGATGTGGTCACCGATTGCCGCTCCCAGAAAGTCGATTCACATGATTCTTCGGATTTTTACATAACTTTCGATGCTCTTTCGAATGATATATAACATGACATGAAAATAAAAAAAATGAAAAAAAAATTTTTTTTCGTAAAAAAATTATAGATTTTTGAAAACTAGATAATTTGAGTATTTCTCACATTTAAAATTTATGTTATACCTATGACTGTTTCTGAAAAAAGTTTGGGTCCTGGACGACCGTTTTGAATTAGTTGTGCGGGCCCCTCCGTCGTTCTTACAGAGAACGCGTTTTAAAAATGTACTTTCAACGAAGAATTTGTGATTTATTTTGAATAGGGCTCTCCAATGAGTTGTGAATCACAGAAAAAAATATTCTGAACTTATCTTGGCAATTTATGAATAATACAGACAGAATAAACAAATTTTATTTTTGAGAAAAAAATTTTCTTCTAAAAAGACGGTTTTAAAAAATTTTCAGAGATGACAATATATCTTGATGAAACTAATCTCAGTACATCGCCTGATTGTTTTAATAAATGTAGAGTGTAATTGAACTAGATTGAAACACAAAATCGCGTCAAATCCAAAATTGGTTTCGAAAAATGGCAGTTTTCTGAGATTCAAAGCGATTTTTCGGGTCTCAAGAAGCCCCTTTCTTATCAATTTTATTTTTTAATTCAACTAATGTTTACATGTTCTTTCATATTCCGCTCTAAAATTCTGCGACAACTCGAATTTAGTATAGGCTAAATTATTATTTTTCGATTTTTTCTTGGTTTTCCTCCTAGATCTTTTTCAGTTCTTTAGATATCAAAATGTTATGAACAGAAGAAATATTCGCCATATTTTTACGGTAATTTCAAGCCCAACCGCAACATTGTAGCTATATTTTAAACGCAGTTATGACGATTCCGGTTTTGGAGCCGGAAAATCGCTAAAAGCCGGTTCTGCGACCTGGGACCAGAATCGATGGAATTCTCATCCCCAGTGTGCTTCCACATAAAAGTTTGATCGAAATCAGGAATATGTTTTTGAAAGTTGTCCCGGCCTCATGCAATCTCTGGTGATATCCGTCATATTAAAATAGCGCGAGAGTCCATTTTAAATCGTAACTTTCTCTATAAAAATATTGGTCATTATTTTATTTGATGTATATTTATCATTTCTACCTATTACATTGGAAGCCTTTTAAATACTTAAAGCGTGTACCACTATATCTTTCTCGCTGTTTTCCTTCTGATAAGGATTATCCATCTCGCTGTACTTGGTAGTATCAGTTGTCGTAGGAAGCGGTCGCTTGACTGGGAGTGGCCCACAAAGAGTCGATCGATACACTTCCTCACCTGCAGTACAAACAACATCTTATGCAAGAAAGAGCGACTATCTCGAACGGGAGGACAGGTAATACGTTAATTTTTTAGCAATCCAAACGACTTAGTCAAATGCTTTTCCGAAAAATTACATCGCATAAACGGCGAACTACTACACCGAACTACACCGTGATAATTCAAAACATAACAAATCTCATACAAGAAAAGGACTACAACGATCAGCGAGAAAGTGTTAATTCTTGTTAAATACCGCTCCTCTCGGAGTACTTGTTCGAGAACACAGTAATCGTCGCATCACTTTTTAGCTTATCAAAATTAATATGTATAATACTACACTGACTTATTGCTTCGAACGAAAAAAAACACTCACTCGGGACCATCGGCAGGCATGCTTGCACGACTTGAAGTGAAACGAACAACACAGAGAGAAGAATCATCGAGAGAAGATGGACTGTTTCATCCACAATCTTCTATCGTTTATAAAGGAGCAAGGCGGAATACGGGAACAAGTTCGCCCCCATCATCCCTAGCGCTGAATAAGCTTTTGTTTTTTTGCTTGTTTTTTTGTCCTTCTCAACGAGTTCACAGCTTAAGGGAGGGAGAAAGAGCAAGTGATATCCGTTTTAGCAACGTTGCGAACGTTATCTTGGGGTGCTCTATATGGGCACCCAAAAAAAAAGACTTTGGTCGATTGATTAATTTTAGGTACGATTTTTTTTCTTTTTAAAGGAGGACGGTGTGAAAAATTCTTAGTAAAAAGAAAGTTACCTTACTTTTCACAGTTGGCTTAATTGTCAATTGTCATGGTCAATCGAAATTATTTCATTTTATTCGCCTGTATCATGTCTTAGAAAAGTGAGATGGTTCAAATCACTAAACCATTCTCTTCTTTAGAGGTGAATCAGTCGAAACAGGAAAATGCATAAAGAGTGTTCCCTACTGTGCTTTGTGCAATGTAAAATTTGTGCGTTAGACCGCATATACGCCCATGCAGATTCATATTCACCCGTGAAAGTTAAAGAAGTGCATCGTTAGTACACGAGAAAACGTGTGCCACGAAAGGGGTACCACACCGCGATGTGTTATCGAAAGCCTTCCAGTCCGGTTTGACACCCACTCCATGACACCGTTCCATTGCACCATATTTCTGCTGATCAAACACCGGTATAGGTGCACGGGCGTTAGCCGATTAGGCACGCTATGCTCCTTAATTCCCTTTGCTTATCATAGCGAGAACGCTAAAGACATTCCATTTATTTCTTACATTGAATTCCAGCTCGCACTTTCGCTTGTTGCGAAGGATCACTTCCCTTGATTAATGATTGAGCCAAATGATGTGATGCGGCCAGTAGTCGCAGTGTTAATTCAATCGGCAGAGGATAAACTTATCAGGATACCCCGGAACGTTCGAATGCTCTCAATGCACCTTGCGGTTGCCCCCCCCCATATGATGTAAATGCACTGCGCCAAGAGAGTGGGCAAATAATCGTCGTCCATCCTACTCAAGAGATTGATGTGCATGTCCTGCATCATCCTAGGAATGATTTTTTTCTTAATCTATGGTCGAAATCGTCTTTCAATTTTGCTAAATCATCAAGATATAATATAATAATATTTATGCGAGTCACGAGGAAACGCGGTACAATATCATAAATTAAAAGAAAGGTACGAATCATTATTGGGCAACAACAACAAAAGTAAGAGGGTCACTCAGGAAAACTGCTCAATTTTCCGGATTTTGAGTATAGCCTTGCCGCTCTGAGAAAGAAACTATTATGCCTGTAGTTAGAGGTTGAAGAGGCGTTTGTGAAATTGATTCCATTCCTAGTAAAGTAATAGCAAAAGTGATGCGGTTTCTTTTTAGATATTTTGTATTTGCCTATGAGAAGATTTCTGGCCGACTTCAAATCAATTTCATCCCTGCGCTTCTCTAAGGAGAGAAGCCATAGCTTCTTGTTCCTAGTGGTTGAGCTAGGCATTGTTTGCCAGCTTGAATTATAGCATCGTATGAACAGCCTTCTGGTGAAATAATTCTGAACCTTTTCAAGAACTTCCTTATCGCGTTTTAAGTAAGGATTAAAAACCATGGATGCGCTTTCTAGAATGGGTCGAATGTAAATAGAGTAAGCTTTGATGAGAATTTCTACGTTATTTGTACGAAGAGCTCTAAGAATTATATGGCACGCGGTTGTGCCTTTCAGAGCTATTGCCTTACAATGTTTGGAAAATGTTAGAGACTTTTCAATTATGAAGCCAAGATCTTTGACAAGCTCTTTTTGCTCTAGTGTTGTGGATCCTATTTTGTATTTCTTCTTCAGGTTGGCCCTGCCTAGGTGTAACGAGTTACATGTATGTGCAGCTAATGGTAGCTGCCACTCTTCAGACCAACTAGCAATGGTATCAATAGCGCTCTGTAATGGGAGAGTAGTGTCGGATCTTTTGAAAGGGCGATAGATTTTGATGTCATCTGCGTACATTCGTGCGATGACTCCATCATTCTGGACAAGGGAAGGTATTTCAGAGGTGTAAATCAAAAATAAAAGTGGTCCTAATACTGATCCTTGTGGGACGCCGCTTGTAACAGGAAGCGAAAATGAAAGTTGTTCTCGTACTCTTACTTGGAACGTCCTATTAGACAGGTAATTTCCTATCCACCCAATTGTCTTTGCAGATAGGCCAATGGTTCCTGGTTTGTGATTCAGCTTGGGGTGCGATACTCTATCAAATGCTTTCGCAAAGTCGAAATAAATTACATCTATAGGTTGGCCTTCGCTAATGGAAGATGTCCAATGTTCAAGGGCGTCTAGCTTTTGGAGCTCACGCGAACGTTTCTTGCGGAATCCATATTGCTCGTCTGGGAAAATGTCTAGATTTTCGCAATGTGTAATTATGGGTTTACATAGTAGTCTTTCGAAAACTCGGCAAAACAATGATGTAATGGATATGGGTCTGTAGTTGAGTGGGTCCGAAAAGGGAGGGGATTTCTTTACCGGTGTTACGATAGAGTGTCGCCAGAGAGATGGAACTGTAGAAGTTTCGTAGGACTGACGAAATATAATTTCAAGAGGTTCAGAGATAGGTACTGCTATTTCCTTGATGTAGGCTAAATTGATATTTTCGGGGGTTCTATCGTACACCGAGTCCACTTTGCAGGAAAGTGTTCCACAGTGTTCCACAATGGAACACATTTTTCCACTTTTTCCACTTTCGTGAATTCATGTTGAAAATGACGATTATTGGGGCTCTTTTTTGTGGCTACTGGTTGGGTGTCAAGAATGTTCCTCAAAATGACAGAAATAATGAATAAATACAACCAATTTTGAAGGATTTAATGCGATTGTTGAATTTTCCACTTTTCCACTTTTCCACACAGTGGTGTGCTACAGTAAAGTACGGTAGTTTCCGTGTGTGATGCACTGTGAGCATTGCAATTTGCCTTGTTTTTCCAGTTCAAATTGAAATTACTCGTTGTTTCAAGTTTTCTCTTAGGTTTTTATATTTATTACTTCTTAAACTTCCTTCCCATGCTATCTGGACCACGATTGGCATTGTGCCATCTTCCGATTCCCTGCGAGACCACTTCTTTGCGACGTATAATATAAATATTAATTATTATAATTATAATTATAATAATTTCAATAATAATAACAACTAAAACTTAATGTATTATGACTTTCCACATTCACATGCGCTATAGCACATCAAAGCTATTCGAGCATAGCGTTATTTCAAATATAAAAAAATACTAGAGACTTCTATTCCATGTGATTATTCACCCTCAGCTTACTGTAAGAAGCGAATGGGCGTTATGTGAAAAAATATTGGTGAACAAACGACGCAAGCTACTTCTGCATGATGACCAAGGGGGCAACGAGGTACGGTAACGGATCATCGATTAAATAATTGATTGAGGATCACGGTAGCTGCTAGAACAGTTAAATATGAATTTCGGTGGCTAATAGTTAATTGATCTCGAATGAATTTCTAGTAACAAGAATCTTTTAAAACCGTTCTAAAATTTTAGAAAATATTGAATTATATTTCGACAACAATAAACTATCCTAGCAGCTACCTTAATCCTCATTCAATTATTTAATTGATGATCCGTTACCGTACCTCGTTGCCCTCTTGGTCATCATGCAGAAGTAGCTTGGGTCGTTTGTTCACCAATTGTTTTTCACATAACGCCCATTCGCTTCTTACAGTAAGCTGAGGGTGAATAATCACATGGAATAGAAGTCTCTAGTATTTTTTTATATTTGAAATATCACTATGCTCGAATAGTTATGATGTGCAATAGCGCATGTGAATGTGGAAAGTCATAATACATTAAGTTTTAGTTGTTATTATTATTGAAATTATTATAATTATAATTATAATAATTAATATTTATATTATACGTCGCAAAGAAGTGGTCTCGCAGGGAATCGGAAGATGGCACAATGCCAATCGTGGTCCAGATAGCATGGGAAGGAAGTTTAAGAAGTAATAAATATAAAAACCTAAGAGAAAACTTGAAACAACGAGTAATTTCAATTTGAACTGGAAAAACAAGACAAATTGCAATACTCACAGTGCATCACACACGGAAACTACCGTACTTTACTGTAGCACACCACTGTGTGGAAAAGTGGAAAAGTGGAAAAGTGGAAAATTCAACAATCGCATTAAATCCTTCAAAATTGGTTGTATTTATTCATTATTTCTGTCATTTTGAGGAACATTCTTGACACCCAACCCGTAGCCACAAAAAAGAGCCCCAATAATCGTCATTTTCAACATGAATTCACGAAAGTGGAAAAAGTGGAAAAATGTGTTCCATTGTGGAACACTGTGGAACACTTTCCTGCAAAGTGGACTCGGTGTACGATACAACCTGATTTCTTCCACCGTTCGATGAGTGCACAGATTTCATGTCTCATGAATGATGGTTCTAGGAAATTCCCAGTATTCGGGAGGGGATTTGAGACAGGGACTTGGCCATTATCATTTGTAAAAACACTCGCAAATGTTTCCGCAAGTAAATTAGCTTTACCATGGTCATCCATAACTAGGGTTCCGTCGCTCTTTTTCAGGCCTTCTACTCCCTTAGATTTGCTTGTTTTTTTAGATTTAAGATAACGAAAGTGAAAGATCACTTGTTAAGAAAGAAAAAAAACTCGAAAAGTTATCTTGGCAATCGCATTATTTCACGCCTGTCACATCTGAACGAATAAACCACTCGCGTGAACCCGTGTCATTCTCTTCCTTCATACTCTCATCAAGAGGTTTTTGTTGGGTGAGAGGGAAATTGGCGGTCTCGAACAAGAACCGGGTCATGTCGAGAAGGTCTCGCAAGGGACTCAAAGTACTAATTTCACCTCCTTCACCCTCAGACTAGGGTTTACTTGTTTGGCCACCTCAGTTTGGCCGGTCTACGATCTCAATGAGGATTTCGGGAGACTCTCGTCCATATTTTGCATATCAAATGAGAAATCCATTTCACGATGGGAGAGGTGGAGGTACTGGTCCACATCATTCCACAGACCGGTCAACCATCCAGAAAGGCCTTTGGAGTGAGAGAGCGTGTGAAATCGAGAGGGACTCTCTCCCTTTTGTACACTCTCTCGCTCTAACCCTGGTCTGTAGGTTTGGAATCATGTGGGTCGCCTCGCTCCCATCCCCCGCCGACCACTCCATCCCACTGAGAGTGAAGTGGAGTGGTTGAGATTGAAAAAGAACCCTTCAGTGATTGCATGGTGCACAATGTTATGGGTAACGAGAACGAATTATGGACAAGAGCATGCTATTTAAAGACTCCCTGCCCAACGATTTGATATTTTTTAAATGTCTGCTCTTGGTGTTGTGCTTGTGTGTGCGCTGTACCGACACCTGCGCTTGGCGTTGTCTCACCGGGCGTCCTTTTCAGGGAGTCTCTCTCTCTCTCTCTTCAAAGATCTCTCAACCATCACTCGCTCCTTAATAGCAACTTGTTAGATGGGCAATATTTGTTATTCGAGTAACGTTTATTGAAGTTTTCTGGCGCTTCAATTCAGACAAATTGGCTACGTTACCTAACAATGGTTGTTTTCAGTATTTTGCACGTCCTTTTGTATATTCTAACATTATGACTCCGCATACCGCAACGGAATTCTTACGACAGAAATTCTTCGATTCTCTACATGAATTGTCGAATGGAAACACCGAAGATGTACAGTTTATCTCTTTTTTTGTGAATTTAAAAGAATGAAGCGCGTTTCAGGGTTCTTTCATATTCAGATCGATTTTCGAACTTTACCGCCACGGTCCACATAAGCATTATATCACTGCGGATAATATTTCACAAAAAGAGCAAGAGGTTTTATTTAGTTGAAACAATCATCAAATACATTTTTGTCTCAGGTCATTGCTGAAATTCTTCGTAATAGTCAGTGGCATTTTATATTTGGAGGTATTCAAACCTGGTACACGGTGCCAATAAGGTAACCAATATTTATAACAACTTTTTTTGCCTTTTCTCCACATCAACGTATCTATAGAAGCTGGAAAATCTTTAGCGGTGTTCTAAACTACATATTCAGGGAAGTTCGAGAAATTCTTTCTGGTATAATTTTCTTTCGACTAGACCTACTACCTGAGATCCTGAAAAATGCACAGGAAAAGTGGCTGGAAGAGGTTTGTATGATATTACCATAAACGATAAATTTGAAACAACAGACGCACCGAACAACAATTTTTTTCTTTTCATGCTCCTTTTTGTAGTTTTGATTTCTCGATAAAAATGGAGAAATTTAACAGAGCTTGATGAAATCAAACAAGTAAATGTTTTTTTTTCAATTGTTTAATCGCTATATTGCTTTTACATCCAGATTCTTCGCGAAATGGCAACGCATATTACCCGTTTTGAAGTTTTCCTCGAGTCGCGGCTTTTCTTCAACAGAAACAAAACCCCGGAGGTATTAATCTCCGCATTTTAATAATAATAGACATATTATTATTATCATTAATAGTACAGTTATTTTAATAGTAATATTATCAATAGACGGATGAATAGCACACTGTCAATAGTATATTTTTATTGTAAATACTATATACCATTAATTCATGGAGCTAGTGGTAATCAAAGTGAGGGGTGAAATACGGGACATGCATTTTTTACACCAACCATGTTCCAGGAGCGAATGGATACGAAGCAGAGCGAAGAATATACTGAAGATGACATAAAGCAGCGCTGCATAGTGCGATCCGAAGTGTATTCACAGGAGTATGGACTCGAAGATTAATGATAAAGATGTCCCGAATTTCACTCCTTCCTTTTCATATTCTGTTTAAGCAATCTGTTTCATACGATTACTGCAATAATTATAATTACAATATTTATCACGTCAGACGATAACGTCAGGTGAGGATGTGGTTTCAGGGGTCAGGACCATTCTTCTCAGAGTAGACGGATAATTTCGGCTCGGGTCGGGGTAGATGATCGGTCTTCTTCCCATTCACAGACCATCTTCTTTGAAGTTGCTGGAGTATTATACGAGATCTCTCTTAGGACCATGGAAGTAGGAGGAAAGGGGAGGTTACGTGAGGCTGAAGGCAGTCCTGACGAACGGGTGACGCATCTTTCTTTCACTTGATTCCACCAAGCTCGAAACATCAATCAAATTGAGAATTAGCGAAACTGGTATAAGTAGCCAACATCAAACGGTCATACCCATCCACGGTGACCAGGCCGGCTAGGACGAGGATTCCGATCTTGTCGAGTCGTTGGTAGATAGACGAGGGGTCCGGAGAGAACTAGGGAAGTCCCCTCTCCATAAAAGCAAAATGGAAAGGGACCGCTCACGACGACTGACAGAAACGAGAATGAACTTTAATAGTAGATATGATTACTGCATTTTATCTTATCCAGTAATCGTATGAAACGAAATGTCTGTCTGTATTCGTTGGTAGATTTTTAAAATATTTTAAAACGTATTTTATGAAATAATTTAAAGGTACCAGGGTTTTAAAAAAAGAATTTGTTATGTTATAGTAAAGTCTAACGTACATTCAAAACCTTGTTTGATTTGAATCACTTCACAATTAAATTTTGAATTGCTCATTGAAAGTAATTCCCTATATTTGCCATCTCTTAATGAATGCCAGCTCTGCCCTTTCTTATTGCCCTCTCACAACAATCTCTTCTCTTCCCCGCCTCCTCCTCAATACTCTTCATCCCCCTCTTCATTGATTCCCCCTTCTCTCAGCCTCTCTCTATCCCATTTCGTTCGTGCCTCCCAGTTCTTTTTTCATTCGTCTCTTTCTCTCTCCCTCTCCTCCATCTGTGTTCTTCCCCCATTCGATCCTCTCTACATCTTCACCACCCCCTCATTTCCCTGTCCTTTCTCCCCTCAAAATTACAAAGACCGTGCATATATTTTATTTTTTTCGTGGCAAACCCCCTCTCTTTCACCTAAATATTCCCTTATTTAAAAAAGTTAACGACGCGCCAGTCACCTTCTTCAATTTCGTGACGATTTCAACGTTCACTTGGACAAGATCTTACCGAATGTGCCGCAAACACAGTCATTATACGCTTCGTGATAAATTCGCATGATTTTCTGGTCCACAGATGCTATTTTTCACAAGCACCAAATGTCTCTTTCCTTAACGTCTCTCTCCTCTGTCATATCTACAACCTTTCCTTATTCGTGCAGTTAACAAACTATTTCCCTCTTCAGTTCGTTGTTCTACCTTTCCTCATCTTAGTTAACTCATCGCGATATTTTCTTCTTACACGGCCCCTATCAATATTGTTCAACGAAACCATATATTATTTGCAGTTCGGCCTTTTTAGCACTTTTCAAGGGCAGTGATTTGCCATTTCCTTCATAATTTCACAGAAAAGAAACATATCTATTAATTTCCACTCCGTAAGGTATTCAAGTCTCTGTTCTCACCTGCAAATTTACTTAAACCTAGTTAAAATGCTCTGAGAATCGCAAGAATTGTGCAGGATTCACCAACTCGAATCTAGGTGGTCGACTGTGTAGTGCTGAAGAGCGCACAAATATTTTGAATTTAAGAAATTGACTTTTTTCGTTTTCTTACAAATATGACTAACAAAAAAGACATTTTTTCACTACGGGTTGATTGCTTTGCGATAAATTTCGCGAGTAAATTGGCTTTGTTACCAAAGGTGCCGCATTTCTCTGCGTCTCTATCTAATCCGCGCCTTTCCTCATCTTAATTAGCTCATCAATCTTCAATCCTCTTCACTCTCTCTCCGCTTCCATGGTAACATGATCCGCCTGCTCTTTAATAGTGCGTAGTTGTTTGCGAAGCCTCAATGTGCGGAAGATTCTTTAAAATTGTATTGACTGTCTAATAAATTATTCTAAATCCCATATAACATCTTCGTTAATAATTGTGTTAATCATGCTCGCCTTAGAAGTTCACATGTGTAAGATTCCTCGTTGCTTTCTAATATTTGTTTCGAATCTATCATTTTCTAGTTGTCTTCGATTTAATTTACTCGTTCTGCGCTGGCGCTTACAGTCAACCCTTTTCTACTTCGTGCATGTTGATGTCTTTTTATATACATGAATGGTAGTTTGAAGGAGGAGTGTTCATTATGGCGCAAAATACAAGGCTGAAGGACCATCGGGCAAAGTTCTTCGAATGTCTGCGCCGTGCCTTTAACGGCCAATTGCTCGAAGTGAGCTACTGTATTTTTAATAACATTTTGGCAACGCCAGTGAAGTTGGCAACGCCAGTGAAGAAGTTTAAAAATTAAAAATTCATAGATAACGGTCAGAGGTTCTAAAATCACACTCATTTTATTATCAATTTCAGGAACATGCCCTCTACCATGCTATCGATGCAATTTATAGTGCCGGTCCCAATGAATTCTGGATCTTTGCAGAAAATGCCACCGTTGAGGAGAGAAAGGTATTTTAGCGATTATCAATTTGAACCAAATTTTCACTGCCTCTTTTCAGGCCATCAATAACATTTGCAGCAGCCAATGCTTGGAATACTTGATTGAGAGTAATATGGATTGGCGATCCATGCCAGTAAGGTTCGAAATACATTTGGTTTTAGAGCATTTTTCATGAATTGCCGCTGCTGTCGATAAGTGATGTAGCCCATATTTACTTTGTTCCATCTTCGTCAAATGTATTTACAGGATCTGCCGCGAAGCTTGTGGTGCGATTAGAGCTCTTCGACTGGCAATTCTTCCCGAATTTCACAATGTCATGGAGAAATACGAGTCAACGAAATTGGTAATTAACAGGCGTCTCACACGGATATAAGTCAAAAATATTAGCACGACTGCTTCCTGCTTCAAAATCTTACAGACACAGAGGAAGACTATAAGTAAACTTTGAAAGTCTTTTTACTATAAGTAATCTTTGAAAGTCACCAGATTAGAGGTCTGTGCATACTAGTGTTGTTATTTGGAATAATTCTATTCGCGAATAACGAAGGTTATTCGCGAATAATCCTTTGTTATTCGAGAATAACCCTTTGTTATTCTAGAATAGAATTATTCCAAATAACAACACTAGTGCATACGTAGATTTTTTCCCGGTAAGAAAGGGCACAGAGTAGCTCAGCGCTCTATCAACTTTAATGTGTCCTCTTTCAGAATCTCACTAAAATGTTGAAGATAAAATTAAATTTCCCCCTCAAATCCAGTTCATTTTCAGTACATCAAGAGATTCATAGGATCCCTGTGCCAAAAAGAGTCGCTCTATGGTGCGCACCTTTTCCTCAGCAGAGACCGACACGACGAGGTTTTCCCATTATCGAATTGTACTTAATTATTCTAAAAGTTTCATCAGATAAAACGAAGCGGTAAAAAACGACAAGTTGAGACTTTCTGTAGAATTAATGTGTTCGACTTCAAAACCTGTAATGCGATGTTAAAAATCGAGGAAAAGATCAGAGATGTCCAAATATGAATGCCGATCGTCACCTAACGTTTCAACATTCTAGCACCACTGGGAATCGAGATATACGCAAAAATCGATAAATGCGGGACTTCAAATTTGAGATCTTTTCGATCTTTTGGTCGTGCATTTTTTAACAGGCAGATGTCAACATTTGAGATCTTTTCGAAGTTTTTTAACGCCACATTAGACACTCTTTTCACTATATTCCGTAATTTCCGGCAGAAATTTAAATTAGAAATTGCAGGAAAGGCTGAAAGACATTCATGGAGATCCGAGGGGAGCGAGCATAATAATGAGGTGCTCATTCGGATTGGATATGATTCTGAAGAGTGAATACGCTCTCGAAGATTAATACTTTAATTGTGCAACTTTGGTTATTTTTCAATTGCTTGTCCTTTACCTAATTACTCTCACATTACTACAAAAGCCAGAGCACCAAGAGGCAATGGGCTTTTTCTGGATTTACTCTCCTGTTTCACCCCTCTCATCTAAATATTTTCTTATTGCAAACTTCCTCGCATGTAATCAAATTTTGAGCAGTTTTAAAAAATTACAGAGATAATATGTTCGAACAATGCGTTTCATAATTTATTTCAAGTCAGGCTGATATCCGCCATTGAGATAATAAATGAATTCCTCCTCATATTGCTTTCTGTCGTCGTAGGAAAAGTGCACACCGCACATGTGCCAACAAAGTTTCTTCATCGAACCATCGGGGAACGGCTGATTGCATCTGGAAACGTGAGCTTCTCGATAGTATAGCGCATATTGTTGATATTGACTATATAACAAGGTTAAAAACTATTTGGTCCCAGACAGAATGGCAGTTTGGTCGAAACTGCCTTTGCGTGGCATACTTACACGAAAACGATAAAAGCGAGAGATGATCTCGATATAGAGAGGCATGTACAAAAACGTTGCTCAACATTCCCAGTTTCGTTCAAAATAGTTTCAACCATGCTATATTATCAATGAATATGGAAAATAGAATGTAAAACACACACACATTGGGCGGGGGAAGTTCTCAAATTAAATCTTCAATTTAGCTAACGCGAGTGTTTTGGAAGGAGGGGGCTTGGAAAAATCCCTTCTGTTAAAACAAAATGGTAGGAATAAAATCGCTTACTCATCAGTACAAATGTACCGTCCGGAGAGAACGAGGCTTGGCTTGCTGTTCTTTATGTGATCTACCGCATTAGTCATTTTCCACTGCAGTAAACATCGTATTTCTGGGCATTTCGTTCATGAGTGCTATTGTTTCAGTAATAATGTACAATAAATCACCCCTTTCTTATTAGCGAGTTCCGCATACTGCCGACAACTCTCCTTGCAGCCGTTTCTATTTTTGAAGCGGCAGTAGGTGGCTGTGCAACTGTAATGCTATGTTAAAAATCGAGGAATAGATCAGAGATGTGATCTTTTGCCTGTTAAAAATTCCAACCAAAAGATCGCAAAAGATCGAATATTTGAATTCCCGCACTTTCTGTTTTTATCGATTATCTCGACTCCCAGAGAAGGTAGAGACTCAATTTTTGGAACATTTGTTCCAAATAGGAATGTCGATCGTCACGTTACGTTTCAACATTCTAGCATCACTGGGAATCGAGATATACGCAAAAATCGATAAATGAGGGAATTCAAATTTGAGATCTTTTCGATCTTTAGGTCGTGCATTTTTTAACATGCAGATGTCAACATTTGAGATCTTTTCAAAGATTTTTAACGCCACATGAGACAATTCTTTGCGCATACCCTATGTATTCGTAAACATCATTATCGCCAATTGTTCTACGTTCTTTGATAAAATATGATTTTTCAGCAATTAAAATATTATCTCTAAATAACGTTGTTTTAATGAATTTATCGCAATAGCTTACAACCACAAAAGCTGTCCTGTATTCGTCAACGACTTCATCGCCGGGATTTCCTGTAATTAAATAAAAAACTAATATTCCATGTAAGAACAAGACACAATATTGTTTTTTATAGATGTCGGATCCAGAAATATGATTACAGTAGCGAACTATAGTAAATACAAAAAAAATAATTATTGGACTTGCCGATTCCTATAGCTTCATTGGAAATGATTTGTACTTGTAAGGAATGGGAAACTTGGGTAGAGCAGTCTGTGAGACTATAGATAGTACAAGAGCCGAGAAAAGGAAAATACACTTCATTGTTGAATGATCTGTTTGCAAGATTCCATGGAATTTATATAATTGTGGGAAAACATGTGATATTTGCAGAAATATGCAACACTTGCAGAATTGCTTTTTTTTATAAATGTAAACAAAACGAAAAAAATTGAAAATCGTTAAAAAATTATACATCATCATAATTCGAAGAGAATATGGTGATGATGGTATAAAAACAATGTATAGGTGCTTATGTTTGACGATGGTTCATAAATACTCGTTTCACGTGCTTTTTGTACACCTGCATAAGAAACCCTCATGGAAAGAGGAATTTCATTGTTCATCGGCCCCTTGAAGCATGAACAAAGTTTTGTCTGTCGTTACTGTACAAGATTATAAAGTAAAACTAATCGGAGACATGAATGAAATCGATCATTAATGATTAAGGAAGTAGATACATTCCTCCTTGTATTGCTTCCTGTTCGAATAAGTGAAGTGAATGGTGCAGAATTTGTTACAGTAGCTCTCGAATGATCCATCCGGGAAGTAGTAAGCGCATCTGCAAGAATGATGTGAAGACTAGTCGTGTGAACCATTTGCATTATAAAAATATACTTCATATTCAATCCATTTTCAGTTCTATGCTAACTCACACCTTCTCACACACCAACTCGTCGCGGCTGGGCTTTGAGTTTTTGATTTGCCAGATCGCCAATGCCATGATCATCTAAAAATAGTTTTAATGAAGTTTTGAGCTAGGTAAAAAACGGCCTGATATAACAGATACATCACATATGTATGATGATTTTTATTGGCCAAATTTAGCTAAAATCGAGGCCCTCACTTTGGTATCTTTCACTGCTTTTTTCGCGTAAAGTGGTACATGAATTCGGTAATTTTGGCAGGAGAGAATTTCAATATTGTTAATTATTTTCTATCCATGGTTCGATCCAAATATTAAAAGAACAAGTTTTACGAAGCTCTGCCACAAGGAATACAAAAGGAGTACATAATAATACGACGCTAACTTCATAATGATGCATCATTGCTTCCTATTGTTTTCTTCAAAAGTTGTGTCGTTAATTACTCATGTTATTGTTTTTACTTTATACTTGCAATAACATACTTTAAAAGTTTTGAAACGTTGTAGAATGGAAGATCAGCGCTCGTCGCAGTTTCTACGAGCAAGATTTTTCAAGTGCTTGCGAGATTGTCCTATCGGAGAACTAGACGAAGAACGTTATTTTCGTTTTCGTTATTTTTTTTCCTATTTGTCATTTTTCTCTAGGTTCTCGTCGATTCCCTCACCACTCGCACCTTTCAAGGGTGTGGGGAATGGAAGATATAACAGAATGTTTTGTTAGTTGTATGCCATTTATTATTTATCAAAGATTTTGTCACAATACCTATTGCCTACCCGATAATTATGCACTGTGAATTATATTTGTTACAGGACAATCTTATCTACAAAACACTCTATGAACTTTATCGCCTCGGACCGAATGAACATTGGATTACTGCGGAAAATATCTCAGCTAATGAGCAAGATGTATTTTTTCTCCACTGTCTTTCTTTAAAAGATCTTTATTTCAGGCCATAAACCTCTTTTACAACGGCAACATGTTTCCATTCACACCTGGTCCTCACTCATTCAGGTATTGTGCATTTACATCCACTAGTACATATTGAAATAGTTAAACTTGTATCACTCCTCTCAAGAGAGGTTCAACTCAGAAATCCAATAATCCAACATATGACGCTGTTTTCATTAGGCTCAACAAGGGCTCAAAAAGGAGTCTGGAACAGGTTAAAAATAGAAATCGCCCAAAACTTGGTCCTGTGGTGAATTTCGACGCTGGATACGCAGGTGCCACCGATTTCGCAATCGGACTCGTTTGGGAGCCGCTATGGCGCGACGCCGTTTTTGGCGGGAAACTTGTATTTCGAGTAAAACTCACTTCAGGTTGCCGCAGAGTCACAAAATCTCGCGAGTTTAATAAGAGATTGGTGCTCTTTCTATTGACGTTGTCAGTTTGTTGACATCTTTTTTTGGCTCACCTGCAAACATCAACTTTTTATCAAGGATATCGTACTCAATGAAAATAGTGTTTCGGAAAGAGCACTCCGGTAAACATGAAAAAAATCGAAAATAACTGACTGTGCTAAGTTTGCTTCGTTCTGTGTGGAGAAAGCCGTGATATGCGAGAGAACACAAGCTCTCATGACCATGTGTTAGGGCTCGCCTGGCAAGAAAAATGCCCGCTATATCTCCCGAAATGAAGAGAACGATCTTGGCAAGAAGTGAAATGAGACCATTTCTTGTTTACTTAAAACTAAACAAGAACCGAAAGTATTTCAAGAAGTTTGTGAAACATTTTTAACAACTTACACAAGGTCACCAGCTCGCCCAAAAGGCTTGCAACGAGTATTTCACGGTTTAATCACACACACTCTAGCTAATTCGAACTCACATCTCATAAAACGATGACAACTATCCTTTTCCTGGTAATTTCAATATTTAAATGAATTTTCGAAATTCGAAATAGGAAGTCCATAAGCTCCGTGTACAATTGTGCCCGCATTGACACCTCCGGCCAATAATAATCCGAGTTAAGAATGAACATGGACAAGATTCAACTAGCACAATGAAATTTTTAATATTATTAAGAAAAATGGATTCTTTAACATGTGTAATTTTGAAATTGAGAAATCTCTAAGTTTTCTTTCCAAGAAATTGGCAAGAAACAAGATCTTGAAATAATTTTCACTGTTCTTACAAGAAATGAGATAATTGGATTCTCTCATTTCGGGATCCCAATATCTTTTTTTGCCAGGCCAACCCTACAATGTGTCTTCTCTTTGGAAGAATTTTCGTTGGGCTTCATGTAAAGGGGTCCGTGGTACGAATGACACCTTTCCCCAGTATTTTTGAGTAGATATTTGTAAGATCACCAATGAAAATTAATGTTATTACAAGAAAACGAGATACGTAGACTCTTAGCTCCAATCGAAACGTTTTCATTGACATATTACTGAAAAAAGCGTCAAGGTGATGCAGCAGAAGACATCACCATCTGCGCGAAAAAGGTTTCTGATGCTTAAAATATCATAAGGGGGTGACAATTCCGCAACGGCATCTCGACAACGGATTATAACCCAATGGAAACTTTCGAAAGAGTCTTCGAAATATTATTTTATCCTCACTATCAATACCGACCCCGTTCATTCGCGTTTCTTTTTATATTTTCTGATCTTTTGAATTTTCCACTAATTAGTTAACCAGCTAACTAATCTAAAATCGTATTATTAATTTTGAAAGCCCAGATGATTCTGATCAGTGCAGAACTTCGATTGGCTCAAGATTTAGAAGGAAGTTTTTTTTAACTTCAATTAAAAATCCCAGTTGCCGAAATGCCGTTTGCGGAATTGTCACCCCCCCCCCGATAATAATAAAGAGCATCCGAGGATGAAAAAATACGTGACGAGAGTCGGTCTGTCCCGAACCCTTACCCGTTTGTATCCGCACGTTGATATTAAATCTGAGAGCGAATTACAAGTTGATATCAAGCTTGAAGGCAACTTGTGAAACTGTCGGAGAAATCGCGAGCACAGGAGAGAGAGAGGCAGACGACGAGGTAGAGATTGATATCAACTTGTGAAATCTCTACCTTGTTGTCTGACTCTCTCATTTCGCACACTCTATCGAAACAACCACAAGTTGATATGAAGCTTGAAGGCAAGTTGGGGTTCGCTTGATATCAACTTGTGATAGCAGAACGGTGCAGGCCAACCCTTTGGTCAGTCGCGTGATATACTCACGGAATATAGAACGCATTACTCATTCGGAAGATCAAAGTCTTGCAGGGACTGGAAAAACATTCGAACCGGGATGTGCATTTTCCGGCTCGAGATATTGCCGAAGATATCGCAAACATTAAATGGAGCGCAACGGAGGGTTCGGACTACTGTTTAATATTTACTTGTAATCAGCCAACAAGTTGACAAGGATCCAATTAACCTATTTTTTCAATCAGCTGTACGGTGATCAACTGTCCGATCATCCACAACTATTCAGATAGTTGAAAAGATGTGAAATTGTGTTTTCCCTGAAGACACCATTCACCTCATCATTGTCGAACTGATGATTCATTTTGAACGAATTGATCGAATAATCGTGGAATTCGAACAATTTATGAGATCAAAATCACTCGATTGGTTAATCCCTAGTCAACTAATGAGTTCGACCACTCTCAGCAAAGGTTGACAATCTCGTCAATCAATAACTAACGGCTGATTGTTTTTGAAATTCTATAAGTGACAAACCAGGTCGTTTACATCAATATTTTTGGTAGTACTAATAAACAATTAATTCAATTCAATTTTTCTCGTGTAGGGCACTAGTTCCCAGATGATGATTCTTGGTTAGTTGCATTCCACCATTGGGGCCCGATTGCCAGTTTCAGGTCATTTCTTCATCGAGTATTGGGGTGGCCTTGGGCCGCTTCCTGTTGAAGGATGCAATTTTGCTCATTATGATAAATATAATATTTCAGGTTCCTGGTCCTTTTATTCGCTCTACCTATTCTATTGAGTCTTACCTAGAATCGAAGCTGTTCTACCGCGGAGACATAGGACCTGAGGTACGGTTCTCTAAATTTAAAATTATTATTTTTAACAAAAATGTCCATTAATTTGGGTTTTACGATTTTCAAAAGTGTTGAATTTGCCTTCAACAACATTTCAGGAATTAATATCGTATTTATTCAGGATACTAATATTATCATGAACCCATCCGAAGCTAGAAACAATCACGAAATTGCTCAAGTTGAAATGTATAACAGGGAATATTCACTCGATCGTTGGATGTTTTGAGAAGAACATATGACGCTGTCCGCGATAGCTTCAACAAAGGATCGGCACAGGCAAAATGATGTTCTTCAAATTTCTTGAAAAATCGGTTTTAGGGGTTGTTTTTGATTCTGCACAACGTGGCGTCGTTAGTTTTTTCAAGATTTGTCTCCAGGCGCCAAAATGACGCTGCGCCACTTTAGGGCGCGGCACGTTTTCCTTTCATAACTTGTGTCAACCAGCTCGAATCAGCCCAAAACCCACATACCCGAACAGAATTTTATGGCGAATTCAATGGTATATTTGGTTATACGTGAATCGTCCAATGAAGCGAGATAAAACAACTTTTTGACCCGTTATAGTGTGAACCAGGAGACATAGTTTATTCGACGTGCCTTTTGATTCTGATTCTAATAATATAGCATTGTGTAGGGGAAAAAGAGGTGGAAATATATTTCCCAAGCGATTTTCAGATTTTCAACGCGCTAACTGTTGCCCGTCCGTCCGATCTGCCTAGTTATGCAGCGGTGAGCGCAGTGAGTCCGTCCGATCTGCCTAGTTAGGCAGCGGTGAGCGCAGTGAGTCCGTCCAATCTGCCTAGTCAGGCAGCGGTGGGGATAGTGAGTGCCAAGAAAGTATTAGGGAACCCAGGATTACGGTACCTGGAACCAATAGAGTCTCTCAGAAGTCCCTTGGCACAGGTTAACACTCCCCGGGTCCTTGAGTTACTCTATTGGTTCCAGGTACCGTAATCCTGTGTTCCCTAATACTTTCTTGGCACTCACTATCCCCACCGCTGCCTGACTAGGCAGATCGGGCTGACTCACTGCGCTCACCGCTGCCTAACTAGGCAGATCGGACGGACTCACTGTGCTCACCGCTGCCTAACTAGACAGATCGGACGGACGGACAACAGTTAGCGCGTTGAAAATCTGAAAATCGCTTGGGAAATATATTTCCACCTCTTTTTCCCCTACACAATGCTATATTATTAGAATCAGAATCAAAAGGCACGTCGAATAAACTATGTCTCCTGGTTCACACTATAACGGGTCAAAAAGTTGTTTTATCTCGCTTCATTGGACGATTCACGTATAACCAAATATACCATTGAATTCGCCATAAAATTCTGTTCGGGTATGTGGGTTTTGGGCTGATTCGAGCTGGTTGACACAAGTTATGAAAGGAAAACGTGCCGCGCCCTAAAGTGGCGCGGCGTCATTTTGGCGCCTGGAGACAAATCTTGAAAAAACTAACGACGCCACGTTGTGCAGAATCAAAAACAACCCCTAAAACCGATTTTTCAAGAAATTTGAAGAACATCATTTTGCCTGTGCCGATCCTTGAACAAGGTTGGTTGATTCTATCGCGGACAGCGTCATATATTTTACTACAACAGCATTTCCTGCAATATTCCGCGTTGATATATAATTTGCAACAGTATAGTATAAAAAAATTTAAAATCCAATTTGTAGAATTTTTTTGTCCACATCTCTTCAAGAACTGTTCAATTCGTGTCGAAAAATGGTTTGTCAAAATCAGTTGGTGTGTGATACTAGATTATCGAGTTTATTATTTGAAGAATTAGGTTTCTGTTGTGCTTTCTACAACGACTCATCTCGCGATTCCATCAACTGCACCGAGTTTCGAGCTTGAGAAGAACGAGATATGCAGCGAGCTATGAATAACTTGTCTGTGATTTGTGCAACTTAACTTGTAAAGATCCTATTAGGAGGCACGGTAATTTTAAAAAAAAATGAAAGAGGTGCTTGAACTGCTTGTAGATTTTAAATGCGAGCAAGCGCACGGAGACGGAGCATCAGAAGGCGAAGTAGGAATTTAAGTTGGGAAAGATCGGAAAGCTTATGTTTTGATTTTAGTTACAAATATTGTTTTTATTTTTATATATTGCTCAAAGCACTGTGGCCGACACAAACACAAGGCTGTGTTGTGCAAAAGTCTTCAAATTCCACTTCCTCAAGTATTAGAAGAAGCAGAGAATGAAAGGGTCGCGAATGAGCTGGATTTGCGACAAGTTTACACAGAAGAAGAATGTGCCCTACCACATCTACGCAAGTAGCAGTTTAATTCGAGATTGCTTATAATTTGAGCCGAAAAGCGTTAGCAATCAACCCAAAGAAATCACTAGAATCACATTTCTTTCGTATAAGTGAGATAAAATTCGATTGTATCATCAATACTTATTAGGTAAAAAAATAGTCCCCTGTTTCTTTTAAGAATAGAATATTTTTTTAAAAATAGAATATTCTGTCTACTACTGAAGTTCATTCCATAAATGCATTAATTGCCGATGTATTCCCACACGAATGATCTGAATTAGGGTTGGTAAAATCGGTGAAGCTCGGCACACGGTTAACCGTCCCTTTTTGCAACGATAAAGCCCGCGAAAAGCCCGTCACCGAGCCGGTTCACCGTGATCGAGAGAGAGCGCGCGGTCCGAGCCGCGAGCCCGAGGTTAACCGCTGGACCGCGGTCCTTCGCGGTCCAGCGGTGATCCATCGTCTCGGCTAAGTAACTTCCTCAGTTCTCTCCTTACCAGTGAAGCCAGTGCGACGGACTGTATAGCATCCTTAGTCAAGTGGTTGTGCTTTTTGTCTTCCACCCGCGCATCGTTGGTTCGATCCCCCGACGACGCTACCTTTATGCTCTCTTTTATTTTGATTGTTCTGTGTTTGTACTCATTTTCATTGTCTCTTTTTAGATGTATGTTGATCCTAGTCCAGCCTCAGTCATTTGGGAACATTTTGTGCCTATTGTCGACTCCGATTGAGAAGAACGTGCCAATTGCAATTGGAGTGGTTGCATTTGGCCTTTTCTTCTCCATCGAAGTCGACAATGGGCACAAAATGTTGCCAAACGACTGAGGATGGACTAGGAACGACAGGCATCTAAAAAAAGACACTGAAAACGAGTATAAATACAGAACAATCAAAATAAAAGAGAGCAAAAAAGGAGCGTCGTCGAGGGATCGAACCAACGACGCGCGGGTGGAAGGCAAAAAGACCAACAACTTCACTAAGGATGCTACATAGACTGATGTACTAGCTTCGCTGGTAAGGAGAGAACTCTGGCAGTTCTTTAGCCGAGACGGGGGTTCGGTTAACCTCGGGCTCGCGGCTCGGACCGCGCGCTCCCTCTCGATCACGGGCCGAGGTTCACCTTCGGCTCGAACCGATTTAATCAACACTAATCTGAATCATTTCTATTGGTCTTTCATGTATCACCCTGCCATCTTCCGTTTCGTCTTGTTTCGCATCCTCTACTGCGCGGGACAAAACAACGCAATCGATGATTAATCTTTCTCTGCGTCCACTCTTCTTCTCCATTCTCGAAATTGCACATTGTCACACTTTCCCAATTTTCGATCATCTCACCTTGTTCCAACTTGCAAGTACAAGGTGAGAGGACCCCTCTCGGGTTCTCGCAATACCTAACTTCCAGAAGTTGGACTCAATGCTTGCTGTAGAATGATACGAGCACGCGCGTCCATCGCTTATCGATCTCTAGCACGTGTCCCACATAGATAAATCATGTTAGAGAGTCATGATATCTTATCATCTCACGAAATCTTCGCGATATCCCCTTCTTCCTCTGGTTAGAACCCTCTATTATTGCACCCGTCAAGGTTGACCTGTACCTCACTCATTACGTTACCAGTTTCTTTTCCTTTCTCACCCCAGCCATGACACTTACCCGTTCTCTGTTCATTAGTTTCACTACATTTTCTTCGCTGACTTACACTCTTCTCCAATCTTTTTCTCCGTTCAAATATTCAGCTTCTTGAACACGTTGTTTCTCCTTTCTCTCCTGTAAAAATTCCATTGTTTTTCCCTTCAACTTTGGTTGTTCTCGTCTTCAAAGCAAACGAAACCCCTTTTCAGCATTCTCTTTCACTATGGGTGAGAATCCAATCGGATCCCGCAGCGAAAACGGTTCGTGCGATTTGCATTCTTCGAATATGTTTGGCTCAATTTGACAGATGTAAATATCTGTAAGCGTGTGTGTTTACAGATGATATTCCAACCGATCCCACCTTCTATCGATGGTCTGGAATGGGTAATCTGTCAGCAAGAGATCTAGAAACATGGAGGAATCTCAGCTTTGATACGGAGTACTTTTCTTTCGTTTGTATTTTGTACCGTGTTTCCTTTGACTCGCATTATAATATTATTACAAAACGAACATAGGTTCATTTCAAAATAATGCACGACCTAAAGATCGAAAAGATCTCAAATTTGAATTCCCGCATTTATCGATTTTTGCGTATATCTCGATTCCCAGTGATGCTAGAATGTTGAAACGTTAGGTGCCGATCGACATTCCTATTTGGAACGAATGATCCAAAATTTGAGTATCTACCTTCTCTGGGAGCCGAGATAATCGATAAAAACAGAAAGTGCGGGAATTCAAATACTCGATCTTTTGCGATCTTTTGGTTGGAATTTTTAACAGGAAAAAGATCACACCTCTGATATTTTCCTCTATTTTTAACATCGCATTACTCGTAATTTTGCAGGATTCTCGGTTCATCACAGCTCGCTTCCGTCTTTCATAGAACGCTAGTCTACATGCAGAAAACGAGTAGAATCGAGGTGACTTTTTCAGCAACGTCATTTATAAAAAAAATATTTTTGATTTACACATCGATGAAAAACAGAATCAGTTTATGAACAAATGCGGTATCATCAATGCAGTACTACTGTAGACAGTTTCTATTCGGGAATCCCGTATTAAAGGAGGAGGAACAGGAAAAATAGAGTTTGTATCTAATGCCATTACTCAATTTCTTCTGTGAACGATATTACAAATCCAAAATTTGACACCCCCATCTTTCTTCTGAATCGAGAAACCCGCGCGCAAAGAAGCTACAGGGCTCAGGGAAATCAGGTTCAAGTGCGACGCGCGCGTGCGCGACTAAACAAATCTCTCGGTCAACTTTCTCTCTCGTGTCGAGTTTACGTGCACTAGAGGGAGGAAAAGGGGAAGAGAGAAGGCCAGGGAAGGGGTAGATCATAAACTCAACCTCTAGACACTCTACTCGACTCTCCCGGTAGATCAGTCTCTCGTCTCGCTTGACCCCTATCTCTCGCCATACCGTTTCCCAAGCGAAGTTCAGGGTTATCGTGGTGGGATATTCTGCTGTTCGTCCTCCTTTAAAACGCGTTCTCCGTAACAGCGCAGGAGGGGATGGCACAGGGACTCAAAATGGCCCTAGGAACTTCATACTTTGAGGTTAGAGTGCCTAGGGGTGGGATACACTTCAGCCAAAAAATTGACCCCAATTATCGATTTTTGACCTACCAAAATCGAAATTTTCATTGTCATTTTTCACCCTCGTGTTACATACCATTCGATAGAGCATCAACAGTTATGTAGGAATCTATGCTTTCGTGAAGATTGGTTAACAATTGTTTGAGAAAAAGTTAAAAAATCGATATTTTTGAAAATCGAGAAGATTCAATAATTTCTTTCCCTATTTTCCTATGATTTCCGGGTCCTGAAAATTTGGTACAATGTGTAAAAAAGGATGGCGAATCCAATAAAAATTATCGCGACATTAATTTCGAACCCATGCATCGCTTTATCGAGCAAATTCTATCACCCGATCGAACCGATTCTCATCTCAGGTTCGAATCCGCCTGCCGACATAAAATTTTTGCCAGATTTTTTTTGTCACCGAATGATGCTGTAAACATTATAAACCAACTTTTATGTGTCTTCTGATGTATTTTGAGTGCTTTCGCTAGTTGTTCGATGTTCTAACACAAAAATTTCGAAAAGATCCAAAATGATTCGGAGAACGTGGGGAATCACAGGAAAAATGTTTTGTGACGTCGGAAATATCTAATCCCTGTCTAATCCTTGTCAAACTCGTTTCGACGTGATGCTTTCAAACATGTATAACGCGCTCCTAAATTTCAACGAACTTTGTTTTGCAACGGGATAAACCAGTTCTGTTTGTAGCGATTAACTTTCCCCAAAATACCGTCATTTTGAAAGTTTTTGCATAATTTCCTGGTAAACCCAGGATTTACCGGGGTCAAAACCAGTCAACCTCCTCCCATTCGTCTTGGAGTACATCGATCGGTCTGAAAATTGTTCGCTGAATGCCTCTCGTGTTTACCTATCCATCCAAGTTCTTATATTGAGTGTAGCTCATTGAGTTCTCGATTTATGACACTTCCCATGGGCTGCGATTACGGTAGGTCGCACTATCGACAACTGATTTTATTACGTAAAAAGAGATAACCGAAGATTTATTGGCTATAAAAGGCGTACATCATCAGAAAACCAACATAACGTTGGAAATTCATGTTTCAACTAGTTTTCCAAAAATAGTGCAAAAATAGTCGATAGTGCGGCATACCGTAATCGCCGCAAACGAAAATCGCCATAACTGGATAACGCAATGATCTACGCTCAATATAATTTTCAGACCGATTGATGAAATTCAATATGACTAAGAGGTTGGCCGGTTTTGACCCTGGTTTTACCGGGTAATCGTTCAAAAAAATCCAAATTGACGGTATGTCGTGTTTAATGTAGTCTGGAGTTGGCTACCCAGCTCCCCTGGACCGAACCTGGAGCCGTCTACCAAGCTTCCCCTGGACCGAACCTGGAGCCGACTACTGAACTTCCACTTGAACAAAAACCTGCACCCAGAACTATGCATAGAGCGTAGTGTATTTAACCTCGACACATCACTTCTAGTTAGTCAGATACAGATACAGATTTATTCATGCTTCAAGGTCTGGGCCCGATGAACGATGCTATTTCTCCATGCATAGAGGTTTCTTTTGCAAGTGTCCTTCCAATTGACACCAAGTAGTTGAACAATTTCATCTTTCCATCTCGTTTTTGGTCTTCCGATAGGGCGAGTTCGTTTACGAGGAGTCCCATTAATCTCTTTGTATTTATCTCTTTTTCCCCTCCCCTCGGGCTACGCGTAATCAACGTCTAGTTAGTCAATATCAACAAATTATGAAAACTTCCAAGTTTACATTTACTGGTTCAACAATCATACTTGTCCGACTCGGAACTGTCAGATCGTCATTGGTCGGCTCTATCTATTCAGAGATTTTCATCGAAATTTTCTTCGAAATTGTCCATAATACTCTTCATTATATGTTAAACGTGAAAAACTATCCTCTCGTTACTCTGAGAAGGCAAATAAGGAGGAACTGCTCGATAAGGCAATGAAGAAGGGTACGAAGGAACCTGCCGAAGAAGCCGAGAAAAGCAAATAGTGAACTCTTTAAGGAATCGAACAACTAGCGAAAGCACTCAAAATACATCAGAATACACATAAAAGTTGGTTTAGAATGTTTACAGCATCATTCGGTGACAAAAAAAATCTGGCAAAAATTTTATGTCGGCAGGCGGATTCGAACCTGAGATGAGAATTGGTCCGATCGGGTGATAGAATTTGCTCGATAAAGCGATGCATGGGTTCGAAATTAATGTCGCGATAATTTTTATTGGATTCGCCATCCTTTTTTACACATTGTACTAAATTTTCAGGACCCGGAAATCATGGGAAAATAGGGAAAGAAATTATTGAATCTTCTCGATTTTCAAAAATATCGATTTTTTAACTTTTTCTCAAACAATTGTTAACCAATCTTCACGAAAACATAGATTCCTACATAACTTTTGATGCTCTATCGAATGGTATGTAACACGAGAGTGAAAAATGACAATGAAAATTTCGATTTTGGTAGGTCAAAAATCGATAATTGGGGTCAATTTTTTGGCTGAAGTGTATCCCACCCCTAGGCACTCTAACCCCAAAGTATGAAGTTCCTAGGGCCATTTTGAGTCCCTGTGCCATCCCCTCCTGCGCTGTTACGGAGAACGCGTTTTAAAGGAGGACGAACAGCAGAATATCCCACCACGATAACCCTGAACTTCGCTTGGGAAACGGTATGGCGAGAGATAGGGGTCAAGCGAGACGAGAGACTGATCTACCGGGAGAGTCGAGTAGAGTGTCTAGAGGTTGAGTTTATGACCTACCCCAAAGTATGAAGTTCCTAGGGCCATTTTGAGTCCCTGTGCCATCCCCCCTACAGGAAAACTGCGCTGTTACGGAGAGCGCGTTTTGATAGAACTTCATTATTCAGAAGGATGAAAAGCAGAGGCAGAATGCATCAAAGGAAGTCTCAAACCCGTCATCGAATGGTCGAATCAACGTCATCGAATCAGTGGTGAAGGAAGAAAGCGATGAAGTGAGTCACGAAATTTTCAACACTTTTATAAAAACTATTTTTTTTTGTGATCTCTATCTTGAAAAAGAATATCATCACATGCTTTACGAAGCTTACTTATCGTACAAACTACGAGAAAAGCGATAAAACAAATTTCAGCCCGCTCCTGACCCGGAAGAACATGATATCGCTTGCTCCCCCATCGTCATCGAATGTACAGACCAGCTGGAACCACACGTCTATTGCCCTTTCGAATCACAAACTGCACATGCATCCGTTGTGATTTCTACTTCCGCTTCACTAATAGAACCCGCCCACCCAGAGCCCTCTGATACCGTGAGCGGTGCCAGCGAAACACCGGCAAATGATGCATGTGGAGGGGATGAGAAAAAGAAGGAGCACGAAGCTGAGGCTTCTGAAGTAGCCGTTACGATGTTTCACGAGGAGGCAGAATTAGAGATGGACTCAGACGATGCAGTTGAAAAAGATGATGATGCAAATGAAAACGAAGAGGATGGAGTAAATGATTATGAAGAGGAAAGTAAGGGAAATGAAATTGAAGATGGAGAGGATAGGGCAACGAACGGAGTTAATTCATCGAGTCATGATGAAGAGGAGGAAGTGGAAATGAATACTAACTGTTCACTGGAAGAGTGGGTCATTTTGATCAACGTATCCATTCGAACGATATTTAAAGCACTCGAAGATCAAGGTCATGTTCAGAAGAGAAGAATTGGGAGATGTCTTTCCTTCAAAGAAGCGTCGATGTTCGGGAACGGTTCGTTTTGCTCGTGAGCCACAAGTGAAGGAGTTCGCGAGAGACGGAGAAGGGCAAGAGATGGCAGTACTACGACTGGATCATCTGGCGAGGAAACAGCCTGCAGCAACTGCAGCAACAGCTGCGACTGCTGCGCCAACTACGGCAGAGTCGGCAGCTGCAGCAGCGAAGAAAACCGAGCGAGACAGCCACATTCGGTTAGCAATCCATTTTTTGAAAAATTGGGAGTAAATTGCAATGAAATATGTCAGGGTGATTATCCAAGGTGCACTGAGCGATCTGCGCAAGGAAATCGACAACATCAACGCAGTGAAAAAGTTGGTTTGAAAATAATTTCGTATAAACAATATTAATATAGCGCCTCAAAATCTGTTGAGCATTTTGCTCGCATTGAGAAAATATCAATTGAATTTGCAATTATCCCAGTGGGAAGCGGTATATTTCATTAGGTTTATTTCATGCATAATTACGAATACACTGTTATAATCAGAGAGGCTATTGCGAATGGAGCGGTTGCGGAGTCTCTCAAGACTGAAACAGTTGCACTTTTCATTAACAGGTAAATCAAATTTTTGATCCACAAATGCATGCAATATTTGCAGCGAAAGCGTCAGCAGAGATCTATTCTCTGCCGACTTCTGCAGAGCGTGCGATGAATGTGACAATGTTGAGAGGTAAATGTAATCTTTGCTGTATTGTGGCATTTTTAAGGCATACAAGATGTCATTGATTCATTTAAGTAATTACAAAAGTATAAGAGAAGTTATTGCTGAATTATTTTTCAGCGACAATGTTTTTTACAGAGCACTTATCTCTACTACTCCGCAGAAGCACCTCATTTCTTTTCTCAATGCAATCCGATCCAAGCTTTTGATGTAGGCAGACATAATATTCATACGACACGTTTTCTGAGAGATTGCAGGAATTCGACCCCCCACGCGAACAGTCGCCCTAAGTTTACATGATTTGAATGATATGTTTTGGATGCCTATATGGGTACTGATAATTGTCAAACTAGTTATTTGGGACAGAACTGGCTTTTATGAATTGTCCGGCTGTAAATACGGTTTCGGCTTCCAATGGCCATAGAATGCTGGCGATAGCTTTAAAATTTCACAAATATTATTCTCGGCCATTAGAAGCTGAGATAGCTCAAATCCGTATTTAGAGCCGGAAATTCCCTAAAAGCCAGTTCATGCTCAAATATCCATTTTGATAATTCGCAGCACCATTTTGATAAACCCCAACCACATCTGCCATAAATATTTCATAGTAAACGGACGAATATGAGGCTGTTCGCAGGGGTCCAGCAGTCTTTCAGAAGTCATAAGCCATACATTAAAATACATGTGAAAAATGTCTCATTATCGGGTTGCAGTATCAGGCAGAGATTCGATCGTTTTTTGGATGCAAAAGATCCTCTACGACTCTATCCCATCGGAAAGAAACGATCAAATACCCCTATATTCTTGCATCACAAAATCGACCACTCGCCGGAAATTATGTGAGACAATTTAAACTTTCAAAGTGCTTTGTGATTTAAAAAAAAATTACAGATTATTCAGAAGAGAGCTAAAACGACTGCAAAAAGATCATAAATGGAAGATTGAATGTAAGAAATTATTCCTTTTATTGAACAATTTCGACAAATCGCAGCTGTGTTTAACATAATTTCAGGTCTCCTCGATATTTTGGTCTTCGCTCGTGTTCAGTGCAAAGAAACGCGAGTCCCACTTATTCTTAAAATTTTTTTATTAGTTAAAAATGAAATAATAATTGTCAACATAATCAAATGGCTTAAAGGGACCAGGCAGCCTCCAAAAACAGATTTTTAATTTTCATAATTTTTTATTCAGCTTTTATCACTATCATCTAATGGAAAATGCCGAAAAAATTACATTTTTAGCATTTTTTTTACAATTAGTTATTTTAATTTGGAATTTGACCCAGGGACGGTGCGTCGCCTATTTCTGAAAAGACAGAAAGCTGTTTAATTTGTTCTGATAATTTGATATTATTGCAAAAATAGGATTGCAGAGGATTTGACCACTCCCGGACTGAACGAACACCACATTCCCTCAAACTAGCTGGTTTTGGAGATATAAATTGTGGTGTAGTCGCTACCGTAACCCGCTGTGTTGAAAAAGCGAAAGTTTGAAAATTCATAACTAATTTCAAAAAAATCGCAAAAATATGCAGTTTTTAGCATTCTTCTGGGAACAGGATTTTCTTTTATTTAAAAATAGTTTATTTTTTGACTGCCAGGTCCCTTTAAAGGAACACGGAAACGGGAAAAGAGTCCACTGTTTTGCGCAAGATACCATCAAAATACGCGATCGAACGTGAGCTATTATATTTTATCTATAAACCTGAAATAAAGGGACCTGACTCTTCAAAATAAGTTATTTTTATATATAAGAATATTATTTTCTGATTAGAATGCAACAAATCTTATATTTTTAACGATTTTTTGAAAGGAGTTATTATTTTTCAAAGTTCAAAATTAAAAAAAAAATGTAGCGCACTAAACACAGTAATGCCCGGTAGGCGAGTACCTTCAAAAATCATAACTCCATTTGAGAGCCCAATCCTCACATTGCTTTTCAGTGGCCAACCATTCCTGCGCTTTCTGCAGTGACTTCACACACGATTCGATCAACTGCTTGAAGTATCCAACTGCAGACGTTAGAGACCAGCAACGAGCAGATAAACATTTGTGAGTTTTCTTTTTTGGATGCTCGTCGATTTGCGAACCTTCACCTTGTCATCCTGGGGTCACCCAAGGTAATGATCTACAAAACGATAATGTTTGAAACCACCAGTAGCGATTAGCACATGTATTGGTTAGACTGATAATTTGCAGATGCTGGCACTGCTTGAAGACGTTTGAGGTGGGCGAATGCACGACGACAGAGCATCGGAAGGAGTGTACGGTGAGCGGAAAGGAAAATAGTACAGAAATACAGTTCGAGCAAAAGAAGGGATAGAAAAAACACCAATAATCACTCGAATGCGATAAGATACCCTTGGAGAAACATCATGTTTCCGACCGCTTCCCCAATGGTAGAGAAGTGATGTTACTACATACAAATAATGTTCAGCTCTGCGGTCGTCACAAAAGCAACGCTGCCTTGTGCAAAAGTTTGCACTACATTCCGGATCCTGCAGCAAACGAAGAAACAGAGAATGAAAGAATCGCCAATGAATCGGAATTACGCCTACTTTATACAAGCGAAGAGCCTTGAAAGCAGCTTTTCTTTTGACTGTTGTTCTTTTCATGTTGATTCCCGTCAATGAGAAATATCGATAAATCAATGAAGCGTGTGCAAATCAAGCAACCAAAATCACCAGCATGAATTCTCTTATCAGTAGGATGAATTTCACCTTGGTTTGCACGCATTTTCTAGTGATTGTGCTCTTATCATTCTCTTTAGATGGAATACGAAATTCTTGCGAATGTTACATGTTTCACTCCATTACAGCCCGACCTGCTAGGAGTGCTTAGAATAAATCGATTTCGTTGCTATGGTCATGTGTTTCTATTCATATATTGACTGGGTTCGCTAGCACCGAAAATGTTCCATTCTCTAGTTATCTTATCACCCCTACCACCGCATCGCGTTATAGTAACTTGTATCTCTCTTATGTGTGCCTACTCATTCCAGTTTTAGGCGTATTTCTCTCACGGTCACACATATCGCGCTCGTTTCTCTATCGATTCAACTCCTGCAAAGTTAATATACACACATTATTATTGATTCTGGTGTTATTTCAAGGAAAATCGACAAACAATCCATCTGACGTATCATGGAAGCTCAAATAAACAACAAACCTCCACAGGGGAACGGTATTCTTCTTTTTTATTTATATAAAACTAAATGCACTATTCAGATATTTCATTCGATAAGTCATTCTTCATTTGGTCCGGAATGGTGAATATGTCCAATGAAGCTGTGGAGAAGCTGAAAAATTATGCCTTCGATTTTGAGTGAGTCTTTGGTTTGGCATTTTTACAATTATCCAATGTGAACCAAGTACGACACTATTTACACATTTTGTGAGCTTGATGTATCATAGGTGCACTGTGCCTTCAATAAAATTTAAAAATACAGCGTAACCTATTCTCTTTTTTCACATTCTTTGGCTCTTCCTAAACGGTTATATAAAGGATGGTTGTCCCACACGAATTCTTGGTAATTGCATTCACAATTTCTCAGAGTTCATGGATTGGAACTGTGCGGGCTCTTCCACAAACTTGTTATGTACCATTGCACGATGAGCAAGATGGACAAGATCGAGGTTACTTCAATTCCATTCATTGATCATTATCGCTTTGCTGATTGAACTATAGATTTTATGGTTCTTTTCACATGTTCGATGTTCCGTGATCGTAGAAATAATTATCTCTTTTTAGAAAGAACAGCGTCGTGCTAGGCTGAACATGGCGCTTTCTATTGGTCTTTGTGATGGCAAGTCTGATTCGATCGGAGGAAAGGCTGAGAATATCGTCGACAAAATGGAGACTGGGAAGAACATTCTAGGCAGTCTGGAAAAGAAAGTTGCCATTGGAGTCGAAGCCGATGTTCTAATGCCAACAGAATTGGGAATTCTTGTGTGAGTTGACGGTTTTCATACAATCTTAAGACTTTTTTAAGAGACCGTCCAGGAGAGATCGTTAAGGATGGGCAGGGGTCCCGGATGGGAAAAATGCAACCTACCCTCAAACTTTTTTTGTGAAAAGAGGTTCACGAATGCTGATCGCAGGCACATATATTTAAGCTTGAAAAAATTTTTCGAGGTCAATTTTTTTTCTTCAAAATTTTGAAGTTTTTTGACATCCAAAATTAAAGTTTTGATATGACTAGCGAGAAGTGGTGTATATTACGTATATTTACGCGTGTATATTACGTATATTTATTCCGAATTTAATAGTAGTATCACTTGATACACGTGATATTTCGCAATCGGGCTCATATTTCAAATGATATCTGGCATATACCGTACTGAAAACTCTCCAAATGCTCAAGTTTGAGAGCAAATATCTCAGGGGTCTCTATTTTTAAAATTCTGAAAAAAATATTTTAATATTATCTTTTCATGTAGATTCCGAAAAACCTAGTGAGAATGCCCACCGAATTTTTTGAAAGTTCGTTTTTTGGATTTTTCTATTCCAAAAAGTGATTTTTCGGTCATAACTTTTTTCTACCACAGTTTTAGCCGTTTTAATTATTAAATTCGGAATCAGCGCGTAAATATACGTAATATACACTACTTCTCGCTAGTCATATCAAAACTTTAATTTTGGGTGTCAAAAAATTTCAAAAATTTGAAAAAAAAATTTGACCTCGAAAATTTTTTTCAAGCTTAAATATATGTGCCTGCGATCAGCACTCGTGCTCCTCTTTTCGCAAAAAAAAGTTTGAGGGTAGGTTGCATTTTTCCCATCCGGGACCCTTTCCACTTTCTCCTGGACGGTCTCTTAAGTTAAAAAATATTTTTTGTTTTAGAAAGCCGGAACCGGCCGAAGCGACTTTGCTTGATTGTGGCATTGACGAAGGAAACGACTGGTCGAGGTCATTTTCGAATACATTTTAAAAATTCATAGTAGAGTATTCTCCCTGATTTTCGTTCAGCGCGTCGTCTACGATTGCTGTTGTGTGCAGGCCTGTCAATAAGAGAAAGCGTCCGGCACCTGCTGCAGAAGCCGCAGCAACAATGCCACCGGCTACAGTTAAATCAGGAGACCTACCTGCTGCTGCAACAGTCGAATTGCATGCTGCTGCAGATGCAAATGCGCTACGTTCATATCGAATCCCCATCAAGAAAATTCGGAAAGCCCATGAGAAGCCACAGATGCACACAGGTGCCGTAGCTTCCAAGACAAAAAGAGAAGAAAATAAGTGAGTTGACGCTATAACGTGCTCTCCCAAAAAGCTAGAAACTTAATTTATATAAACAGGATGAACATTAGCTTTCAGAATCCCCGATGTTGACAAGGACCAATGTGCGAAGGGAGCTGTTTTTACTGTGAAACAATTGAAGTCTCCTCGACCATTATCCAAGGCGGTTTTGACGCCAACAATTCCCGTTGCCCCCAAAATATTTATCCAGCATCCCATCGAACAGTCGCTCCTACTCGCGTAAGATATTTTCATTCGCTTTCTATGATACACGTCGCGCACTTTTTACTTCTTCGCACGAAACACGAACCATCATTGTCGGTACTTCGGCAATTGGGAACTCTGGTTTTGAGTTTATGGTAGATGAGAACCTAAGAAAATTTTTTTATAGTCCGCATTTCGTGATTTGTATGTATTGGAAATATTTTATTTCAGGTCGATGAGGAGAGATTTGCTTTCTTTGGACGACGAGGGCAGAACAAGTGGTGAACTAATTTTTTTTGTACAATGATTGCTAATGTCCAGGATTCGATAATTTCTACACATGCAAGATCAGCGATTTTGCTCTAAAGCATCTCGCGAACAGCGATTTGATCTGTAAAAAAGCCATATCGTGAGTTCGGATTTTTTGAAATGTTTTATTATTTCATTTATAAGAAAAAAATGAAGGATTTCAGCAAACAACCATCCCAATTTTAATTTTAAAAAAACTAAACACAGGAACAATCGTGTCGTGAAGATTGGCGGTGCAATAACGATAGAGGAATACAGTTTGCGTAAGACTGTCGAGAGAGAGAGAGAAAAAAATTTTAGAAAAAAATTGATTTCAGTATATTTCCGTCGGTGCGTTTTCTGCCACCAGTACACACATGATTCTATAAATTGCACGGTTTTTAACACTCATGAGGAGGTAAAAACGATGCATAAATTGTGAGTTAAATTTCTGTTCAAAACAGATTTAGCGAATCAAAAATTATTTTAAAGAACAGTAATTAAAATACAAATTACTTTGTTTGCATCAATCACATTTTTTATTCGACATTTGAGTTCATGAAATAGATAATGAAAAAGCAGGTGCCTACATTGTCTACTTCCTTTTGACGCTAATCGATGTAAACAAGATGGGCATAAGAGAATCTGCACTGTGAGCAATTTTTTTAATAATTTAATTCACACTTTTACATAGTAATCAGCAAAACTCTCAAGACGGATCTCAGAAAGTTGAGCATTTTTAGCACTGCCTCGCGTTCAATTCGCATCCTGCTATGTGTAGGTATCTCTATCTACCAGCTCATGTTATTGTAAGTTCTGAACTTGAACTGACCAAGAGATCACATATTTTTCCAGCAATCTCGCAAGAAGATAATTGATAATATAAAGGGAACGAAGCATTTTTCATTTGTAGATCCAGAATAATTCGATTTTTTTTATTATTTGGAATAGTTGTTATATTCACTTCTTGTTTATAAACGGTAGCTGACTTCACACGCTTTCGAAACAATATCATGTTTTCAAGTTCCGAGTCGATAACAGTTTCCAACTCTATTATTCTGTTATATCATAATGTATATAATATTGAAATTTCTAGATAAAGGTCTGAATATCAGACGTTCTCTTCCATTCTCCTTCGTTTAGTTGGAACTTCTTCACTGTAATCTCGTGCCTTTATGTCCTGATCGAGATTCAGAGGCAACTCTTTATTCTGAAAATGTCATCATTTCGTTTCTATAGTACTGTTTTTGAACGCACTAATTACCTAAATTTAAAAGAAATGAAATATTATAATCTTATTTTCCTTTTTACCTTCCAGAATTCTTCCGGGATAGTAGCAGTGTACAAATGCCGTTTGTTATCTTCGTCTGCCATTATTACGGACATTTTCCCATCTGGCATTACGAAAAATTCATCATCGGTATTTGACCGTTTACAGTTAGGAGGACGCCTAAAATAACAAGTTTTGATTTTTTTAAAAAATATAATTAAGATGTTGATCTGAAACGCACTCAATGTTTATAGTCCTGATGGAGAGATCAAGTGGATTGAGAACTTCGATCGTGTTCATGTCGAATATGGCAACGTAGACAAAGTCTGACTCTTCGCAGGATTCCATCAGCTAAACGATATATTTGATATAGTTGTGATTTCCATCTGAATTAGAACGAATCAAATCAATTGAAGAAACCGTCTAAATTTCTTTAGATGTAGTTTGATTTTTTTAAAAGGTGGTTTATGAATTCGGTGAATTGAATTCATAGTAGATAATATAAATTAATATTGCTAATCAGTATTTTTCTGCAGGCAAAAAGTATATTTAATTTGTTATAGTGTAATATCTTACCGCATGTTCAAAGTCCGGGCTGACATAATTGATGACATCAGGTGTGAATCGTTTGAGTTCTCTTTCTCCCGAATGATTTTCATCCTCACCAATATCATCGAAAATGTTGACGATTTTGCCTCTGATCGCAATGATTTCAAAGATATTTTAAATGAACAGTTGTTGTAAAGATAATTATTGTTTTATTAGAGACAATAAATTCCCACCGATGGTAGACGCTTGTAATAAAAGAAACGCCGGTAATGTCGAGCGTGTTGCAATTTCCTTCAATATCCATTTTAAGCAAAAAAATATGATTATAAATCCGAAATATTTCAAAATAACTAGCCGGGATGTATTGAGGTTAAATGCATTACGCTTTATGCGTACACTACACTCTATGCATAGTTCATCGCAGGTTCGATTCAGGGGGAGCTTCGGTAACCGGCTCCAGGTTTGGCCCAGGGGGGACTCGGTGGCGCGCTCAAAGTTCGGTCCAGAGGGATTCAGAGGCCGGCTCCAGGTTCGGTCCAGGGGGGAGCTCGGTAACCGGCTCCAGGTTCGTGTTCAGACACTTTTCCGACAAGGTAAATCACTTTTCCTGTGGTCCCCTTCGCTCTCTGAATCATTCTGGAACTTTCGAAATTTTCGGTTTTTCAAGTTAGAACGTGTTAGAACACGTTCAGACACGTTTCTGACATCGCAAATCCCTGTGATCCACGACACTCACCGGTGCGTTAAGAGAAAGCTCGAAAATGTCGATTTTTCAACTTAAAACTCGGCAAAACAGGTGAAAACGTGTTTCACGGTACTCAAAAACGTGCAAAGACCACTTGCAACACTTGCGAAAAATGCGGCATAAGATTTGCCCGCGGCGGGGGTCGAACCTGCGTCGGTCGGATTTGAATGTCGCGCGCTTTAACCACTTGGCTATGGATTTAGCGATTTAAATTTTGTAAAACTTTATAGCAATTCTGATCAGTTATCATGCAAAATGTTCTGAGGAGATTTTGAAGCGATTTATAGCGAAAAAACGAGAAAAAATGCAACTGAAGGAATAACAAAAAAAAACAAAAAGACAGACAGACAGACGTTAGCATTCTCTAATATATGAGACGAATCGCGAGAGAATCGACCACCAGAGCCCCCTTGGAGGAAATAGAAATTCATGGTCTTCAAAATGGACGGAAAAATTAATTTAGGTATTAAAAAGCAAGGCGGTTCGAACTGCGTTTACCGTTTTTCGATAAAAAAAATTTTGTTCACGAGCTGCAAAGCCTCAAACATGACGAAATAGAGAAAACACCGAAAACCACACCTCACGAAATTGATCATATCTCACTTTAAAATTGAGATAGAAACTTTTTCAAAAAAAGGAATTGGAGAAGAATAGATTCTCTAAAAATTTTCCCATTATGTCATAACTCTAAGTGTGAAACCCGAATCAGCCTGGTCGGTCATCGGTAAAATGGCCATAACTCGAACAAAACAAAAAACTATTTTTTTGGTCACGTGCAAGTTGTAGGTCATATATGATAGTATTTGGACCCCACGTATTAGATTTTTCAAGAAATTTATAAAAAAAGCGCACTCGATTTAGTGGAGGGCTGTCGTAGTGACCTACCTAAAAATGATCTTTTCTGCTCTCCATTTTACCTAATTTTCTAAACAATATTGTAAAAGTAAACTACAAACACTTTCTGGTTGCTCATTTGCCTTAGAAATGTTGCAATTAGCTGAAACACGAATGTGACGGGCAATATTTCAAATATCATAAGACCAGGTTTTTTCATGTTTCAGACCTGTCTATATAACTCAAAATTACCAAACGGATGCTATAATGCCCCTCTATTGTTACCACGCAAAGCGGGGCCTTATTTCGGGACATAATGAATTTTGAAACCTAAATTTGGCAGGTTACTGTAATATGAACAGTTCAAGGTATCCGTGTATGTGTGACGTATAGGAATGTTTGTCTAGTGGTACTGAACAACTTTGCTTTTGAGTGCGAATGGTTATCTTCACGTTGGAGCGAGTTACAGGTTTCAGAAAGTGCAACAATAAAGGTCAGCTGCGCGCTCTCGTTTCTCTAGCACTCTCCTCATTTCCACACTCTCTCGCCAGTTCGATGCCCAACGAGTGCAAAAATCTTTTGCAAAATGTTTTGTTCGAGATATATTTTGTTCGAGCAAAATGTTTTGTTCGAGTTATGGCCATTTTACCGATGACCGACCAGGCTGATTCGGGTTTCACACTTAGAGTTATGACATAATGGGAAAATTTTTAGAGAATCTTTTCTTCTCCAATTCCTTTTTTTGAAAAAGTTTCTATCTCAATTTTAAAGCGAGATATGATCAATTTCGTGAGGTGTGGTTTTCGGTGTTTTCTCTATTTCGTCATGTTTGAGGCTTTGCAGCTCGTGAACAAATTTTTTTTATCGAAAAACGGTAAAAAAACGGTTTCCTCACCCAGGTCGATTCTCTCGCGATTCGTCTCATATAGTAATAACCCTTTCTGTAGTCCTCTCCAAGTTTGCAAACATCCATAATTTTGTGTTCGTGGTTGACTCCATAATATTTGCCAAAAAAGTGAAGATGGAGTCCTTTTTTGAGCTGCAAAACTTTTTAATCGAATAATATTGAAAATAAACAACCTTCATATTTTCCTCAATCTTGATCTTGCCACCATCGACGAACAGTCTGTGGAATATCGATTCCTGAAACATCTTTGGAATTTTTCTGATGGTTATTAAAGGTAAAGGTGCTAGGTCTTCTACACGCAAGGCGGTCTCGACCACCACTATGCCTGAGTAGCAACCACAGCCTGTCCTGAGGTGATCAGCGGCCTGTTGCGAGGCTATTCTCGTGTTGTGTGCACGTTAATCGGGGACCCCTTTCGAGGCATGTTTTGATCGTGATTTACCAATCACTACCAACATTTCTTAACCCCCTTGGTTGGGTGGATCTGCAGGCACGGGGGGTCGAACTTTTGACCATTCGATTCGCATTCTAGCACACAACCACTGCGCTACCCGGCCTGTTAAAAATTGAAAATTGTAAATACATTTTTTTTAAATTTATAGTACGTATTTACTTGTAATACTGATACCTCTTTGTTGTTTTCACGAACAAAGCACGCGTTGCCTGAAGCACCAATTGCAGAGTAGAGGACGACTGGTTTCTTAACGGGCAGTTCCAATTCGAGCATCACGCCACTCCTGCGGAAGATTTATATTTATGGTTAGATAAACACATTTGTCTACCCACTTTGTAAAAGCCTTGATGGCATTTGAATTGAAATTTTGGAGCCAGATGTTGCCTGAAGTAATTAACTGTTATTGCAAATTGAAACGTGCAATTAATCAATTAACTACTTCCAAATATAGAATAGTCCCACCGTCTTCAGTGCGCATGCATGAGGTACGATCGGGTATTTCGACGTCGCATTCTCTCTCGAATGTGAGAACGGATGCAGGCATAAATACCGAAAATAGACAAAGTATGTATATACTTTTTAAATATAAGAAAATAATCAAACAGGTTGTTATCGCTTATACGAAAGCTTTGCAATGAGTAACCGACGGAAAGCTCCTATTTCAATCGATAATGACAAATGCCGTGTGTATAGAATGTGTATTGAACCGGCCTTGTTATACGGAAGTGAACTATGGTCTACCACTAAAGATGAACGGAACAGAATGATTGTGGCACAACGCTCAATGATGCGGAAGATGGCCGGTGTCTCTAGTCTGGATCATAAGACAAACGAATGGCTAGCTTGTAAAGTTCCTATTCCAGATATTCGAGTTCAAGCAATAAAAAGAAAATAGAAGTGGGCCGAACGGCTCGCTATGCTGAAAGTCGATCGATGGGCTAAACGAATAATGGAGTGGTCTCCCCTATCGCGAACCCGCCCTGTCGGACGACCAAAAATGAGATGGCGAGACGAAATAGTTAATAATCTCGGAGTCGATTGGGGCAACACATGCAGAAGAAGCCCCCACGCATGGAAAAACTGCATCATTCAACAGGCTCAGACCTTGAATCTTGAATAAATGTGTATACGAAAGCAGTCAAAGCCATGAGAAGTGAGTGGCTGATATCAGCGTGAATCTAAGCGTTTGAGTAAACACCTCGGAAGTGATAAGGGACCAAAACGCGTGCGAACCTGTTGCCAGTGAATGAAGTCACTCTATCGGTATGTGGTTTTCAACGTAGTATCAATTTCTTATCAAGAAGAGAGGAGCGATGCTTCATTTTCACTACGAAACGTTGATTATTTTGAGAGATACCGACTCCCCCAAAATGATATTATGAAAAAAATGTACACAATTGTCGCACAATTGGGGGCTTAAGGCGAGGAATTTTGAGAGACTTTTTTCTCCTTCTTTTCCACACCAGCTTTTGCTCACGATATCTTTGCCTGTGAAGTCACGTGGCATGCATCTTATCAGAACGAATCTGCGCCGTCGACCAAATACGACGGAACTGTTAGTCAGAATGTAAACAAAAGGTAGTATGTTTCACAATGAATTTTCGAAGTAAATGGGAATTGCCTAATTTATTGCTAACGATGTGAGACGAATACATCACCCTGTACCTATTGTATTTTGTTTCAATTCTCATTCGCTAGGCTCTGCGTGTCGTGTATTGTTCGTGAGTCAGGTGATACGAGTCACACTTCGCGAGAAATAAATACTTCATACTTCCAGAATTGCCTCCAATGGAACTGCTCCAGTCGCCGCTAAAATTCGCCTTTAAAGAGGATCTTCCCGGGCGATTTTGCCAATGTTACCAATTTGCTGATGGTTAGTTTCATCTATATGTGTATCAATTCATTCATTGCTTATTCACCAGGAACCATAATTTATCACAGCAACACTGAACTGTTCACTTTCGTCAAGTGAGTTTATTCTTAGAGTTTGATAATCAAAGACATTCGAAACACTCTGCCCTTTGAATCGGGCGTGAATCTAACGTGTTTCGTGAGAGAAATCTTTATCAAGTTCTCTCCGAATGTGGTAAATTTTTAGCGGAAACCGAATCGATGCTGATCTTTCTGTGTTCGAAAATATGGACTACGAAGATATGTCGATGAAGGAAAATTCCCTTTTCTTGCTCATGTTCGATAGAGCGAGACACGAAAAAGGAGAAGTGAGTGGCATTTCAATTTACATCAATTTCACATTCAGAAGTTTGTCGCGAGACAAAACTGAAATTTTTTGTTTCGCAACAAGAAGGATGATTTCAATAAAGGAAAAATAATAGAAATGAAATTTCCAGAAACACATTCGCAAATTGTTCAACGCAGTGATCGAAGGAGGCCAATTAGTGATCAACCTAATGAATGAGGTGCTTGAGTTACCCAATAATTTACAGACAATCTAGAGGATGCATACCAAAGAGTTGGGCTTGCTGTCACCGTGTGCATGACATCGCTGTAAGGCGAAACTATGCGCGATGCGTGCTCTTTCTCTCATCATTATCGCACAGCCTATTTTGAAAACTGAATTTCTCTGCCCTCTCGTTCCCGGTGTCCGCTTATGAAATGCTGTTTTGTACAGCTCGATTTGCCTCAAGGAATGACGATTCTTCCCTGCTCGCCTCATTCAATGCACGAAGTTGGCGGACGAATTTATATTCGCGAATTGGCTTACAATGGAAAGAAAGCGATGCTGAAATCCATCAGCAACTACCAATCCGTGACTGATGGATATCCGATATTCTTCAAGTTTGTCCAAATATTCGATTAATTAAAACGAAAAGTTATAGTTTCTGACAATGTTTGTACAATAGCTCCTACGTTCTTGAAAATTACGTATTCTTAACCGAAACGGAATATGTTTTTATATCGCCATCTCGTTGCGCGTTGATCAAAATTAGTATTTCCATTCTTTTCTACAGAGACACGATCTACTTTGTGTGCCACGCGAAAGAAGTTGAGATTCTGAGAACGAGCGCCGATGTAGTGCAAATTCACATGCCATACAGTGTCCTTCACGAAAAATTGGTGCGTTCATTTCATTGAACCGTTGCTAGAAATTCTTCATTAGATTGCGTAATGCAATTAACGCTGAGTGTGCACGCAGACTTCTTATTTCTTTAGAATTTCGGTTGATAAAACAATTTTCAGACAGTTCATGGTTATGCGAAGTCGGGCATCCAGTATCTCGTAAATTGTGGCAAAGGAATGCTCATTGCACTCAATACGGTCGATCTTTCGCATCGAACATGGAGATTTGAGTGAGGACGTTTGACTTCTTCCCTAATTTCATTGAAAATGGCGACGCAAGAACACAGAGACTTACAATGCCTAGGTAGGTTGGCCGTTCGGTGTCGGCATCTGATTTACCAACCCCTTTTTACCCTCTGGTAGTTGAAATCTCAAGTCGGGGAGAGGGAGAGCATGAGGTCAAATGCCAATTTTTATTGCTTTGCATAGCATTCTGAAAGAGAATGATATTCACATTTCAGGCGCCCTCCAAGCTGTCCTCACGATTCCTACGATTATTCCATCGGAATTCATAATAATGTGATAACTGTTCGATTCCTCGACGAAACCTCGGGAAATGCACAACTGTGGACTGCCAATATTGACTTTTGATGATCACTTTACAATAAAATAGTTGCATATCACCTCAAAGTGCATGATATTGCAATTAACATATTTCGTTACACACATTATATATATTCCAGAAAACAAATTAAAGACTCTATACGAGAAACTGTTCAAAGGTGGTTAATATTTTTTTATCAATAACTCTCCACCATTTCAGAATCATGACGGCCAAGGGTGTTGAAATCATGGAACCAAGGAAAATATCAGATTGTGCAAAAACGATAGACAACAGTGTATGAGAGACGGAGAGTGAAAGAGAGTGATAAAACCGGCGAAACGTGCTTGGATCGTTCTCTCTCCCTATATTTGCTAATGTGACTCAACTGATAAGCGCTCAAAAGCATCGAACGCGCACATTCAAAATCCTGAATTATGGGTTCACTCTGAATGCGAAAATTCTTTAACATGTTCAATTGGTGCTTAGCTCCTCTCCATGATTTGTTTTTTTAAACAGCCTCTATTCACGCGCGTTACCTTATCACGCTCTAGCTTTTGCACCAACAGATTTTCCATTTGCCGTACTCTCTTTTCTTCGTAAAAGTTTTTCAAAATAAAATCTTTTTTTTCACATTCTAGAATTCAACTATGTTACGAAGAATGCGAGGAACGAGTAGAGCAATAAGTCAGCCCTTGCTACAATGCACATTCTATGAAGATTTGCCAGACCGATATTCAAAATGCTATCAATTCGCCGACGGTTAGTAATTTTCTGTATTTCTTATCGTGTTCTTCATTCCATTGCATTAGTAGTTCCATTCCATTTAGGTTCTATAATTTGCCTGAGCAATACTACTCCCAATGAACTATTCATAAATACAAAGTAAGTGACCTTTAACTTTTGTTTTAAATTCTTATATTTAAGCGGAAAGCGACTCAATGCTGACCTCTCCGCTTTAGGCGACATGGAGCACGTAAATCAATTCGTAGAGGAAAATGCGCTTTTCTTGCTTATGTTTGACAAAGAAAGATACAATGAAGAAGTGAGTTACATATAATGAAATTATTTGGCGAGAAAATAGCGTACGTGAATAATTCAACGAATTTAAATGTCTACTTTCACCTGCGAACAAAAATTGATAGACTCTACATAATTTTAGATCGCTCAGACCTTATATCACGCCTCTCACGAGAGGGTCGGACCAAAATTGGCACAGGTCGAGATTTCGAAATCGAGTTTTTCGCATTTTCGGGTGTCATTAGGTCCAACTAAGATCCCTGTGAGGTATTATGCCTCAGAACTCATTCTTAGCCTAGATGCTGCTACTGTAAGGTGCAGCCCGTGAACTTTGATGCTTTGTTACGAGTGTTCAACTTAGTTTCTGTGAAAACTTGTTTCTTGGAGCTAGGGCTACTTTTCTGTGCTCTTTTAGGCTGTGCTAGTAGTTTTTCGATAGATGTCTTAATTTGCATATGATCAAAAAATTTTAATTATACAAAAATCCACTCGAAAATACCTATTTTTTATTTCACCATAGTCCCCGTCTTGTCATAAGGATTCGAATGATATGCTGATGCTCCCCCAACTCGGGAGAAGGGGTCGCATTTCATACGATAATATGAAATATTTACTGATTCTCTGCATTTTAAGCCAATATATTCGAACCCCTCGTTACGAATGACCCGGCTTTCCATTGTTCTCGTGTTCACAAAGCACTCATTTCGTTCGATTGGAGCGGTGTGTGATGCAAAAAATAGGAAAATTGCTATAGATTTCACATTATCGTATGAAATGCGACCTCTTCTCCCGAGTTGGGGGAGCATCAGCATATCATTCGAATCCTTATGACAAGACGGGGACTATGGTGAAATAAAAAATAGGTATTTTCGAGTGGATTTTTGTATAATTAAAAATGTTTGATCATATGCAAATTAAGACATCTATCGAAAAACTACTGGCACAGCCTAAAAGAGCACAGAAAAGTAGCCCTAGCTCCAAGAAACAAGTTTTCACAGAAACTAAGTTGAACACTCGTAACAAAGCATCAAAGTTCACGGGCTGCACCTTACAGCAGCAGCATCAAGGCGCAGAATGATTTCTGAGGCATAATACCTCACAGGGATCTTAGTCGGACCTAATGACACCCAAAAATGCGAAAAACTCGATTTCGAAAATCTTAATCAGTGCCAGAAAAATGCGATTTTGTCCCGAGCCGTGAGAGGCGTGATATTCACTTTTTGTCCAATAAAGCAGGTTCTTCCTAATAAATTACTAAAAGGATGGCGAAAGAATACTAAAAACGGTCACAAGGTGTCTTTCCAACTATTAAAACAATTCATTCCAGAGAAAATGTCACAAAATTTTTCGCGCTGCAGTTAAAGGGAACAAGCTCGTCATCAAACTTGTCAATGTGGTACGCTCCCTCTTTTCATTCTTTTCGAACAATGAATTTAACGAGAGAGATAAAATATATGAGGCTGTTCGCGTAGGATCAACAACTTGTCTGAAGGACCTCGTACATCGACTTTCTGGAAAGCAGAAAACTGGCGTTTTCGAGGGTGCTGATCATCATGGTGACAATCATTTTTCATTTTACTCATCGGCTGAAGAGTACTGTAACTACCATTTTTGACGAAATATCGCCTTATCTCAGGAACCTAAGAACTAAACTAAGGAAACTAAGCGGTTTTTCATGAAAATTTTTTTCTAGGGGTGTTTTCTTTCGCTGATCACAATAAGAATGAGAGTGAGGTATGCCAGACTGACAGTAGCAAATAGGGTTGGCCATTTGACTCTTTTATAGACTCCTTGAATCGTTTGACTCCGAGTCATTTTGACTCGCGCGGTGTGAGGAGTCAAAATGACTCGGTCAAAATGAAAATGAATAGTCAAAATGAAAATGACTGGGTCGTAACTCGACCTAGAAAAGGCGTACGAATGCCGTAATGGTACACAACGACTCAGAATTGAATATAGAATCTTTTATATTTTCTGAGCAAAAGTAATTTTTCGTTATGCAAATCACTGTCTCAACCCACTTTTCGAATTTTCTCTATTTTTTACAATCAGACTTATCAGTTTTAAATGATACATTTGAAAAGAACCGTTTTATACTCAAACACGTGATTCTGTACCAAGCGTTTTGCTCATTCGAAAGCATGATATTTCAAATAAATAATAAGAGGAAACTAAAAATATATGTAAATTGTGCCTTTATTTATGAAATTCAGGCTTATGAAAATCCTCGGGAGTCAAGTGAATCCTGGGTGAGATTCATTTGACTCCTGATACTGTACCTCACTTTTCGAGTGAGATTCACTCGACTCTCATTTTTTACTTTTTGAGCGGTTGGGAAGGAGTCAAATGGCCAACCCTAGTAGAAATTGTCATTTTGCCCTGTTACTTCAAGTCAAGAATCAATAATTGCGGTCAATTTAAGGAGAAATGGGCGACTAAAATGGTCATTAAGTGGTAAAACGGTACCTCTGGATTATGCATGTAGCATACGATTTTGAAAGCTGAGAACTTGGCGAATCTTTCTATTCATGTTAATCACGATACTAACTGAAGGTATTCCAAAAGTCTTTTTCGAAATTTGGCGATTATAATATTTATTAAATTTGAATATCACTTCGTTATCAGCGAGTGAAAACACCCCTACAAATTTTTTTCATGCAAAACCTCTTACAGGTTCCTGAGATATTGCGATGTAGCCTCAAAAACGGTAGTACGCTTCAGCCGATGATTAAAATGAAAAATGATTGTCACCATGATGATCAGCAACCTCGAAAACATAAGTTCCCTAATTTTGAGCATACATTTCATTTTCGTGTACATAGTTTTTATTGATTCTTACACAAACAGCCTCATATACGGAGTTTCTGCTCACTATTAAAAATGTCCCACATACTTTACATACAACTTAAAAGTTCTCAGCAGATTTTAGCTCAATTTGAACGATGAATTGGTTATGTTTGCGTGGTCGCCCCATACACTGCATCAAATCGGCGACCAAATCCATATTCGGCATGTGACCCAACGAGAAAGAGAAGCGCCATTGAAATCCATCAAAGTCCCCGATTCTGTACCCGATGGATACCAAATATTTTTCAAGTCAGCCTTTACATGAATTTTCCTTTATTGTTAATACTTCTATTGATATCCTTTATGTGCGATGGGATCACTATTTTCTTGGCAGTGGTCATTTTGAGGAAAAATGCGCGTTACCGATTCCCATAACCTATGAGGTCATAATCTAATTGAAATGTCTTGTGTTGAGAGGCGCACTCTATGTCATCAGAAATAGCAGAACAGAAATGAAGATAACAAGGATCAATGACGAAATCGTCCTCATTGAAACGCCATTGCGCAATGACTTGGCGAGTTGTTTTCCTTTTCATGGTTAGAACGAAATACTAACAAACCTTTGAGTAACGAAAAGAAATTAGACCAATTAAAAATTTGAAACGCAATGAATGTCATTAACAGTCAGTTCACGGTTACGATCACTCGGATACTCTCTATCTCTTCCACTTTGACGAGATTATCGCACTCAACACCGAGACGCTAACGCATCGACTGTGGCGAATTGAGTGAGTCCCCTAACGTTGGCTCTGTCTGAATGATCCACACAGAATTCCACAGACCTAACAAAAAACGAAGAACAAAGTCCAAAAAAAAGAAGAAAGAAATGAGTTCAAGTCTCAAAATTTGTCAAAATCAAAATATTTTTTTGATAGGGAAATAAATCATCAATTTTTCAGTCGTCCATGTGGCTACTACATGGACGACTTTGATTATTCCGTCGGAGTCTACCGCAATCAATTGACATTACGACTCGTCTACGAGGCCGCACACAGTACAGAGCTATATACTGTGGACCTCCCATATTGATAAACCCTGTAAGCACTGCATAAACATGTTTCCTTTGGTCGGTGGACTGCGATACACACTTTACACGTCTTTCGCGAGTAATCGGAGAGTGGGTGAGAGAGTGTCCATTTTTTTTACCTTCCTTAGTCGAATCAGTGATCGTTCTAGAGTCTTTCTTATGCTGCGCAAATTTCATGGGTGGAAAGTGGAAAACCGTTTTGTCCACCATTTCATAACTTTTTTCCTAGTCAAGCTACAGCTTGTTCACGCTATTCCATTTCTCTTCAAGAAACATCTACTACAGTCATGCGCGAAAGTGATAAAAGGTGTATACAAAATGTTTTCAAAAAATCCACAATTACACAATCATTGCGGAACTGATAACGTGTGGGGGGAAATCCCACGTGTCAGGAGCGAAGGAAATATCAGGTTGTGCAAAAATGATAGACAACAGTGTATGAGAGACGGAGAGTGATAGAGACAGTCAAAATTGGATGAATCGTACTTCGGTTGCTCTTCCCCCTCTCATTCTCTCTTTCTTCTCCCTCTCACACACTCTCTCTCTCATTCTCTCTCTAGCGTTTCTAGCGTGACTAAACTGATAAGCACTACAGTCCTGGTTGTTTCCCCCAATGAAAACTTTCCGACCCGGCCGGGCCCGGACGAGCCCAAGTGGATACACGCAATTTGTAGCACGAGTAGAGAGAAATTCGAGACAAACTCTGTGCAGTGAACGAGCTCAAGTCAGTAGTCATCTAATGTTATTGATTGAAAATAACATTATTTGCTGTATTACGTTTCATTTCGTTGAAAAAAATGATTGCAAGAAAGGACTTTAGATAGAGGTTGACGCCAAATATTACAGTATCTCTTGGTTTCTTGCATTAACCACAAACTGGTTTTTCATAGAACGAAATTTTCTAATGAATCTAAATTTTCTAAAAATAAGTCAATTAAATTTCTATTGACACTTACCGATGACGAATGACTAGAATTCTTTGACTGCACAGAGTTTGTCTCGAATTTATTTCTTTTCGCGCCACACATTGTGTGGATCCACTAGGGCCCATCCGGGCCCAGCCGGGCCGGAAAGTTTTCATTGGGGGAAACGACCAGGACTGTATAAAGCACTATAAATGATCAATAACCACTCTTTGTCAACGTAACTTTATCACACTCTTACTTGTAAAACAAATGATATTCGTCGCGGCAAATACACGTGCAACTTTATTTTTTCCTTCTAAAAAATCGCAATGTCTCGAAGAGAGAAAGGAACGAGTAGAATAATTAGTCAACCCTTACAATGTACCTTCTACGAGCGTTTGCCCGATCGACATTCGGAATGCTATCAATTCGTTGACGGTTAGTTTTTTTCATCTTTTTTTTCATAAGAGTATTTATTTAATCTCTCGTTTTATTGACACCATGTTTAGATTCAATCATTTGCCTGAGCAACACCTCTGCGAATGAACTGTTCATTAAAACGAAGTAAGTGACCCTTGAAAGGTTTGTTTTAATCTTGTAAATTAAGAGGAAAGAAACTCAATGCTGACCTCTCCCCTCTTGGAGACCTGAGGGGAGAGGCACACATTCCCTAAGGTGAAATCTGGAGCAGACAACTACAGATTGTACAAAACACATCGATCAAAGTAATAAACACCGATAAACAGTTATTAAGCGATTATTGCAATATTTGAGTGCATATTAGTCAAACATGAAACCGGAATGTATTTATTTCCCGTTGATTTCGTAACCACTTCTGCAAATTCGAACTACCACCAGAATATTGTCTTTCCCAGAATGTTTTTGTTAACAATTGATGCTTCGTGACTTTCTTTTAATTTTGACTGTTGTACCGCGTTTACTCGTGACTTGCATAAATATTTTATTATGACGACGCAATCCCCCCTAAACATGGAAAAAGGGCACACGATAAAAGTGAACAAAAAATAGAAACTGATACTAAATCAGTGGTCGAATTGTGAGCACAATTGAAGAATGTCGGATTTCTCAAAATGCGACATATCTTCGATTCTCTTTAGAGGAACCGAGAAGAGCAGGTCACAGAATTCTTCTGAATTATTTTCGGTCACTGGCAGTTCCGGTCTTATTGATTTATTCTTGTGGCAAACGAACAGTTCTGAAAAGAAAAATGAAAAAAATATTAACGCTAAGGAAGCGAAACAAGCATTCCTATATCAATGTGAGCCACTCGTACGCTTAGAATAACAAAAGAAAAGATATAAGTAAAGATATAGTTTATAAATATTATTAAATATTTTTTTAAAATGAGCTCCATTCCAGATAAAACAAATTCTGTTAAGAGACTCCAACAGACTAGTGTCTTACGTTTCACGATATCCACATTGGCTTGAATCTCTGTGTTGGCAAGCACTCCCTGGTCCAGTGTAGTTGAAGAATCAAAGTTAGCAGCTGCCACAAATTCTACCCCGCTGTAGTGCTTTATTGGCACCGTGGGAAAGCCGTGTTTCATCGCTACGTGTGCCAAGGCAGCTGAAATTTACAGATATAAATAAACAGCTTGGGCATAAAATATTTAGTTATTGGGAGAAAATATTTCGTTTCACGAGTAGCAATGCTGTGGACTATTTGCCAATGACGCGCAGCGAACGCGGGATCTATACTCTGACTCCGCCCACTCGATTTTTTTCTCGCGATTTTCTTCATTTTTGCGTTTTTTTAAATAAAAGAGCGTCGAAATTAAGGAAAAGATTTTAACACGCAAGAAATTCCATAAAAATACAGAATACGGAACACGATCATCTACTAAGAGTTCCCGATAAATCCGTTCCGCGCCCTTCCGATCTTTCCTATTTTTTGCAAAAATTTTCAAATTCGCGGGCTCGCTAACGGGCGTAAGACCGTTGCTGAGTTTTTGAATGTCACAATACACGTGATGAAAAGTCCGATACTTCTTGCCTACAACCTTCTCCTATCCCGTCAAAAATTGCTACCGTATGTATTTTTTGGATGTCATTCGATTAACCACAGGGAATTCTACGCTGCATTTGTTCTCAAAATACATACCGGGCAGATTTTTGTCAAGCTGGTGCTCAAAATGCACGTCCTCTTGGTGTCGCTTTAATCCAATAACCGGAAATTTGAAAGTGTCCAAGCAGTTGAATCGATACTTTAGCTCATTCGTGAATCTTTCGAAATCCCTGAAATTTGATTTTCTTAATTTGTATTGACTTTTCCCGTCACGAACCTTCTCTGCTCCTCAGTTTCGTTCAAGTTCGGCAGGTCAAAGTATGCCAGCTTCATGTGCACATTGCTCAGTGGAATCAATCTTTTCCGGATTCCATCTGAAATAGTCTCATTTATACTGATAGGGTAACTTTTCAATACAAAAATAAAGCACACCAGTATAGTCAGAGTCTCCGTGACGATACGTCTTCGACTGAAGTTCCGATATCTTCACGTTATCTCTCTGTATTTGAAAAGCTTCAGTCTCGTTTTTTTTGAAATATTTTCTCAAATAAAAGTTTTTTTTCAGAAAATCGGTGAACATTTTCCTTCATAAAAGAAGTTGAGAACACCCTTTTATCTTCCCATCTACTATATCTAACCGGCAATAATAATTCTGTGCATCCGAGTCGAAATCAACACAAAACGAGCCATATTCCCTGAAAATGCTCAAGGGTTGCCACTCCAAGCGGATATCGCTCAGAACTATCGTAACTACTTCTTTTGCATATTTGACGCAGACTACGCAGACTAAGACTAATACATAGGAGGAATTTTAATTCACGCGGCATCGCCGCTGACGACGAGACTGCTAAGTAGCTAAAGTAAGTAAACTGCTCACAATGCGCAGAGCGAAGAAAGCGTTGGTCTGAACATCCCTGGCACAAATTAAAGGTAGCCACTGATGAAGGAGTATTATTGCATAGATCAGCATGACTGAAATAACTATTATACAACAAACACAATGACATCGATTAAAGACACGAACTGAGCACGAACAGGCAAATTTTCCACAAAAAAACAGGACTTTAGAACGGGGTGAACGGGATCCCTGACCCCTTTTTTGAGGTTTCACTGGGCAGCGGAAGGATGTCAATTTCTAGAGCTGGCAGCATTTGGTGCTGCATCTATGGCAATCTGCGCTGAGAATTTATGGTGTGACCAATGACTCCGAAACATACGGCCACTCTGCGAGATGGAATGTATACATTGCCGGAGAATAACCCAAACAACGGACAAATATTCTCCACCCACAGGAGAGATTTCACGGGCAGAGGGATGGTTGATGGAACACGTAATTTAGGGAAGAGCGAAAGTATCACCATTTTAATTGATTAATTGGTTTTAAAAGAATTTTGTGAAGTGTTACTCGCTTTTCCAAAGTCCTAAAGTAAGTTTGACCTTGATCGTGTCTTATGCGATGTTAAAAATCGAAGAGAAGATCCGAGATGTGATCTTTTGTCTGTTAAAAATTCCGACCAAAAGATCGAATATTTGAATTCCCGCATTTTCTGTTTTTATCGATTATCTCGGCTCCCAGAGAAGATAGAGACTCAATTTTCGGACCACTTATTCTAAATAAGAGTGTCGACCTTAAACTATGGTTTGAACACTCTAGCATTGCTGGGAATCGAGATAAACTCAAAAATCGATAAAAGCGGGAATTCAAATTTGTTTTCGATCTTGGTGGTGAATTTTTTAACAGGCAGATGTATTCGTTTAGGATCTATTCGTAGATTTTTAACGCCACATTATCCTTGATGCTATCACAGGGAACACTCTACCACCATGTGAGGGCCATCTTTCTCCTTGTAATAAATTTAGTATTATTATAAGTTTTCATAATCTGTTCCGAATCTGTCAGATGCAATCTATCTTACACTCGTTTTCCTTGCGATCTCTTTTACTCGACCCATACATCTCGCGGGAACGGCAAATACTTATGCGCGCTACTCATTCTTCCTCTCCTCTTTCCCCAATGCGCCTAATCCCCTCTTCCCCCTCTCTCTCAGTCCTTTTGCTCTCCCATTCTTGCTGTCCACATCTGCCAGACGTTCCAGTGTCCCTATAGACTTCCGATCAATAGGGTGCAAGGCAGAGAGAGCGCGCGAAAACGAGAGATTTCGCCCCTCACCCCTTTAGCGCGGCTTATTTCCTCCCTCGCATCACGTTGCTGATTATTACACCCGAGGCGGGTCCCTAATGGCGTTTAAAAGTTTCAATTTCTGTCAGGTTTTTTTCTTCTCCCAACTTTTTCGGTTGATAGCCTCTTTATAGTGCACACACGCACTGAAACTATCAGAGATCAAACACATCTTCGCGAATCTCTCTAACCATTCTCTGATAACCGTCTATTCCACGCACTCTCGTCTCTTTCACAATCCTGATATCAGGGTATATAATCTGAGCTGGGGGGAGATAAACCAGTTATCTCACTGAACCGCATACACACACTCTTCCTTCTCTTTCAATCACTGAATAATAATGAATTCATTTTTTATAAAATATGAAATGTTGTTATTTCCTAGATTCCCCTCTTTTTCTGGAGAAAATTTGTGATTCATCTGCGAATGTACTGACCGTTCTACAATTTCTTGAATTTCTCTTATCTACGTAACACGTTTCTCCTCTCACTTCTAATATAATTCCAAACCTGCTCACAGGGGTCAGGGCCAGAGATCGCTGAACAGTGAGAGAGACCCCCTTTCCAATTTTCGATATCACCAATCAACAGGGTTTGATTGATTGTTTTCCAGTTACGCAATTAGTTTCTCGCATTGCTCTCCCTTTCTTTTCTTCTAATCTAGCTTCTTGCAGACTGGATCCATGGCTACGCCTACTGAAGCATCCATCAGAAAGAGAGCCGCGACAGACGATGGTGAGTCATTCCATTCGGGACATTCAAAAATCGGCTTTCGAAAACTAGAATTTTTTGTGAAAACATTCAATTTTATATATGAATAGTTACGATTAAAATATTAATTAAATTATTTTTCCTCATTGTCAGAGAAGTTTACTTCTCACAATTGATGAATAAGTCGAATATGTATGATCACACTATTCTGAAATAGTGTTCGCCTGGCAAGAAAAATGAATACTATTTTTCCCGAAATGAAGAGAATGATCTTGGCAAGAATTGAAATGAGAAGAATTCTTGTTTACTTCTTGAAATGAACCAAGAACTAAACAAGAATCAAAAGTATTTCAAGAAGTTTGTGAAATCAGATACTTTAATCAATTTACGCAAGGTCACCAGCTCGCCCAAAAGGCATGTAACGAGTATCTTTCGGATTATTCACACAAACTCTAGCTAATTCAAACTCACATCTCATAAAACGATGACAACTATCCTTTTCCTGGTAATTTCAATATTTAAATGAATTTTCGAAATTAGAAATAGGAATTCCGCATGAGCTCCGAGTGCAATTGTGCCATCATTGACACCTCCGGCCAACGATATTCCGTGGCAGGAGTGGACATGGATAAGATTCAACTAACACAATGAAATTATTAATATTAATAATAAAAATTTATTCTTTTACATGTGTAATTTTGAAACTGAGAAATCTCTAAGTTTTCTTTCCTTGGATTATCTCATTTCGGGATCCCAAGATCTTGTTTGCCAGGCGAACCCCATTCTGAAACGTATCTTACTATTCAGTATTTGGAATTTACCTAGCCTCTCTTAATTGAAACAGATCCAAAAAAAATAAAGAAGAAACACGGAATAAATTATAAACACGGAAATATGAAACCTAATAGCTTGAATACATGCTCTGATACGGAAAACGAATCTCCATAAATGCAATTTCAGCTGACTTCTCAAAGTTTTCCTTCTTCTCTTACGCCAAACTATCGAAGTTATCGCCTGAGGCGATGGCAAAACTCGCATTATACAGCGTCGATAATGAGTGAGTGCAAAAATCAACATGTACATACATGTAAAAGTGAAATTTCAACACAATAAATATAAATTAAACATCAAGTTGACCTTGCACTTTTCAGGAGCCACGGTGCTGAGTTATGTTCGCTCTTCCGCAAACTAATTTTGTACACGCGAAAAATGAAGGAGGCTGAGGTCAGCCATTTATTATATCTTTATTTACAATAAATGTAATGTCTGAAACACAAAAATAACCAGTAGCATCGTTGCAGGTGCAACTGAAACAGTACGTGGCGATGTCAGCTACCATTCCCCGAAAACGCAGTCATAATCAACTCTCACCCCAGAAAATACCACCTTCGGTGAGATATTTATTTGCAGAACAGAACGTAAAACACTATTACGAAATCACTTTGATTGTATTTTTGGTCTGCTTATAATATATTGTTTACAATAATATATATATATATTTATGCGATCACAAGAAACGCGGTACAAAATTAAGTTAGATTAAAAACGAATTCAGTAGGAAGACAATGACAATCTAATAACGAGTCACTCAGAGAAACTGATCAATTCTCTGGACTTCACTAATAGCCTTGCCGCTCTGGGGAAGAAACTATGATGTCGGTAGTTTGAAGTGGAACTAGCGTTAGTGAAATTTATCCCATGTCGAGTGAAGTAATAGCTAAAGTGATGTGGTGCCTTTTTAGATATTTTGTATTTGCCTCTCAGGAGATAACTGGCTGTCTTCAGGTCAATTTCCTCTCTACGCTTTTCTAATGAGACTAGACCTAACTGCATATTTCTATTAGGGAAATTCGGCATTGTTTGCCAGGTTGATTTGTGGCATCTCATAAATAGTCGTCTAGTGAAATAATTCTGAACATTTTCAAGGATTTCTTTGTCACGTATTAAGTAGGGGTTGAAAACCATAGAAGCGCTCTCTAGTATGGGTCGAATGTAAATAGAGTAGGCTTTGAGGAGTATTTCAGCGTTATTGGTGCGAAGAGCTCTGAGAATAATGTGGCACGCGGATACACCTTTCTGAGCAATTGTCTTGCAATGGTCGGAAAAAGTGAGCGATTTTTCTAATATGAAACCGAGATCTCTCATGACTAATTTCTGTTCTAGTATAGTATTGCCTATTTTGTATTTATTCTTCGCATTTGCTCTACCTAAATGTAATGAGTTGCATTTATGTGCAGCTAATGGTAGCTGCCACTCTTCAGACCAATTGACTATGGTATCAATTGCGCTTTGTAATGGAATAGTGGTTTCCGTTCTTTTAAACGGGCGGTAAATTTTGATGTCATCTGCATACATTCGTGCAACGACACCATTTTTCTGGACTAGTAAGGGGATTTCAGACGTGTAAATCAAAAATAGCAGTGGACCTAATACCGATCCTTGCGGAACGCCACTTGTAACTGGGAATGATGACGACAGTTTCTCACGTACTCTAACTTGGAAAGTTCTGTTCGCAAGATAACAAGTAATCCAGTCAATAGTTTTATGTGAAAGCCCGATTTTTCCTAGTTTGTGTTTTAGTTTAGGGTGTGATACTCTATCAAAAGCCTTCGCGAAGTCGAAATATATTACATCTACAGGTTCGCCATCACTAATAGACGCTGTCCAATTTTCCAAAGCGTCTAGCATTTGAAGCTCGCGGGAGCGTTTCTTTCGGAATCCGTATTGTTCATCAGGGAATATATCTAGGGTTTCACAATGTTCTATGATCGGCTTACACAGGAGTCTTTCAAAGACTCTGCAGAATAGTGATGTGATTGAAATGGGTCTATAGTTTAGGGGGTCACAGAAAGGAGGGGATTTCTTAACTGGTGTTACAATGGAATGTTTCCATAAAGACGGGACCATGCCTGATTCGTATGAAAGGCGAAAGATAATTTCGAGTGGTTCGGAGATTGGGACAGCTATATTTTTGATATAACCCAAGTCAATGTTCTCTGGAGTTCGACAGCTAGAGCGTTTCCATCTTTCAATTAGTAGACGTCATAGTATTGTTCTTTCCAATGTATCACTCTTTCCAGACGCTCCCTGAATGTGTAAAATGACGGAATCAATTTTATTGTACTAGTTTGCACGTCAGGTCTCTCGACCTACATCATCGTCTTCCTCCTCCTCCTCTTCTTCTTCTGCATCAATAGAAGTCGTTGAAGTGATTACCATACCCGACGATTCTCCCGCAAATCAACCGAGCACGTCCAATCCTGTTATTCGAAAAGGGCGGACCAATCTGGGAAGGAACAATGTAAACTCCACGAGACTTCCTACAACTCCTTCACTCGACGATTCGAGAGAACAGCCGAGCTGGAGCTCGGGGCTCAACCCTCCTGCAGCTGCAGGAAAGTCTGCAGCAACTGCAGCAGCTAGACTTCCCACGTCTGCAGCAAAGTTGAATGCGGCTGCAGCAAGGTTACTATCTACAGCAGCACGTTCACCTATTGCTGTAGTGATTGCTCCTAGGAAGAGGTTAGTCATCATTATACTCACAGGGAAATAAATCTACGACTGTAGACTTCCCGGATACCGAGCGACGACTTCGACGTCTACTCGCTTCAATTAGAGGCAGGGGAGCGGCATTTTTAGACTTTAAAGTCGTCGCTCAGTAGCCAAGACTTCTGGAGTCATAGAGTTATTTCCCTCTGAGTATACTTCATTAGCCCGTAGGTCTAAGAGCCAATAAGTTTTGCAGTAGCATCACGGAGCCGGCCCCGTCAGTCGACTCTTCAGTTAGGACTGAGCAGTCTCCACTAGTCGTACAAGATCCACCAGCAAACGAGAAAGCGAAGGTATCGAACGAAGCTGCAGAACAATGTAAGCTAGACAGTGATTATTAATATTTTTCCCGACTGAGCATTTCTTCTGGCAATCGTAATCTTCTTCATTTCGCTTTATGATGAATAAATTTATTAGTCAACTAAATGGTGAAACACATATCATAACGCGATGCACAAAAATAAATGAATGAGATGCAAGTATATCTCCTTAGGATTTATCAAACAAGCCATATTCCAGTCATTCGTTCGTGCTCTTTCTGTTCGTCTTCTCTCCACAATGAACTCCATTGTGACGTTTACACAACGTGTGAGACGAGACATGAGAGGAGAAGGGAGGCTAATCTGTAAGTGAGAAATATTTTTTTTCAAATATATAAAACACCTGTAAACAGACAAATGCGAATGTTAATCGTAAGATAACCACGCTCAAAAAAATGTTGTTGTTCATATTTTTTTTGCCCAAACAAATACGTTTCACCATATGGATAAGTCGTCATACGCAGCCAATCTCAACAGTTTTGCATCGACCATTGCAAGCATAAGCCAATTCAAAATCAATAGTTCGATACCAGCTGCCTTCACTGTCTGCTACCGTACGACCGAATGTTCTGCGATGCGCCCGCGCACGCGCAGCTTTGCATGGTAAGTATTTCATTTTCCACTTTACCGACTCCGTTCTGGAGCAATTTTTATAGACATGCCTGTAAAATCAGAAACAAAAGAAAGAATTTACGGTTGATAACTGCGCGCATACACACTTTTTGGCGCGGCCAAACTCTACTTTTTTGAGGACATTAAGTAACCTAAATTAATAAGGTTGTAAATAATATTGTTCTATTCAGATCTGTGGTCTTCATCGTACTCATGCTGCTTTCTGTCCACATACGGGCGTTCCATCGATGCCAGATACGAGATTCCCGCCACTCGCTTACTGATTTTACATTTTTCTAATTAAATAAAATGTCTTTTCCCACTAACGCACTTTCGCGTTACATTGGAAAGAAACACACAGTCTTTCACTGTTCAAATCAAAATCTGTTAAATGGCTTTGAAAAGTTGTTGCTTCGACAATGATTACCTGTGTAAAAGTTGCTTTGAAATGTGTTCCGTGCATACTTTCCGATACGAGTAAGTTGAACTGACAATTAGATGCAAATTTGAGAGATAAATATTTATAGTTGAATCTGAGCGAGAACACAAAGAACGGATTGGTGTCATGTCAAGGAGAATACTTGCAACCCGATCGAAAAAGAAGCACAAATTAATGAGAAACACTAAATTCTACATCAAACAAATTCAAGAGAAGGCGTAGTCGATAGCCTTCATGAGATCCCATCCACAGCACGAAAGAACGGAAATTGCCTTATCCTGTAATCAATTGACATGAAAATACACGAATATCGAGACCAGCAAGGTCTAATAGGGATGGCCTTTATTTTGAAATTCGGGTAAAGAATCTTCATTTCACACACTCTCTGACAAGTGTGTGAAATGATGAGCGCTAATCCAATCACTTACCCGATTATCGAGCTGTAGATTACAGTAATTCTACCATAATTTCACCATCGTATAACACATTATTCTCACCTCACTAATGCCCATATCCTTGAGCTGGACAATCTTCTCTACAAACTCTGCGTCCTTTTCTGACTTTCCCTTAGCGTAGTGAGACGTCCAGAAATGAGCAGTTTTCTGAAACAAGCGTCCCCTTTTAGCTTGGTTAGAAATAACACGCTAGTTACTCTTTCTAGAGACTCAATAATATGACGCGAAAGGATGAGATAACAGTCGGGGGAGAGTCAAATCCTTCTCTGTTCAATGAATCTTTGGGTTCAATCTCACCTCGAATAGCTTGGGTTCGCTCATTTTCTGCTTAGCAACTACAGCATCCTGAGGATCTTTCGGTTCCGGAAGTGCGAGTAGAGATTGAATTGATAGAAGAACTGTACGGAGAGTGAGAGAGGCGGCCCTGCAATATTCATTCAAAACCGCTTTTAAATAAATATCGCTTTCTAACAAGCAATAACCGGGTAGTTTCTTTGAAAGTTTACTGCCCAGAATGTATTTTGCTAGGAAACTGTTCTCCCACCAAATTTACCGTCATGTTCTCCTGGGAAATTTGGGTTCAGTGTACTAGAACGTACCACTGATCCTTGAGAATGTCCAAGCAAATGAGACCCGTCTGCGAGCTCACATTGGGATGCCAAATACGAGTAGCGAAGGTAACCTGCAAAGGGTGTGTACTGAGGCAGTATGTTCACTTTCTCATTGCTACTGAGTGATAACGAAAGGCAAGTCAAACCTTGGGAGGATGGAATGGGTAGTTCTGCGGGATCACAATATCCAAGTCGAATTGCCCGCCCTCATAGGGAGTATCGGGAGGTCCATTGATGGTTCCCTTCATATGAGTCAGTTTATCGTTCAACATTTCGATCGATATTCCAGAATTGTTGAGATCTTTGCTAGTTATAATTTCTTTGCATTCACGCTGAATACGAGAAAAGGCGATAGACGACATGATAATTCCTGAAAGGGGAAAAGATAGGGATTAAACAACCGAAAAATGACAAAGAAATGACGAAAAAAAGAAAATAATTTTAAAAAGAGAGTGGACAGAGCAACGTACAGGCACGCACAACGCACAGCACAATAATAATCTTAGGAATGGGAATAAGGACGCACAGCTTCCAAAGGACGCGGCGTTCTGGACAAATTTACGTGGTGCAACATATAGTGATTTTAAACGCCATGCCATGTGTGAATAGACTCGCGCTTATTGTTCCATACATCATTCTTTTACTATCCATAGACACTAAAACACCACAGAATTCGCTTGCATATATTGTTTTTATCAACGTGTCAACACTGACCACTAGGGATGAAAGTTCGGTTTTCGTATTACGACGGCTGATAAGGAAATAGAACTAGAGAAAAAGAGACTTCGTAATACCGAAACCGACGCCGAACGGGCAACCCTACTGGCCAGGGGGGCTTCCACCCCCCACCTCCACTGTGAGAATGCGAGCATATTTCTTACGATTAAGAGACCGGCTCGGTAAGACTCGAGCACTTCCGGACATTCGCGCCAGGACTTTTGATTTGGCCCATCATACTCATACCATGGGAGCATCCCATGACCCTATTTTCAAAAGTAATTGAATTTGTGCCCTGAGGCTCAAACCCGGCTCGAGTAGTGTTCAAACTCGAAAAAATTTTGTTTTCCATATTTTTCCAGTAAGTCAATGTAAGTCTAATATTATGTGGGCAGTATGTCTACATACTCCTGCTGACCCAGAAACGCATTTTTATTTGGGTTTAGACCCCTTCCATATATCGAAAATTGATAGCACATCACGGATTTCTCTAGAACTAGGTATCTCTTACACTAGCTATCAATCATGTAATGTAGCCCATGTAAATCTGCATATATGGTAACAATTACAGACAAATCGCTGATAGGTCAATAGGAGAAAAAAATCGCCGAATGGGTAAAAAAAGCACTGTGAATGTACGGAGAACTTTCACGACGGGATATAAGAGATATATTGCGCACTCATCAGGGTGCATCTTATGATAAAATATTATGAAAATATATCAACTTTGAAAAAAATATTTTTTTTGAAAAATCCATGAACCCGGGTTCATGGTCCAAAATTTCAAAATTTGTTTGACCTGGTCTGCGATTCCCATTCTGCCGTAGTATTCAGTACAATGTATAAAAACTATCTACAGCAATAGAAGTCGTTCAAGTTCAACCCATATGAAAATATCGATTTCGAATTTTTGAACCATGACCCGGGGTTCATGCATTTTTTTCGCGAAATTTTTTTCCTCAGAATGTTCACTATAGAGCGTGATTTTAGCAAGTGCTAATATTCTGAGTTCATATCAGTTTGAATTACCCACTTTACGAGAAAAAAATTTCGCGAAAAAAATGCATGAACCCCGGGTCATGGTTCAAAAATTCGAAATCGATATTTTCATATGGGTTGAACTTGAACGACTTCTATTGCTGTAGATAGTTTTTATACATTGTACTGAATACTACGGCAGAATGGGAATCGCAGACCAGGTCAAACAAATTTTGAAATTTTGGACCATGAACCCAAAGTTGATATATTTTCATAATATTTTATCATAAGATGCACCCTGATGAGTGCGCAATATATCTCTTATATCCCGTCGTGAAAGTTCTCCGTACATTCACAGTGCTTTTTTTACCCATTCGGCGATTTTTTTCTCCTATTGACCTATCAGCGATTTGTCTGTAATTGTTACCATATATGCAGATTTACATGGGCTACATTACATGATTGATAGCTAGTGTAAGAGATACCTAGTTCTAGAGAAATCCGTGATGTGCTATCAATTTTCGATATATGGAAGGGGTCTAAACCCAAATAAAAATGCGTTTCTGGGTCAGCAGGAGTATGTAGACATACTGCCCACATAATATTAGACTTACATTGACTTACTGGAAAAATATGGAAAACAAAATTTTTTCGAGTTTGAACACTACTCGAGCCGGGTTTGAGCCTCAGGGCACAAATTCAATTACTTTTGAAAATAGGGTCATGGGATGCTCCCATGGTATGAGTATGATGGGCCAAATCAAAAGTCCTGGCGCGAATGTCCGGAAGTGCTCGAGTCTTACCGAACCGGTCTCTTAAAATAATGAATAAAAATAATGAAAGGGAAGCAATGAAATGGTCATCGCTAGTTACCTGTTTCAAAATATCACGGAAAAAAATCGCAACGTGTGCAAAGTTTTCATGGCAGTTAATTTGCCTATAACAGCTCGATTAGTATAGGTACAAAGAATCAAAGGAATTTGTCTGTAAATGTAATGTGCTAGGGTGATACCCCCAGAAAGAGGTCTAGAGTGAATTCATCTGAATTCTCGAAGGCGCTGCCTTTCTTCCGCTCTGCTGACCCCTTTCTGGAGGCTACGAATCACGCCCTTCACTCACAATCAGCCTCTCATTTGTTTTTCTCATTTGTCCTATTCCTTCCATTTTGCTCAGTCATGTATCAGGACAACTTTACGACATGTATACCTTGCTGTGGTCTTACCCAACACATTTATCGATTATCAATATTTCAAAAAAATAACTCGCGAATCCTATATAATAATTTGATAGTCGAAATTTCATTTCTCGTGTATGGATGATCTTCAGGGCTAGCAATCTACGAAGTAGTACGGACTCTTATATTTTTCACTTTGGCATGGGGGAAACATCGTTCTGACGGATCTCCTTCCACTTGGATGCTCTCATGTTCTTGTCATGGTCTTGTCGTGCTTGTTGAAAAAGAGTAACTAAACAACAAAGAATGCGATTTTTTTATCCGAATTATCAATTGTTTGCATTTTAATTTCCCTTCCCTGTCCTTTTTGATCCAATACTCGCTACGGAAATATTATATGAAATCGTTCTTCTATCTCTCTTTCAGGAAAAGATAAGTGAATTTAAAACACGTTCTCTGTAAGAGCGTAGGACTGGGCGGCACAACTCATTCAAAGTGGTCGCCCAGGGTTCAATCTTTTTAACCATGAAGTCTTAGATGTAAATCAAATTTTAAACGTGAGAAATTTACGAAATTTCGATTTTTTTAAATCGATATTTTTTTACAAAAAAAATCATGTGAAACATTTTTTTTTATTTTGGCTAAAAATGTTTCCATGATTAGTCATTCTTGGCTCCAATAAATTTTATGTATTTTTTCAACGTAGATTCGAACGGGGAACTTCAGGTTCGACATTATGTAAGTGAAAGTACTTCTACACTCACTAGACCGTGATCACTCAGGATTAACGTCCAATCTCAAAAATAGCTGAAAACTTTTGTCTGAACTCTCAAACTAAATCACATGTACACCATTTGAAAGAGCATCAAAAGTTTTATAGATATCTATAACATCACGAGTGCAGTAGTCGACCCATCGGAAATGTAACATCTCATCTCTCTCAATCTGTATCTTCTACTGAAAATCCATGCCTTAACGGAGAAGTATCAGGAAAGTGTCTCCCCTTCAGTTCATCTCTCCTCTCTCTCGATGGCGCTTTCGTTTCCTCCTCATTTCACCTAATGCCTCGCACTCATTTTTGAATCCCTGTGCGGCAGGGTAAGTTTGGTACAGAGCCAAACGCGAATAACTCAGTTCAAACTAGTCTGATTAAAATGCGGCTTGCGGGAATCTATGAATGACTAGAGATAATGAATACTGAACTGACTACTGAAGATGAATATGAATATGACTATGATTGGAGACAGCTCTGTCTTCTATGGAGAACCCTTAGTAGATATTATATACTTGATACTCCTCCTTTAACATGGGACTTCATAAAATCACATTGTTGAAACCCTCAGAAAGTGTCAGGAGCAAATCAAAATATAAAAAGACGCCCTCTTGAAAATTACTGATTGTATGGAACAAATTGCGAACTTAATTCTTTTTATAATATTTATTGTCGAGTCTGGGCGGGAAAACAAAGAGAGGAATTCACTATGATGGAAGCGTAAAAGTATTGAAACTATTGAGATGCCGTAAGTGTATTATCAAATAATTCAAGAGAATGCGTAGTCGATAGCCTTCATTAGATCCCATCCACAGCACGAAAGAACGGAAATTGCCTTATCCTGTAATCAATTGACATGAAAATACACGAATATCGAGACCAGCAAGGTCTAATAGGGATGGCCTTTATTTTGAAATTCGGGTAAAGAATCTTCATTTCACACACTCTCTGACCTGGTGTAGATAGTGTGTGAAATGATGAGCGCTAATCAAATCACTTACCCGATTATCGAGCTCTAGATTACAGTAATTCTACCATAATTACACGATCGTATAATGAATTCTCTCACCTCACTAATGCCCATATCCTTGAGCTGGACAATCTTCTCTACAAGTTCGGCATCCTTTTCGATCTTTCCCTTAGCGTAGTGAGACGTCCAGAACTGAGCAGTTTTCTGGAAAAAAAGCGTCGTTTTTGGCTTTGATACAATATAGTTTTGCTATCCCGTCCACATAGGTACCCCACGAAATGACGCGCACAAATGGCGTAAAAAAATTAAGGCGATAGTTGTTTAATGAATTTGTGTGTATTCTCACCTCGAATAGCATGGGTTCGCTCATTTTCTGCTTAGCAACTACAGCATCCTGATGATCTTTCGGTTCCGGAAGTGCGAGTAGAGATTGGATGGAGAGAAGTACGGTACGGAGAGTGAGAGAGGCGGCCCTGAAAGACCAAATATTTCATTCAGAACCACTCGTCGACAAATATTACTCGGTAGTGCATTTGAGAGATCACTCAACAGAGTGCAAATTTGCTTGGAGAACGATTCTCTTAGCAAATTTGCCCCAACGTTCTCTTGATAAACACTGATTACAGTGTACTATAATAGAACGTACCATTGATCCTTGAGGATATCCAAGCAGATGAGACCCGTCTGTGAGCTCACATTGGGATGCCAGGTTCGAGTAGCAAAGGTAACCTGAAAAGGGTGTGTAATGAGGCAGTATGTTCACTTTCTCATTGCTACTGAGTAATAACGAAATGTAACTCGAACCTTGGGAGGATGGAATGGGTAGTTCTGCGGGATCACAATATCCAATTCGAATTGCCCGCCCTCATAGGGAGTATCGGGAGGTCCACTGATCGTTCCCTTCATATGAGTCAGTTTATCGCTCAACATTTCAATCGATACTCCAGAATTGTTGAGATCTTTGCTAGTTACAATTTCTTTGCATTCACGCTGAATACGAGAAAAGGCGATGCTTGACATTATTGATGATTTCTAAAAGAGGAAAAATATAGAGATGAACAAAAAAAGAAGAGAGAGATGAACACATCGGAGAAAATGATTTAAAAAATGATACGAAAAGGTAATAAATCTACAAGAGAGTGGATAGCGCAACGTATGGGCATGCACAATGCACAACCCAATAATGATCTGAGAACTGGGGGGAAAGGACGCAAATTGTCGATAGGACGCCGTCAGGGCGTTCTTTCCAAGGTTGAACTCGTGGTGAGACCAAAGTGCATTTGAGCGCCCTGCCCCAGTGGCATAGACTCTTGAGCTCAAAGAGATTTGTATAACAGCTCGAGTATTATCTTGGTACAAAGAAGCGATTGAATTAGTCGGTCAAATGCGTCATTCATGTTCACAAACAAAGAGCTCATGAAAGAATTCATCTCGATGCTCTAAGTCACAAACAATCGCGCTGGTGACTAGACTTTGAAAAGAAACAGTTCAACTAGTTGCTTGCTAGAAAAATCGACCAATTTCACAAGGAAAAGTGAGAAAATGAGTAATTAGTAGAAAGGTAACTTTCATGAACTGTTACTTTCGTTACTGTTCAAAGTCTGCTGCTGACCTCTTTCTGGAAGTTTTGACTCATTCACTTTTCTCAGTCGCTTATTTGGTTTTCGCATTTTTCATATCTCTTCCGTGTTGCTCAGTCCTTTGTCAAGAAAAACTAACAGTGTACTGTGCGGTATTCCAATCAAATTTATCGATTATCGTTATTTTATTTTTAAAAAGCGGCAACAATATTTGATAGTGTGTACATTTACAATTCACAGATTTGGATTATCTTTACGGCTAGCAATCCTCGAGGTAGTACGAAGTATGATATTTCTAACACTGACATCCCTCCTCCTTCCCATTTGGAGAAAAAACTCTTCTTCTGACGAACCGTCTCCACTTATCCCTATTGAAATGACAGACCGAACAAGAAAGGAAGCTCATTTATTTATCCGAAATATTAATTTTAGTTCGTAATATTAAGCTTTTTGCGCCAGTATTCGCGTCTGAAATATAGTATGAACTCATTTTCCCAGCGTACTCTCTCGGGGAAACTGAAGTGGCTCTTACAGAGCGGCGTGCAGAGCGCGGTAGCAGACCCGTCGACAATGTATTCATTGCATCTGCATTCAGCTTTATTCTGATTATTATCATTATTAAAATATATACAAATATAATAATCAAAATAAATCCCTCACTCCTTCTCGCAGCCGGCTTCGTTTTCTGTTGCATTATACAGGGCGAGCTGTATTATCATATCTTCCATGTTAACCTGAATAAAATTTAATTGGGTTTTATTTAAAATATATTTAATATAATATAAAACAATTTTTTTTAACTATTTGGGAGTTCTCACGGGGCAAGACCGTTCGGTTGCCCGGTACGATCGAAATGGCCTCAAAAATGGTGAGGAATATGGGGAAGTGATGAAAGAACAGCGATAAACTTGTTAAAAAAACTATAAATGAGATAAATTCCTAAGGCTCCTCCTTTGATTAATAAAATTGAAAGTCGGAAGCTCACCGTTGCAATATCCGCTACTTTCGCGTACTCTGCACAGTTGGCAATGCAATTATATCGATTGTTGAAGTGGCAGTACATTCCATTGCACCTGATATTGCACACAGAGAAAAATGTATAGCCCCATCGTACAAGAAATTGCATAACGAATATATAACATTTAATACATTTTTTTGTACATTTTCATGTATAATGGGGCTGGATTTATACATTTTCCTCTGTGTGTGTACGCTGACCTATATATTGAAGATTCTCTTTTTCATATTCCTGAATGGGTAGAAAGCACCACGAAAACAGACTTTATCGACCCTTTTGTGACCTTTTTTGATTTTGTTGTTGTTGCCCAATAATGATTCGTGCCTTTCTTTTAATTTATCTTATTGTACCCCGTTTTCTCGTGGCTCGCATAAATATCATTATTATTATTATTATTTATTTCGTATTAGAGTTCCGCTCAGAAAGACATATTATGGAATTTAATCACACGCAGTGTTTTTGCAATTGAGAGAACGGATCTGCTTTATATTCACTCTTCACAGGATAGATTGGTTACTTGGGTTGGCTTGTCAAGGAAAATGACCGATATTTTTCTCGGATAAAGTGAAATGATCTCGGTGAGAAGTGAGGTGAATCGATTCCTTGTTTAGATCTCGGATAGATCGAGAAATTGTCGAGAATTCGAGATGTCGATAAGTCATTGATTTGTTCTTCAATGAATAACTTTCTTTATAGTACTTTTTCGTGGTCTGGTAATCGATTGAGTCACTTTATTAGAAGTGGCAACTTGCGGAAGTGATATTTGGGACAGTAAAATGCGCAGCCGACCGACCATCACAACAAGGGTGGAAATGGATGGCTAGTCACGTTCTCAAATTAGTATTCACTGAATTCATCATACAAAACAGGTCGATCGACATGATCTTTTGAAACACTCCAGACATGCCATTCCTTGCCAAGGAACAAGGCCTTGAAATGCTTTTCACTATTCTCGCAAGGAGTAAGATAATTCAATTATCTCATTTCGAGATCTCGAGACCTTACTTGCCGGGCCAACCCTATTGGTTACTGGATGTTATATTGTTAACAACGAACCCATCTCTAAGGAAAAAAAATTCTGACTAAATATAATTCCTAATTGTTTAAACTCGAAATCTAAGGAAAAAATCATTTCAGACTTAATATAATTCTTAATTGTTTAAACTCGAAAAATAAAAGAACATACAACCAGTCCAATTGTTCTTCCATCGGCCTCTGCTCACGCTCTGCGAGACCCTGCGAATTACAAATTGAAAATGATACGTTCATGAAATGGACTACTGATGGTGTACTCTCTTTCTATGCCTTGATATGTGCTCTCTCGTAGTCGTATCTGTTGTTTATAGGAGCGGAACGTTTTATTATTTTGGACGAGCGTTTGTGAATATAAACTATAGTTCAGAATATATAACAAATATAATTTAGTGTTGTCTCTCAATATCTTTCCTATGTCACTCTTTCCTAAGCATTTCGCATGAACAATTTTAGAATAAAAATGGACATCTCATTGTTTTTGGAAACTGTGTTGTACATTTTACGTGATGCAAATATTTAAACGTGTTTTCTGAAGAATTTTACTAAATGAAAGAAATTAATGATTCAGAAAAGAGTTTCAAACCGAGGCATCATTCTTTCCGTTTCGTAGAAATAGACTGATTTCGGGAATACAACCAACAACAAAAAGAAAAGTTCATCTTACACTTCTAAGATGCCAGCGAGGGAAGAGATTCGGGTAGGTTTTGTCTCGTTTCCTTGCCACAACGAGAGTGGCGATTAGAAGGACGACAAACTTCATTTCGAAATAAATCTTGGAAGATTCAGCGGTCTTTTATTCTGAAAATTCGTGGGAAAAATGTATCATCACTGTTTGCTTGCGATTGCTAGTTATGAAATTTTTTTTGTATTAGAGAAATTGATCTTTTCATAATTGCTACTTTGATTTGCCTAAATGAAAAAAAAAATCTCGCTCAAAATATCGCTCAAATCATTCCCGAGTCTGTCAGTCGTCGCGAGCGGTCCCTCTCCATTTCTCTCTGATGGAGAGTGGGATTTTCCCTCAATTTCCCTCGTCTATGCCATCGACTACTCAACAAGATCGGAATCCCCATCCAAGCCGGACTGGTCACCGTGTGATGGGTATGACTAAATAAGATGGTTGGTCCCTCGGTTTATAGACTCGATAAATCTCTTTCTGAGATTGATGATTTGAGTTTAGTTGACGCAAATTCAAGAAATCAGGAACTGTCTCCATTCCTTCGAACGTAACATCTGCAATGTCAAGCTCGTAAAATCGTTTCCTTCTTTCTCCACCCAAAATCCTGGATCTGTGATATGGAAAGAAGACCGATCCCGAAGCTCAATTCTGGACAAAATGACTCATTCTAAAGAAGACCACGTCTGAAACCAATGCGAAACCCCATCTTGATCAGCGCCCCTAAAGCGACACTGATAAATATTGTATTGTATTGTATTGTAATGCTGAGGTGAATATCCTTTAATTCTTAGAATATATTTTATTAAATATTATGAGCAAAATAATAAGTGGCTTGATAAGCAAATGTCTTCAAACGGCGATAAAATTTTGAGTGTAGAGAATGTGAGAGGAGGAATTACTTACATTTGTGGTCTGTTTCCCCCGGCTGGAGCTCTTCTTCTGAAGATATTTCGTGGTAAACGAGAACGACGTTCGCGCTGAGAGAAAACTTTAGGGTCACGATTCTTCGCTCATATACGCGTCCTTTCAATCAAGGCATTCCAGGATGACATCGCAGACAAAATAGAGCGCTCCAAAATGGGAGAATCATTTGGCATGAAATGCCGTATGGTTGTCATACGCCGAAAGTGGCTGAATCTTCTTCCCCGCCTTTTGGTAATCCATTTATTAAAACTGAACGAAAGGATTTCTTTAGAACAACAATCTTGCAAAGATAACTTAATACTTAAGTGAGGAAATGTTGCAGACGCATGTTTAGTTTAATAGTCATTTATCAAGAGGGTGTTCGGAATCACAGGATATCGAATGGAACCTCTGACAACGTCGAAAAGGCACAGTATCTCCGGTTGATTCTCGTGTGAAGATTCTGAAGATTCACCGAAGAACGAATCATCTTTAATGGTTTTCGGAGTGAAGGCTCTTGTCGGTGAATGAGTGGAAATGCGAGACGATCCCTATATTCGAATAGGAAATGACAAGGGGTCGATCCGTGAGAATCTCGTGCGAAAATCAACTACCATGCACAGATGCCTATTGGCTCATTCTCTTTATGATCTCATATCTAAGATAGTTCACCACGTCTGTACATACGCATTGTGTAGCCGAGTATGTCTCTCAAACAACGGGTGAATATATTACATTACTTTATTGTACGCTAAAAAATATTGAAATGGTCGAATGCGAGAAAGTATCAGGTTGATCAGAGGGGCGGTGGAGCGTCCCTCAGTTTGATCAATTTCTCCGTCGAATCAATGATGTTACTTTGCTTTCCGTAGTCATAAACGTTTTTCCACCTTTCGCAATTCATTTTTTTTCTCTTTTCGAAATTGTGTTCACTTGATGCTTGGCATTCACACATCTGATAAAAAAAGGAAATGAACTGAATTCTCGGAGCTCGAATTCGATTTTCACGCGATTTTATTCATTCTGTGTATTTTTATAATGTGATGTTTGTCGTAATGTAATAAGATTGTATAATGCTTTATTAAATTTCGTAGGCTACAATCATGTTTCTTCCGTTTAGAAAATCTCTGAGATCCTCCTCATATAACTTTCTATTCCGATGGGAGAAACTAGTGGAGCAGAGAGAAGAGCAAATTTTGTTGAGTGATCCATCACGGAAATGTTTTGTGCACCTGAATACTTTAGGTATCGTTTAGTCAAAATTTCGGTGAAGTATGAACAGTATAAAAGATCTCACTCTTTCCTGCAATTGGACTGCCATTTTGCTGGGCGGGATTTCTTGTATTCCTTGAACAGCACGCTCATAGTTATCTGAAGTTTTATTGTTGAAACGAAAATGGTACCTTTTTATTTATTTATTTATATGGTACTCCTGCGAAGGGTGTGACGGCAATTGAAAAAAAAAACGATGAAGAAAAAATATCTAAAAATCTAAATGTTGTATTGTGTAGTTTCCCTCCACTCCCCTTAGTCAATTATCATAATCCTATCACGTGACTCGCCCCTTTTGTCTATGAGTCCATCTTAGCTTAATTAGATACGTGACTATCCCTTCGCCCCTCTCCACTCTCGATCCGTGCAGTCGTGTCAAGTGGTTGATTGTAGATAAAGTCTTACTCCTCTATGCTCTCTGAGTCGGGGTAGACAACTACATAACATTGGCGTTCAGAGATTCGTACTCGTTTTCACTGCTTTTATCTGTCGTGTTCCCGTGTTTTCACTCGGTGCTATTTGTGCGCTGAGAACCCCGGTGCTTTTCATGCGTCGGTCCTACACGCTTGAGGCGAGTAGGTAAATAACTTGGTGCTATCAGTGCGCTAAGTGGTTCCGGTGCTCTTTGTGCGCCTGGAAGCCTTGATTCTGTCAAGAATTGGGGTGAAGCCTTGACCGACGTCGGCGTATCTATTGATTGATTGCTGACGTGTATTTCATCACGGAAGTTATTTGATTTATCGATTACGGTCTCGGTCGTTTCACCTAATTGCTGTGACGTGGCACAAGTGTGTGTTCTGAGTGTTGTGAGGTATCAAGGCGGGTTGAAATTCCTGTACCAACCGATCAATACAAAATACACGTGTCATAACGATGACGGGCGGAACCAATGGAAATGCAAATGATGAGCTCATAAAGACGATGATGCAAATGATGCAGTCTCAAAGAGAACAGAGTGAGGCACAGTTGCAAGCTCACAAGGGAACAGAATGAAGCACAGTTGCAGATTCAGAAGGAACAGAGTGAACTGTTGAGGGAACAGATGGAAAAGCAGAGTGAAACGATAAAGACGCTGCTGACGGAGAGAACGGAGAGATCGGATACGAGGTCGGAGATGTCGGACGGATTGAGACACAGAGGACCCAGTATCGATGCTCTTGAGAAACAGATCAGGAATTTCTCCTACAACCCAGAGGATGGGGTGACATTCGACACGTGGTTCGAGCGTCACAGGGAAATTTTCGAGAATGATCTGAGTGATATGGCTGATGGTGACAAGGTGCGACTGTTGTTGCGTCACGTGGACGACAAAGTGTACAAACAGTTCGTTGATCACATCAGGCCAAAGAAACCATCCGCTATCAAGTTTAGCGAGATTCTGACGATAATGCAGGACTTGTTTGGTGATAAAAAGTCTGTGTTCGAGAAGAGATTAGACGTGTTCGGTCACAAGATGTCGAGGTTGAAGTGCAACGACATCAAGGAATTCTCGACGATCGTGAATCGAGTGGTGGAAGAGGCAAGATTCAAGGATATGCCTCTGGAGCAGTTCAAGGCTGTGGTGTTGCTGGCTGGAATGGATCTCCCCAGACACACGGCGACAATGTTCCACGTGATGAATGATGTGAAATCAACTGAAAACCCCACAATCGAGTCGATTCTCAGTGTGGTGAATGTGTACAGGGAATTGTACAACGATTCTCATGCAGTTTCCAAGCAGAATGATCCTCAAGTGAATGCGATCACTGGCGACCGAAATCAGAGGAAGTTCGGTGGTTACAAGAACTACTCTAGCAACGTCCCAACACAGAGCGAAAACATCTGTGGCAGGTGTGGTCGAGAGCACAAGTGGAAGGAGGATGAGTGCAGATGGAGCAAAGGCATGAAGTGCTACAACTGCAACGAGTTCGGTCATTTCTCGGTGAAGTGCACAAAGCCACAGAAAAGATTACTGAAACGAGAGAACAAAGTGAATGCAGTGTTCGGAGTTCTACCCGAAGATCTGGATAGATTTGAGACAGATGTGATCATGAATGGAAAAGTGGTCAGAATGACAGTGGACACTGGCTCCGACCTCACTTTGATCTCTGATTCAACGTGGATGGAAATCGGTGCGCCCGAGAGGAGTGAACAGGATGCGTTCCCGAGATGTGCTAATGGAACACCGCTCAAGTTGACGGGAAAATGCCATCTGACTCTCGAATTGAATGGAAGTGTCGCTCAGGGTAGGGTGTACACGTCTGGAGAGAGCGAGAACCTCATGGGCCGAGACTTCATCACCACGTTCTTTCGACTGATTCCCAAGAAAGTGAAAGTGAACATGGTGAAGAGCGATGACTCGTACTTGAACTGGATAAATGGAGAGTACGGTGACATCTGCAAGGAGGGACTGGGAAAATGCATGAAGGCTGTGGCTACTTTCTGCATGAAAGAAGTAGCAAAGCCCGTATTTTGCAAGCGAAGAGATGTCCCCCTGGCATTGCTCCCCAAGGTCGATGAAGAAATTGACAGATTACTCGCAATGGAGGCTATCGAACCCGTGGACTACCTGGAGTGGGCGGCACCCATTCTGGTAGTGCCCAAGCCGAATGGGAAGCTGAGAATCTGTGTCGATTTCTCGACGGGGTTGAATGCGAGTCTCGAGCCGAATAACCATCCGTTGCCGGTGACATCGGAGATTTTCGCACGATTGGAAGGATGCACTCTGTTCAGCCAGATCGATCTGTGTGATGCGTATCTTCAGATACCCGTGGAAGAGGAGAATAGAGACCTGCTAGGAGTGTGCACTCATAGAGGGCTCTTCCGATTCACAAGGTTGCCATTCGGAGTCAGCGTCGCCCCTGGAATTTTCCAGAAGGCAATGGACACGATGTTGGCTGGTTGCGAGAACGCACAGGCGTACCTCGATGATGTGGTGGTCGGTGGAAAGACCAAGGAGATTCACGATAAGAACCTCAAACAAGTGCTCGATCGAATCAAGGATTACGGTTTTCGAATTCGCCCCGAGAAGTGCTCCTTCGGGATGAGTAAGATCAAGTATCTTGGCTTCATCATTGATCAGGCTGGAAGAAGACCCGACCCTGCCAAGGTGAAGGCAGTCAGAGAGATGCCTCAACCACAGGATCAAGGATCACTGAGAAGTTTCCTGGGAATGGTGTCGTACTATGGCCCGTTTATTGAGGGAATGCACAAACTGCGTGCACCTCTGGATAACCTTCTAAAGGATGATGTTGAGTGGGAATGGTCAGTGATATGCGAGAGATCATTCAAGGAGATCAGATCGATTCTCGCTTCCGATCTAAATCTGGTACACTATGACCCTCAGAAAGAGGTGGTGTTGGCAGCGGACGCGAGTGAGAAGGGAATCGGGGCAGTGATCGCCCATCGAGTCAATGGAAGACTGATGCCGATTGCCCATGCGTCCAGAGCACTCAAGAGTGCTGAGATCAAATATTCCCAGATTGAGAAGGAAGGACTGGCACTCATTTTTGGAGTGACGAAATTCCATCGATACCTCTTCGGAAGGAAGTTTGTGATGCAGACCGATCATAAACCGCTACTCTCGATATTTGGATCGAAGGATGGAATCCCAGTGCACACAGCGAGGAGACTGTTCCATTGGGCTACGATCCTCCTGGGATACCATTTCTCGATGGAGTACATCAATACAGAGAGTTTTGCATATGCAGATGCACTCTCGAGATTGATTGCGGACTCTCGTGATGATCGAGATGAAGAGAGTGTGTTGGAAGAAGCTGAGACTCTGGTTGTGAGAATGATTAGATCTAACGTCGAGAAACTGCCAGTGACGGCAGACGATATCAGAGAAGCTCTGACGAGAGATCCTCTGCTGTGCCGAGTGAGAAATTACCATCTCACTAGATGGCCAAATGAGAAGACGATACGAAATGATCCCGAATTCAGTCAACTCAAGCCGTTTTTCTCGATGAGAGATACGCTTGTAGTGGTGGATGACTGTCTCATGGTGGGCATCAACGAATCTAGAGTTGTGATTCCCCAATCGCTGAAGGAGAAAGTCCTCGCGATGCTTCACGGCGGACATCCGGGTGTTGTCAGAATGAAGTCGTTGGCGAGACAATCATGTTATTGGTACAAAATGGACAAAGATATCGAGAGAATGGTGCTCTCGTGTGAGCAGTGTGCACAGGCACTGAAGAAACCAACCAAGATTCCTCTCGAGCCATGGCCAAAGACGAGTGAACCGTGGGAACGGATTCATATGGATTACTGTGGGCCAGTGGATAACACTTACTTGCTAGTTATGATCGATTCGCTCACGAAGTGGCCAGAGATTGTGGCAACGGCATCGATGACAGCAGGTGCCACCATTCGGATTCTAAATGAATCAATTTCGAGGAATGGCTTACCGAGAATGATAGTGACTGATAATGGCACTCAGTTCAACTCGGATGCTTTCAATCGATACTGTCGCGAGCGAGGAATACAGCATGTGAATACTCCCACTTATCATCCACAGAGTAATGGCCAGGCCGAGCGATTTGTGGACACTGTAAAGCGAAGTCTGCTGAAGCAGAAAGGAGAGAGATCGCTTGAAGAGGCACTGCAACTGTTCCTCTACAACTATCGAAAAACCCCGAACCCACAATGTGATGGGAAGACTCCGAGTGAGATGATGTTCGGAAGGGTTATTCGATCAGAGGCGGATTTGATGCTCCCAGTGCGTGGATTCTCTGGAAGAAATGACCAGATGAAGATGCAGTTTGATCAGAAGCATGGAGCGAAGTCCAGAGTCTTCAAGATCGGCGATAGTGTCCTGTATGATATGCAAGTGGGCCCGAATGGACGGAAGTGGTCCATGGGTTTCGTAAATGGTCGGATTGGGAAGACCATGTATGAAGTGAAGTTGGAAGACCGAACAGTGAGGGCGCATGCCAATCAGATGAGAGTTCGGTTGGAATCAGATCGGGAGATCGAATATGTGACGGAACAACTGGTTCCTGACGAGATTGACACTGAAGTCAACATTCTCGATGAGAATGAATACGAGAATGAGATCAATTCGGTCGAAAATGACGCCACCGAGAAAGTGCTGAACGACAACGACAGCGGACAAGCCGCGCCGAGACGATCCACGAGAAACCGATCCGCCCCTCGCCGTCTCGACGTCGATTTTTCAACGAAGAAAAGATACGACGAGAAATGAGTCCCTGACCAAAGTTCTTCGATCGTGGCCTCATTGAATTATTGTTTCGTTATAATTGACTGTAATTGTTTTGCTCAGATTCTCCCCGAGTTAGAATCTTGGAGGAAGGTGTTGTATTGTGTAGTTTCCCTCCACTCCCCTTAGTCAATTATCATAATCCTATCACGTGACTCGCCCCTTTTGTCTATGAGTCCATCTTAGCATAATTAGATACGTGACTATCCCTTCGCCCCTCTCCACTCTCGATCCGTGCAGTCGTGTCAAGTGGTTGATTGTAGATAAAGTCTTACTCCTCTATGCTCTCTGAGTCGGGGTAGACAACTACATAACACTAAATATGTAAATAACTAAATTCCTCAAGAATTTCTTGTTCCGATTGTGTTCCGATTGTTCCTGGTAATGTTCCTCCTAGCAGGAACATGACCAGGAACAATCGGAACATGACCAGGAACACAAAATGTTAAAGTTGATGATATTGTTTATATTTTAAATACATTTTATTCGAACTGCTACTTTAAGACTTTGTACACTGATAAATGCCGAGTGTGAGCAGGAACATCAGGAACAATCGGAACAAAAAATTCTTGAGTCGTAATTAGAGCCAAATGCTCACATTCTTCGTGTCTGTCACTTCCGCGTACTGACGACACGTCTCACGACAATCTGCATCCGACACGTATCGTAATAATTGGCAATAGGCAGCGATGCAACTGAAGCAAGGGGAAGTCAAAGTCACAGCATCCAGTTGGCACCATGCCAAGAACATCTCTCGTTGTCTGCCTCTCTCGTTTGGCGCGCTCTCTCGCCATCTCTCTCTCTCTAACTCGTTCTCGCGGCGTTAAAGCTTAGATATTCAAACAAATATCATTTCCTGACAGTTTCTTAACTCGAACTAGTCATTTCCCCCCAGAGATCGATGTCGTTCAGAGTACGCACCTTGGTGCTACGCTAATTATGTATGGAAATAACAATACTTACAAGAAATTGAGCTGGTCTTCGTTTGACCCCAATTTAGCAAATTGATGTTTCTGAAAGGCATCATTAGGTTAAAAACTTTCGCGATTTCCATTTATGTAGCAGTCTAAATCAAATAAACTCTCTTACTTCGACAGAAACTCTCTTACTTCGACAAATTTATCCTGGGAGAAGGGGGGACCACGGAGATAGATAGAAGTTGTAGTGACGATTAGAATTGTGGAGAGAAGCAATATCGAGTTCATTGTCACCCGCAATGAACTAATGCACATTCAATAACATTTTATGCGGAGCCATCGTGGGAAAATGTTTCACCAATATTTGTGTATGTATTGTTATCGTTTTGGTCGTGCAGCATTTTATCTTTTGGCATCTTCTTTTGCTTTAGGACAAATAACAAAGATGCAAACAAGGGAAGTGTGCAAATATCGTGAAAACATTGAAATAGTGGAGCAGAATTATGTTTCTCACGCTTTTTCCATAAATAAATGTTGATTGGAATTTCGTGCAACCAGATTACTTCGAAATGCAGATCATCTCTCTTCTCTTCGTTCATTTTATAGGGCTGAGTCTAAAGTTTTGCACGATTTCGAAAAAGAAGTTTGAATTTTCGAGCTGCGAAAAGCGTGAATTCATATCGCCCGTACTTATGGCATGTGATACTGTGATTATTGACTAACATCAACAAGTAGTCGTCCAGTTCATATCAGCCTCTATGCTCTAGGAAAAAAATCAAAATAAATTTTCTGAAAATATAAGAAAATTCGATAAATTTTGTATATATTCGTGTGTCGTGTGAACCTATTTGTTGATGCTCACAATATAATAGGAGATAGTAATAGTACTCTTTCATAGAATTGCGAGAGGGAGCAACTGCGCTACTATTCAAGAAGTTATGGCTCGTTGAATTGAGACAGTTAGGAAAAAGTAAGGCGTAAACTATCTCAATCACCAACTGCAAAAGCGAGTGCATCGAGATCTAGTAAGGTGTATGATAATCTATAGTAATTTAAGTTTTTACCATGCGGGTTTGTGGGAAAAGTCTTATTCGAAAAGTTTCAGAAATTAGAAAAATCAAAAATGTCGGAATATTCGAAATTCCCTTAAAATTGCAATAACGGGTGTCTTCAAAGAATGATTACCATATGAAGAGCGACCAAAGTAGATATATGCCTGATTTATGGACAGTAGTAGGGGACATCATCTATAGAATGAGCGAAATAACGAATGGCTAACAACTTCTTCAAAGTCGGGACGGACCATAAAACACCATTTTCGATCGCAAAATTAGAACCTAAAATGGTGGAAAGGCAATTCCAGCGATGAGAGCATATGGCTCAAAGTTAGGTACTGCATCATAACTATTGCTAAGTACTCTAAAGAATAGCAAGGAATGGGATTTCAATTCGCACGGACAGCGCCATAAGGTTATATAGCCTCCAAGTGCAGAATATTAATTTGCCGATTACTTTTTTGAGGCATTACCCCTGTCTAACCAAACGGATTATATAGGATCCCTTACTTTTCCTGAATACATCACTGAACCGCCTTCTCGTAAAACCTCTGCATTGTGCTCTCAATCCACAATGAGCTACATTAAATTGAAAAGGTTGAGCCGAAATCGACCCTATCGGGTTTACTCCCTTGTTTCAGCCTCCATTATGAACAGTCCACAATAAAGTTGTGAGCGATGAAACGAGGAAGAGTAAAAGGAATTTCATAGATTACTTGCAAAGAAAGTGGGAGAGATAATTATAAAACCTCGAAATCGTGCAAAACTTAAAACTCAGCCTGATACACCTTCCATTCTATTATTGTATTGTATATTATTATTTTTAAACATAGATAATTTTTCAGATGCACCCAATTTGCTCCCGATGGTTCTCTCAATGAAATCTGCTCGTCGCTTTGCTCAATTCACTACTCGTATCTACATAGAAAGGAGTACGAACGAGAATTTATTGCTTATCTCAGAGATAAGAACTCGAAGACAATCGGAGGAAAATTGTAAATTTAGATTTACTAGAATAAAGCTATTTCATTGAAATCGTTCACTACGAGACAAATTGAGGAGAACTTCCTTTTTGCACCACATTTTCAAAACCAGTGTTATGTATTGTCATATTTATATTGTAAATATTGAAGAGACGCGTCGACAGTCATTATCATTTGTAAAATCAGTTTTTAGCCTAAAAAGGGGGCGACGCCAATTGTTAGATGTTTAGTACCTTAGAAAGAGAAAGACCGCAGTGATATATGACGGGTGCAATTAAAATTTGCTCCACACCTTCGAAAAATCATCTTTTTCTTTCATTAATGGGTGAAATCAATAGCTATAGATTATATTATACCACTCTCATCTCTCTAATTCTGCTTCAAAAATCTTACTTGAATGTTCACAAGAATCCCACTTGGAACAATATGAGTAGGATTCTACTGGGATTCCCCTTATTTTCCAATCGTAAACCACTAGAAAAATGCGCGAAGGCGCAAACACACACAGTCAATTGTTGATCATCATGTTTGTTCACGCCATTGATTATTTTTAGTGATTTCCCAGTGGAATCATCGTAATCTACTAATTTTCTTAGTAGGATTCTACGGTAGAGTCTCACTAAGATTTCTTAACAGAGAAAGTCACCTGGCCTCATTGTTTCACGCAATATCTCTTCTCGACTATTGAAGTATAACACTAATCTCTTACAATTCAAAGAGGAAAAAATGTCTTCGAATTTTCATTCGTTTTTTTTTTTCAGCTAAAACACTGATTTCGCCAATGATTCCACTCCACAAAGTGTGATTCAGCCGATGCTCTGTCTAATGTCTAAAATGCTGTCTAAAAAATGCCAAAAAAAAATAAATAAATAATACCGATGTCTAAAAATGAGTAAATAAAAATGGGTTTGAAAATGTAGTGCAAAAGTAAGCTTTTCGCAAAATAACTCATTTTATATGTAATGATCTTTTCGAGAAGGATAAGAAATTTCCGAATTAAGTCGAAAAGTGTCATGTAACCCCTCATTTTGTTCTCGATTCCTTCGTGACACGCTTGAAATAATCAGCGAGGCAGTCTCGTTGGTCTTATGACTTATAATTTGCTAGACATGCAGAGGAGCCGGTGGAGAGGAGAAGGAGAGCGTGACCTCGACTCCGTGTCTCTCTCTCTCTCTCTCTCTCTCTCTCTCTCTCTCTCTCGGAGGTCAGCGAGAGCAATTCCCTTTCACGAGTTTAAAACCGGCACCAAGTGAAACTTCAGCGGCAAAAGACACGTATTTGTGTAATCTGCTGGTAGTTGAAAGCAGGAGTCTGTTGGGAGTATGAGTACCTGACGAAGTTTCTCGTCTCTCTCCCTCTCTTTATTTGTTGCCACTTCCTCTTCTCGTCTGGGTAGACAGTCTCCTCCCTGCCTCCTTCTCTCCTTTCCTCTAGTTGACCTGGGGCGAGGGCGGAGACAGTGTGACAGATGGCGCGGAGAGATAGAGGAGAATAGAGAGAAAGAGAGAGAGAGAGAGAGAGAGAGAGAGAGAGAGAGGCCGCTAGCGGTCAGCTGATCAGTCTGGCTATCTTGCAGTGAGAGTTGTCCTACTTCTTTACTCTTTTATTGTTGTGTTTCCAATGAATGAGTCGTGTGATGTATGATCTTCTCACTTTCGTCTGCTATCTCGCCCGCGGTTCTGTTGTTTATCAGCGGAACGTTTTAATATATCCGACCAATTTGTAATAGTAACTCAAAGTGTTCTTCAGCTTGGTAATGGCCATCCGCCTCGGCCCTTTTCTCCTCTTCCTTCTCATTTCTTGCTGTGACTCTCGATTCTTCCTGCAACGATGGAACGACTACAAATGCGACCAGGAGAGGTGCAATATATTTATTTTTATATTAATGTTTATTATGTTTTATTTAATATATTATTTTATTAGTCCCAGGTGCAATCCCATGTGCGAGTGGGTTGAACTCTGGCGTCACGCTTTCTGGAGTAATGACAATGGTGATACCCTGCCCGTCAAATGGTTCAGGTGAGTGACTGCAACACATCTAATTGAATATGATTACAATATCGATTGCTAATTCAAGTGTACTACAAGTTGAATAAGTTAAAACTATAGTAGGTATGACTGTTTCGCTCCAATATATTGTTACAATAATGTCCGGCTTCCGAGGAGGGATACCGTATCAGAGTTGTATCAGAGTTTGAAATTCGCGCAAATAATTGGATTAAATTTCACTTCGCTTATCGACGCCGGTGTGTAAGTGAGGATGTGCGCAATAAAGAGATCTAATCCAATAATGTACCCGAATTTCGAACTCTATTTCCTTCAGTTGCTTGGGTCGTCACGGGAAGCATTGTACTGCAGTGTGCGTTAGTGTTGTCGGGAAAACAACGGTTCCATGCACAGAAGTTAATGACTATGACGATGCTTTGTTATTATTGGGTCTCTCTCTGTGTCTCCTCATCGCCAAAGGTGAAAGAGAGATAGCGGCCTCTCTCTCTCTCTCTGGTACCAACACTTTGACCCTTTACGTTCTAATATATTCATCGAGTTATGTACTAATTAATAACTCGATAAATATATTAGAGCAGAACAATTCGACAACACTAACTCACACTTTTTCACATAGCCGTTACATCGTAAATATCATGCTGCTCCATTACATTATTATACAAATCAATCAAATTGTTGGCATTATAAATGATGATTGATTTATCACTGCAGTACAATACTTTACATGACAAACACCATCGGGGCACCCATCCCCAGCGCCGACCGCACCACCCCCCAGCACATACACAGAGTGAGGGGAGGAAGAGTGAGAGGGGAACTCTGAGAAACATCGATAGTTCATCGATATCGATACATTCGATACGTTTAAATTACCAAGGAACACCTCAGACAAGCTGAGTTGTTTGAATGAAAATATATATGACGTTGTTTACGTTAGGATCAACAAGGGCTCAACAGGGGTCTGGAACAGGTCGAAAAATCGAAATCGCTCAAAACTTTGTCCTAGGGGTAACTTTTGGCGCTGATCACGATTCTGTTATCGATTTCGCAATCGGACCCCTCTGGGCGCCGTTATGGCGCCGCGCCCAATTGGCGCCAAACTACATTTTCGACAATAACTCGCTTCGGAGTGCCCGTAGAGCCGCGAAAGGTACAACTTCCAGTCAGAATTTGAAGCTCTTTCGAATGGCGTTGCCAGTTTCTGGATATTCAGAAAACTTTTCCCATGAAAAATCGAAATTTTTATAAAACGAAAGTAAACTGAGAGACCTATCCTATCTTAAAGCGCGCTTCATTCTGATCATTTTGATATATAGAAACCCCAATATTATCTTAGCATGGGATAGAGCCACGCATTTAACAACATTTTTGCTCATACGCGTCGTACGCGAAACGCGTCTACACACGCGGCAACCGGATAGACGATGCGGTAAGCGCTTAGAACTTCATTGCGAAGGTTGTAGGTTTGATTCATGTCTATAGCCGCGCATTTTCGCCGATTTTATTTTTCTCGAAAAAATCGAATTTCCCACAGCTTTTTACAGAAAAATAAAATCGGCCGAAATGCCTTGCTATCAAGATTAACCGAACCTACAACCTTGGCAATGAAGTTCTAAGCGCTTACCGCATCGTCTATCCGGTTGCCGCGTGCGTAGACGCGTTTCGCGTACGACGCGTATGAGCAAAAATGTTGTTAAATGCGTGGCTCTATCCCATGCTTTAAGATAGGATAGGTCTCCCAGTTTACTTTCGTTTTATAAAAATTTTGATTTTTCATGGAAAGAGTTTTCTGAATATCCAGAAACTGGCAACGCCATTCGAAAGAGCGTCAAATTCTGACTGAAAATTATAGCTTTCTGGGAAGAGTTTTCTGAATATCCAGCGGCTCTACGGGCACTCCGAAGCGAGTTATAGTCAAAAATGTAATTTGGCGCCAAATGGGCGCGGCGCCATAGCGGCGCCCAGAGGAGTCCGATTGCGAAATCGATAACAGAATCGTGATCAGCGCCAAAAGTTACCCCTAGGACAAAGTTTTCAGCGATTTTGATTTTTCGATATGTTCCAGTCATTTGTTGATCCTAACACAAACAGCGTCATATCTGCTACAATGCCTTGTTGTAATCCTATCGCTTTTCAGAGGTAATGGCAACAACTCCGAGCTCTACAACACGCTGCCCTCTGCACGCAACACCGATGTGAGTCATGGAATGAACGAGTCCGATTTCGCAGCAAGGGACGGTGAGTACTCTCATAAGACTGATCAACATTACGGAAAGGCCTTTGGGGTGAGAGAGAGAGAGAGTGAATGTGAAACCGAGAGGGACTCTCTCACTTTTGCACACTCTCTCGCTCTATCCCTGATCTTTATTTTTGGAATCATGTGAGGCGAGACCGCATAGAGGTTATGGAATTCCAAAGAGACCTACTGGGATCGATCACTGTCATAAAAGTGAGAAATAATCGGTTGTTTAAAACTGCTACGACTTATCCACCCTTAGTGAGATTGGTGAATTTTCCGCACAATTTTAGCCACTTCCCCACAGAGAGTGCAGATATCACAAGACCTCTTTAGCTGTTTTCAACCACCGATTATTTCTTACTTTTACAATAGTAACTAGGTCTCATTCCTAAACTCCATAGTATCTATGCGGTCACCCCTTGTGAGAGAGAAATGCCACTAAGATCAGGACGCAAAGTGAGCATGACACAGTTCACACAATTGTACCCGAAAGTCACTAGAAATTAGGGACATTTATGGGTAAGTGAACAAGTTCAGTGTCCTGGTTCGAATGTTTTCCCCTTAATGTATTGCATGCCAGAAAACGCGATAAGAAACGAAACATGCCTGCAGCCATATGTATTCGGTCGTATATGTGGTCGTGGTAACTTGTTATACTACACATATGTAGAATAGTTGGTTTCTCTCGATTTTGCATGCCCTTTCATCGAACAATAAAATTTTCCAGAAAGTGATCGAGAAAGAAAGAGAGGGGAATTGACAGATTCCCCAGCACTCCCGCTTCTGTCCCCACGATGATGTAGCTTATGAGTCTTGTGAGCGCACTCTAAAGCTGTACACATTTCAGGAGTTGCATTTGACCCTCTGAAGGTGGAAAACTCGTGTAAATTAGCTCATACAAAATCTCTCCAATCGAAAAAGGAAAATGCTCCAAACTTGGTTCACCATTAATTATGTGTCAAGTTTGGAACTTCTAGTTTCACTAGTAAAACAATTAAGAAGAGGTGCATAAAGCTGTTTTGCACCTTGCACCCCAGCATTCGTTGTTGATGTATCATTGCGCGAGGAGTGCAAACAAACACCTACACAGAGAATGAATATACTAAGATGAGACACCGAGTATATGATAACTCAATATTAAGAGAGGTATCACCAGAGATTGCAGGTGACTCGGAACAATTTTCGAAAAAGTATTTTTAATTTCGATCAAACTTTTATATAAGAGTACCCAGGACACGAGGAATTTAAATTTCCAGTCCCAGGTCCGAGAGCCGGCTTTTAGGAAATTACCGGCTCCAATGCCGGAATCGTCATAACTCAGCTCAAACTTGACCTAGAACGATTGCGTAAGGCTTAAAATTTGTAGAATAATTTAGAGAACGTTTTATGTGTTGAAAACGAGCCTGAAAAACTGAAACGAAAAAAAAATTGAACGAAAAATTGATTTCGAAAATATTCTAAAAATTGTGCGATATCCAAAATGTCAGAAGAAGCAGAATTTTATTTGTGAATATGAAAGAGCTTATCAAATACTGTCTAGAAAAAAATTAATAAAAAATAAAAAGGGGGGGACCCGAGTCGGAAATCACGTTATAATGTGAAAAATCGAGAAAAGTCCGAAAATCGAGTTGATGAAAATCGCTCCAAAAATGTTGTGTTATGAGTCATTGGTAAATAGAAGTTCAGCAAAAATAGTTAGAGTTCAAAAACATTTCATTAATAGCTTGCAGCAGCTCACAAATCTGTCTGTTTTCGCTCTTGAGATGTTGTCAAGAGTACTCAATTCCCACTTGTCTATTGGACGGCGACTTTCACTGGAACTATTTTTGCTGAACTTCTATTTACCAATGACTCATAACACAACATTTTTGGAGCGATTTTCATCAACTCGATTTTCGGACTTTTCTCGATTTTTCACATTATAACGTGATTTCCGACTCGGGTCCCCCCCTTTTTATTTTTTATTAAATTTTTTCTAAACAGTATTTGACAAGCTCTTTCATATTCACAAATAAAATTCTGCTTCTTCTGACATTTGGGTTATCGCACAATTTTTGGAATATTTTCGAAATCACTTTTTCGTTCAAATTTTTTTTCGTTTCAGTTTTTCAGGCTCGTTTTCAACACATAAAACGTTCTCTAAATTATTCTACAAATTTTAAGCCTAACGCCATCGTTCTAGGTCAAGTTTGAGCTGAGTTATGACGATTCCGGCATTGGAGCCGGTAATTTCCTAAAAGCCGGCTCTCGGACCTGGGACTGGAAATTTAAATTCCTCGCGTCCTGGGTACTCTTATATAAAAGTTTGATCGAAATTAAAAATACTTTTTCGAAAATTGTTCCGAAAGGGGGAATTTTTCCTGCAATCTCTCGTGATATCTCTCTTAAGTATATTTGCGAGTCGACACAGCGCTCGAAAACAAGAGATTTGTAAGCATATCATATACTCGGTGTCACATCTCAGTATAGAATATACTCAATAGTAAGTATATTCATTCTAGGTGTATGATTATATTTCAGGTTCTAACTGGATCGGTGATGGGGCCATAGTTCTACATCCCAATGTATCGTTCCGGTAATTTTGCATTTTGTTATTGCTGTTCACTGCCTTCATCGTCGCTTGTTGCGCCTCTTTTCTTCCGTTTGTTCCATTTTTTCGAGCCGATTAACAAAACAACAAAAAAAGAAGTTAAACAAATCCGGATCTTCTCATTTTACTTACTATATTCGATGATCGGCTTGACAGGGAGAGGGCAAAGTAGAGAGATTAGGATTCTTTTTGAAATCTCTAAATGAACAACTATGTTGTCGTACAGTCGTGACATTCGCAATCATATGGCGTAACAAATCGAACTATCGAATTCTCATTTTTCTCCATGTTCCGTCTTTTTGTGGTACAAACTAAATATCCGTATTAATTTTGAGATAAATGTTTTTGTATTTTTTAAATTTTGTTTTTGTATATGACACGATCATTCCAAAAGTCGAAAAATTCTGTTGTTTACCAAACAGGCACGTGATCCACCCTCTCACTTTTGTGTGCTCTCTCGTCTTCGGTAAACACTGGAAGTGACATTTTGGCATTTTGTTTGATCGTATCAAACTGTATTTTAGAAGACATTCTCCAATTTGCAGGTCTATCGTCAGCCATGCCGTCACTTATTATTGGGTTACCTATCCTCAATCGGGTGGTCGATTCGATTGGACGACCCGATCGGAAGAAGCGAGGGCCAATTGGACCAGGTCAGTTTTTTTTCTCAAAAATTCAGTTAGATTTCATTTCATTTATCTCAGCAACAACTAATATAAACTTTTTGTGAACGATTAAATGGTTGTTTTCTGTGCAATGAGGTATTGTAGCTAATCGTGTAGCTCGATATTCAATAATTTCCTGGGAAGAGATGTCAAGAGTGGTAATTAAACAAGGATTGATGGGAATATTTTATTGAGTAAAGCAGCAACACACATATATAATTAAACATTCAACTTAAAATTAAATATTTCAGATGCGAGCAAACTACGGGTTATCTCAGTGCGGGAAGCTGGTTAGCTTCAGGCTCGAGATCGTATTATAACCCGGATGGAGAAGCGTGAGAAGTTTGGCTTACTTTTGTTGTTGTTAATCAGGTAGTCTCTGCCTCTACGATACATATTTTTGGTATACGTTAGTTAAACTTTAATTGGGTTTAGTCGAGGATTTCGTAGCTTCTCTGAGAACTTTATTACATGAACAGAGTGTCAGCTTTGCAACACTAGTAGTTATCAGTGTTTGTCAAAGCAGCATGTTTCATAAACTAGCACTGAAAGAAAAGTTCAGTGCATGTAGTGTTCTCAATGGGGTCCTATTGGAATTCACATGGCACCGGTTGGTACACACTCGGTTCCGGTTAGTATTCACTCGGTTCAGGCTGGCACTCACTTGGTTCTGCCCGTCTGGTCTCTCTTGCTGCCAGTGGGAGTGCTGTGAGGTGTACAACTGCGAATTGACCATGTAAGCGAGATTTAATTAAATGTCTTTAAGTAATAAGTATATATTTATTTCTATCTTAAGTAGAACAAACAATTTGTGAAGAAAGCCGCGCCGTTTTCCAAGTTCAAAGCGGGGCACACCTTATTGAAACTCTCGCAAATCAAAAACAAAAAAATTTTAAAAAATAAAAAAAAAGTACATAATTTAGCTTTCGTCTAACTTGCAAAGTTACAAACACATATTTCATTCCAGACTCACCTCAACTATTATATTCCTGGATGAGTACGTGCCATATGGAATATTATTTGCTTTCTGCATCCTGATGCTCTACCGGTTCTACGTTAATTGTCTACCAAAGATCGCGATCGTCGATACTTTCTTTGCGGTAAGTCGCTGTCACTGAGCCGACAAGAAGGGAACGTGGAAGAGAGAGAGAGAGAGAGAGAGAGAGAGAAAGAGAGATAGAGAAGACTGGTGAAGTGAGAGTGCCCAGAACTTCGTGATGTTCCCTCTCTACATGTGAAATTAGCACGGGAGTTTGAAACTATGGGTGAGTGATAAGACTCCAGGTCTCACATTTACAGAAGCTGTTCTCTATCCCTGAGTTGACCTACAACACCCTCTCGTCAAGTGTGTCTCTCTTATTGGTGAGTAAAGAGTGTAACCTTGCAGCACGATGAATTATTCATACGAGAAATATTTGTTTCTCATAAACCTCAGGTGCTGCACAATGTGGCTTTGCCAGGTAGAATAATTCTTTTCGCGAGAATAAAGGGTTATTCGCGAATAGGATTATTCGATCTAACAACTGTACTGATAATGTAATTTATAGAAATCGCCGGCATTGGGCGAATCCAAGAAACGACAAGAGGAAAGCACGACTGACGACGAGTCTGCAATCAATTCCGAGTACAGTATGCTCACCGATGACGAGAGTCAGCGAGAGCCCGATTCGGATTGAAAAAGATCCTGATGTACAGTACAATTTGTCCTACTATTCAATTCTCACTACCTCAATTTCGTCTGTTTTCTCACTAGGAGGAGCACGGTGCTGATTATTAATGCTGCCCCATGTACTGCTCACTTATCATGTTGTTGCTACCTCACTGCCTCGATTACCTCTATTTTCTCACCAATGATACCTCACTTCGCGAGCGAAGTTGCGCTGTGTGAATAGGAATCGCCCTAGTAATAATGATGCCAATAAATCATATTTGTATTTTGTACGTTGTTCCCAAATCGAATTTCTGCCACTTCGTATACTCTGATATGCAAGCATAGATGATGCTCCGAAAGGAAATAAGTTTATTTTCTCTCGCTTGTAAGCAATTTTGAAAGGTCAGAGAGTGAGTGAGCAATGAAACAGAGCCAGTTTGCCGAACCCACAACCTACAACAAACCCTTTGTTTGCGTCTCTCTCTCTCGCTCTCTCTCTCTCTTCTTCACGTCTGCTCACATCGGGTCGACCTGGGGGAGAGGGAGAAGATCGTCAAAGGGTGGCAGATGATGCAAAGAAAGAGAAGAGAATTGAGAGACACACAGAAAGAGAGAGAGAGAGAGAGAGAGAGAGAGAGCGAGCGAGGGAGAGAGAAAGAGAGAGAGAGCGAGGGGGAGAGAGAAAGAGAGAGGGAGGGAGTGAGAGAGCGCAGCTGATCAGTCTGCTCGCCTAACTTAGTGCCTCACAGAACTTCCCTTTTACCTCTTCCGCCGCTATCAAGGCCAATAAAAACATACCTCTATACGGTCAAACATCCGAAATAGAGAGTTAATGCAGTGAAGTAATCTCTTAGTCCTGCATACTAAGCACCCATTCTAGCACATTTTCCTCTATTACTTTGTATATAATACTATCTTATCTTATGTCAGTCTAGTGCTAACCATTCCGATTGATAATGTGACTGATCTCCGTTATCTTATCATTACCAGGCACTAACTATGCTATTCAAGACTTTATCAGTGTCATGCAAGGACAGGGGTCTTACGATCATGATGATTTCCTTAGAATTTCTATGTACTCACCCAAAGGAGTCCACGCCTGCGGCTCCGCCTATGAATAGTCGCCGAATCAGCGACCGGACTCCCCAAACACTGCTTCCACGTCTGAACTGCTATGACTTCCTTCCCTACCCAAGTGTACACTATTTTTTTGTGCTTCGTCTCTCAAATTGCTTCGCGTTTCTTAAATTTCGTTTCTTTCTGGTTCACAGAGGGAGTACAAATGTTCAAGTTGTATATCCCGGACGAAATATCGATTGACCATGGAGATCAAGTCAACCAATGCAAAACTTGTGGCAGAAGAACTGACAACAAATAGACAATCTTTTGTCTCTCTACCAACCAACGTTTTATTTCTACCTCTCAGCGAGGGTGGTAACATCTCCCTCTCCCCCTCTTCTTCTTGGCCTAGGGGCTAGCGAGTGCGGCAGATGTTGAGACGAGAGAGATAGAGCGAGAGAGAGAGAGAGAGAGAGAGAGAGAGAGAAGACCGAGAAGGACCAATGTGTCAGCTGATCGTGTCTATCTAACTCTGCACATAGTGCCATCGCCTCTCGCACTATCTACCGCTTGAGCAAATACTTACGCAAAAATCTTCCTTTGCAACGATAAAATAATATATTCCTCACATTTGTATAATTTTCTTCAAGTTGGATTCATTGTTCTGCGCTGTGCGAGGTGTAGAATTCTTTGAATGCTTTGGGTCCCCATGATCATGTTTATTCGTGCTTCGTTGTCCCTCCTGCGTTGCTTTCCGAATCTGATTTTAATATACCGTATTCTTACCTTGTTTTATTCTTGATACGCCCTCTTCGCGGATGCATCAGATTATCGAAAGTGTAATATTACAGACTCTCTGCAGCGGGGTCCAAATGGTGATTAGACCCTTGTTCCTGCTCCTCTCCCTTCTCTTTCCTCTCTTCTCCTCTTCCATTCTTCTCCCCACTCCCGCCCCCTACAAATGGTGCAGCACTGACAGATGCAGTCCCCGTTGTGATCTATTCGCATGGCGCGCTGAGGAACACAACGAAGGAAGGGCAGGCAATTGGTCGGGGAAGAAAATCCCCGTCAAATTCTTCCGGTAAGCCATTAGTATTTGACAAATATACACAGAAGAATTCTTAGTTCTCGAGCTTCTTGAGCTTGAGAGATAAATAAATGCTGAAAAGGAAGAAGGTTTCTGTCATAATAGCTTTTGCGGTAGAACGCAAATAACATTGAAAAGGCAATTTGAACAACAAAAAAAATCAGAAAAATGTGTATTGGAAAAAAGAAAAAAAACATTGTTGTAGGGGAAGTGGCGGCGAGCTCGTGAAAGGGCCGACCGTCGATTGTCGAGGTCTGCACTATTCGGCCTACGACTGGAGAGCGAGCAGGACTGTCAATGGTCAGAATTAGAAAAGTAACGGTGCAACTAGTTGCATAACAGGGAAATCGACCGCTTTTCTGAAGAGTGAGCGCGGGGAATGAGGAGTGTTGGGCGTAATTTCCCTCTATGCGGGTACAGTCAAAATGACATATTGTGAACAAAGTATTATAAGACATCATAAGTTATTATAAGTTTTTATAACTTCTTTTTCCTGAGGTTCCCAGTGAACCGAAAAATCTGAAATTTTGGCAGTCGCCTTTTTTTCCGCTTGTGAATAACTTATTACCGAATAGAATTTTAATAAAAAATCATTTTACAAAGTTCTGGGCGGTTTACCGTAGATCGCAATTTGGAGCCAGAGCCGGGACACGGGCGAGCCAGAGCCGGGATTCCTAACAAGCCGGATCCGCTGAATTAGAATTCGAATTTTCTGCTATTCAAATACCTCGCCAGGCTATTGTTGGATTGTAGTTCCAACCGCTCGCGCACACCCAACTGTGGTAACGGTTTATCGGTATCCAGGCGAGAAATTTGAATACGAAATCTAATTCCCGGATCCGGCTTGTTAGGAATCCCGGCTCTGGCTCGCCCGTGTCCCGGCTCTGGCTTCAAATTGCGATCTACGGGAAACCGCCCAGAACTTTCTAAATAGATTTTTTTATTAAAATTCTGTTCGGTAATAAGTTATTCACAAGCGGAAAAAAGGCGACTGCCAAAATTTCAGATTTTTCGGTTCACTGGTAACCTCAGGAAAAAGAAGTTATAAATAGTTATAATAACTTTTAATCTTTTAATCTGTTTTAATCTTAAGTTTTAATCTTAATCTGAGTTTTAATCTGGATACAATCATAATACAGTAAATCAAATAAATCGTTGTTCTATTTCACGTAAACACCATTTCAAAGCTACAAAACATCCTTCATAATTTGCATCTTCCCTCCCTCATCCAAATTTGGATATTTCTTTTTTCATCCCTTCTTTAATTGCCATCACACCCTTCGCGGGTGTATCAAATAAATAAATAAATGAAACTTTCATTCAGACTCAAGGTACCACCGCGAAGTCGTAGACCCCTCCGCTCCGATGCATTTTTCGGGATTGTATGCTAGTTTTCTATATTTTTTAGCTTTTTGTGTGTGGTCTAATAGAAAAGACAATTCAGTGGCGGTTCTCATCCCATCGCTCTTTATTGGACTACCGAGTCACAATTGTACGGAATTGGTGGGAAAGTGCAACCATCGGAGGAAGCACTCGACAAGATTCGGTATAGAATTTTATGAGCTTTTCCTTGAATCTTCAGTACTTAATTAATAAAAAATCACAATCATTTCCGTTGAAGTACTCAGAGAGATACATGCTGAGGCTTGCTGTGGTATTAGAATACCATTTTTATTACAGATGCGAGCGAAATTTCGAAACACTCTCCTTTTATTCCACTTTCTACCCGCCGAATTCGACAGAGGAGTGAGCATGTTTTATTTTTGATTTCATAACAGTTAACCATGAACGAATGCTCAAAAATGTCTATTCCCTACAAGAGAAATGAACAGAGGATACCGGAACTAATTACGGTAGTGAAATCTAGTGAAATGTAGAGGGACTGTCTCTGCTCTTGCCCCCGATTCCATTTTTTTTGGTTTGGAATAATGTGAGCGGACACCATTACAATCAACATAATTTTAATATGCGATTGTTTATTGTCTACGTAATTTGATAGAACATTTTTATAATTGTTTCAGATTCAAGGCTTTCACGTGGTTCTGTCCGAAGGATCTCGCGTGCTGCGACTGGGAGTGCTGTGAGACGTACGATTGCGAAAACAATGTGTTAGTGCAATTTAAAACTATCATATTATATTTTTTAATATCGTTTTTTTAAATTGTAAAACAATATGTTGGTCAGACTAATATTTGAAATTTTTTTTTAATTGTAAAGTTCAACAATAATTTCAGAGTGGAGTCAGTGCTGATATTCGTCGACGACCTTGTGATTCCGCCTACAATCATCGCTCTGATCATGTACTTCATCGCGAAGAGATTGAACAATCGCTCCAAATTGGTAAGTTATTCATACAATAAAATATTTTGGATGGAAGAAAAAAAACAGACGAACAGACCAACAGACAGACATTACAATTCTATAGTAGTGGAGGAATAAAATATGCTGGATGTGGCGACACGAGGAGTGGTACTTTTTTTATAAAGCTATTTTTCTGTTGGGTTCACATCACTTGCCGGTTGTTATTTGGGTTCACGAATTTTCAAATTGCAGAATGCCTTGAATGATTCTGATGTAAATGCGGAGGACGTAGGGGATCAGTCTGATTCAGACTTCAGCATGCTCACCGATGAGGAGTGTCAGGAAAATCATTCTGATATCGATTCGTGATATTGATTGATAAAGAGAGTACTAACATCTACTGTGACTGCTCAATTTCCATTGGCCAGACAGCTATTTCCATTCGTTGTAGTGTACAATTCTTACTTTCTTTGCGGGTCAGAAATGGTTTCGTCATTCCGCGTTTGCTTAATCTCACAGCATTCTGTCGAGGTTCTGCAAATTGTGGTGGATTATGCGAAAATATAATGCACATGAGAAATGGTCTCAATTCACTTCCGGCATTTTGCCCAGAACACCGAGAATCTTTCGGCGAACAAAAAAAGGATAACGAAAAAGCAGTGTCCGGAGCAGCAACAGACACACAATTACACTGCGTACGAACAATGGAAGACGGTCGGACTGCTCTGATGTATCGCACCAGAGGAATCAGAGTGGTAAGTGCATCTCTATCTCTCCCACTATCGTCCTCCTCTTTCAATATATGGCCCCACTACATGAACACTGTTCCCGTTTTGGTGCGAAATGTGAGTCCACGATCTTTCCACTGAGAATCTCCTGAAACAGGATGAGAGAATATAATGTCACATTTCGTATTCTAGTAACGATCGATCGTTCAATTAATTGTCAGGATAGATCAAATGTAGATTCGCAATCTGATCGGCATATTTCTTTCATCATGACCGTTTCATCCCGACAAAGTAAGTCATGAAAGTACTTCGAGACCCTCCTGCCATCCACGATACTTGCCTACTCATTAGTGATGCTTCGTGCTACCTCACACGCCCCCAATCGTTTAGTCGAACTAACCTTGAAATTGAAGTCGTGGATTCTTTGACTCCTCTTTTCTCTAACCTCATTTTTTCGACGTATTGAATGCAGGGTCATTTCATTCAGCCCAAGAAAAAAATAGGATAATGGGAATACTCATAATCCCCAATTAGCGATGACCTCCCTGGGCTGCCTATGGAAAGGCGAACCTTCAGTTAGGGAACCCCTGAATATCCTATGGGTATTGGTGTCATGGTCATTGTATTCTCTCGGTTTAGTGCTTGCCAGGAGCGTTCTCACCCTCCCATCATCTAGCATTGAAGGCTGCCACCAAGTGCAGGATCGGTAGTCCTTTTTAGAGTTTAAAATTCGGGTAAATAATTGGATTAGATCTCTTCATCTCACTCTCTCACCAACCGACCGATGTAGAGAGTATGCGAAATGAAGGGTGCTAATCCAATTATTTACCCGAATTTCAAACTCTAGTCATTTTATAGTAGTCCGTATCCTGATCGAAATGCCTGTATTACGGCGAGAAGAGAGTAAAAACTGTCAGGGCATGTTCAGAAAACCGAACTGGTATCTCTAATCCCTAATTGTTCCGTTGCTATATGATCAAGAAGTCGTCTTTCATTATAAAGGGTGTGTTGTGTATTCAGTCAGTTTCTCACCTGGGCTCCCTTTTGTTTGCTCACTCATTAGCACATTCAGCCTGTCCTCACACCTCCACTTCGTTTAGTCCCATTGGTCCCAGTCTTTAGCTTCTTCCGACAATCATTTGCAGTGCAATCCAGTAGTACGTTTTTCATTTGATTCCCCCAGTCTTCGTTATAAATTTAGTTTTTGTTAGCGCACCCTTGTGGTGCACGGTTCATCAAAAGAAGGAATTATAAATAATGACACACATTATCTCATCGGGAATCTGCCCCCTCATTCACGACCTTCTCCACATGAGAAAGAAATAGCTTAGATAATAGATGTTTGACAGGTCTTGATTGGTTTCCTTTCTTGTCGTTCCAATTCCGCACATCAATAGCAACTAATAAGGGCGCACTCGATGCAGGAATTTTTTTGTTAAATTGTTGTTCAATAAATTAAGATTCGCAAGGTTTTTTTAATTGTAAAGGGCCGCTCAAACTCTCACACACGATAATCTCAGTCCATGTTAGAGTTGGCCACTCGAAAGTGAAAACTCAGAATCGGAACAATTCTCTGTTTCGTTGTTCACCTTGCTTTGTTTTCGACCAGAGCAAGTTTGGAGTGGTCAGCAATAGTCTAGACGTTCCATTGCTCGCTCTTCTTGCTATCCCACTTTCTTTGTCCTCTGTGATAGTGAAATGAGAGCAGGATTAGCTTCAGCTTGGTATGTGAAAGGGATGCAACTTTCTCCCCTGTCGCATTTCTTTACCTCGGTCACAAATAACTCGCAAACGATTCGGTCGAGTATTTCGGAGAGAAAGGGGGAATAAACCGAGAGAGAGAGAGAGAGAGAGAGATTGGGGCCGTTCACTTCCGTTCCATGAGTCACACTCACATCCTTCTTTCGCTCTCTAATTCTCCAATCTCTCTCTCTCTCTTCACTTTTATTCAAACTCTGAATCCGTCCCTTCGCAACGCCAATAGTTCAAATGCACATTTCGGTTTCCCCTTTCATTCTCTCCATCTCATATTTCTCCATCTCTACTTTTCCCACAAGGCCACTCACTCCTCTTATCCTCTCGAACACCTTTATTCCCCCGTTTACTCATCCGAACATTCCCTTCATTATTTCCTCCGTCAAATACATACTGCCGCGTAGCTAAGAGCCTCCCGCAAGGGATCGAAAGATTGTGAGAAATTGATCAATTTTCTACCTTTTTCGCATGGGGTTTATATATTCTCCGTTGTTGGAACCGACATCTCCACTTTTGTCTCCATTTCTCTCACAATCTTGACGCGCATAAATGAGAACAACATCGACTCATCTTATCACTGCTCTTATCAGTTCCTGACCGCAAATCGTAATGTCAATCAACCCGCTGGTAAGGGCTTTGATGAAACACTAGAAGTAACCTGTGACTTTCTTTCTCGCTCTCTCGTCTCTCAGTATGTTTGTAGTATTCAGTAGGCTTGGAATACTTGGTGGGCAAACGAATTCGCCCTAAACCGAGATTCTCAAAGGTAAACCCCCTCTTCTCCCCCTGTTCTCACTCTTCTCTCTCGCGTGACGCTCTCCCTCAAGTCTTTTTTTGCCCTCAGCATACACTCTGCGCCAATGTTGCGTTCTCGTCCCCACTTTACTCTTTTTCCGTCCTTTCTTTCTCTGCGCTCTCTTATTCCACTCTGCTCTCTCGTCTCTATATTTCTCTCACTTTCCTCGCCTCTCCGTTTTCCACGGTCTCATTTCTGCCATCGCAACATTCTGCAGTCTTTTTTGCGGTCCATCGATTAATTCTATCGACATTTCCTCTGTAACAACACCGAAATTCCTTTTTCTGTTTCGTGAATGATTTGTAGTCTCTCTACTCTCACGCACTGTTCTCACGCACTTTGACAACTTCATCGCAAATTTTTCATACTCTAATTTTCCCATTTTATGATCTGGGCGCCAACCTTGGCGTATTCAACAGTTCATCACGCACCTGTATTCCCATTGTTGTACTCCAGTTTCCCTCCAAATACTTGCGCGGCTCTACTATATATCCCGCTCCGGCACGAAATCCTGTTCCTGTTTCTACTTTCCAAGGGCACAGCTTCTTTTTACGTCTCTTCGTTTTGCCGTAATGCCGAGTAAACGCATATTCACAAATTGACGCTCCGAGAAATTCTTGAAATTCGATTGTTTCCATTTTGCTGAGATGTTTCGCTTGACACGGTTGCGTTAGTCACTTCAGATTCTCCTCTTCTTTCATCGCAATGAATCATCGTGTCGAGCGCTGTCAACACTACTACTAACGTCGTTCGTTGCACTACTTTTTCGTTCTCCGTTAGGAATAATTAGAAAATGAGCTTACTTTGTAATTTGTTGCCATATTCGTAACAGGTATTCGTAGGGTCCGCTTACTGTTTCTATCAGTCGACGCCTATAGTCTGAAGCGTTTGAAATATCTTTTTTTTCAAATTCAACTCGTTTAATATTACGCCATTCCTCCGGGTTTGAAATAGCGTGTCGCAGTAAAGTTATCGTCGTCTCGACTATCGCCTTCCATATCGCTGATCCTGCACGTTCTTTACATTTTTTTTCAGTAAATATTGCTCGTCAACTACGAAATGACGAACAGCAAGCCGCGCTCTAAGAGGAGAGATATTGAAAGTAAGAAAGTTATTTCTGATTTTGCCTGTTCTCCTATTATCGGGTTCATGTTCAGTGTTGGTTTTTATCTCTTGCAAAATAATAAAATTGCAGAAAATTCACTTAATTTTAAACGCTTTCTTCCGACAGAAATAAAAAAAAATAAATCGGTTATGTGTTTTATTTTATTTTATAGGGACCCCCTCCCCAGCTTCCCCTCCTAGCCGTGTGCCACCGTTAGCTAATCTAGTTCGCACTCAATTTCAGAACATCTTCCACAAGCCTCGTTCTACCACTATGCTCACATGGCGACACTTCCAGAAGCTGCGATTCACACTCTTGCCATCTACAGTGTGCAAGAAGAGTCAGTTTCACTTTATATTTTAGAATCTAGAAATCCCATCAAATTAAAAAAAGTTAAACTTTATTATTCATTTAACTTTAGCTAAAATTTTGCTTTATTGTTGCTATATTGCTCATCAAGATAAGAGATATCGCTCTCGCATTTAATGTAGCTGGTTCAGACTGCACGGAGTAGAGCTCTGTGATTTTTTCAGTCGTACACTTACGTATTATCGCCACATGAAATCCGTTGAAGTGGGTTGATTTACCAGAAGCTTGATAAAATTTCATAAAAGTATTCGAATAATGCACCAATAGCTAAATCGTTACTTCTCAGTAGGAAACTGAACATTTTTCATGCATCTCTAATGTTTTTTAATAATAAAAAAAACTGAATAGCGTAAACAATACTTTTCTGCAATTTTGCCCTCATTTGCGTTATGATTTATTTTTTTAATATTCAAAAATACTTAATTATAGCGTGTAGAAGATTGGAGGAATGAAAGGGGCGAAACTCAACTGAGACATCGTGAAAAAAATTCGTCAAATGAAGCGGGCCCTTCTTCCTCAACGGTAATATTCAACTATTTATTTGATTATTATCCCTCCTAATAGTAATGATTTTTCCTTAATAATTCTAAGATATGCGCCACTTCTCTGCGTACAAAGAGAATATAATAAATTTTGTATGATGTTTCTGTTATAAGCGTTCATTGATTGCATTCAGACGCGATCCCGAACTTCCATCTCGAGTCCTACCGCACCAGTTGCACCAGCGCCGACTCCAATTGAACCGGAACCAAGTTCTGCAGAACCCGAGTCAAGACCGGAACCAAGCAGTACCCTGACTGTGTCCACGCCTCACGATGACGCAGCACCAGCCACACCATTAGACGAGACTGCGCCAATGTCGCCTATAATTTCACCCGACACTCTCGTTCCTTCAGAGGCGACTGCAGCCGTGCCCAATGGATTCGTAGACTCCACACTACCGGAGGAGGCTGAGTCCGAACTTCACGAACCTGTCGAGATGCAGTCCCCTGTTCCCGCAGAACCAATTCATGCTGAAAAGAAGCAGAAATTAACTTCCACAGATGCGTTCAAGGCTGAGGCTCAATTGTCATCCGCACTTACTTTGTCTACTCCAGCACCGTGCATTGTACCAGGTATAGCGTCGAAGCCGACAAGACATCCCGCTGATTCCACTGTCACCATAGCCCAGGATGAAGAAACGAATCCGGGAAAGAGCTTTGATTCTACGGCTCCGGCAGGATCAGCACCACTCATTCAGGATCCAGTATCCCATCAAAAAGCCTCGACAGGCGTGTTATCAATCAAGCAGGAAGAGCAGGGTGTTCCACTGGAAGAGGGAATTTCTGCGTTAGCGCCGGCACTGTCACTGTTTGCCGATTCGAAGCCGGGAATTGCTTGTGACGAGTCGGAGCCGGCTAAGAGCACCTTGAAATTGCCGGAAGCCGTCGAACTTCCCGGCTCGCCTATGGATTTGGTTATTGTGGAGGAGGAAGAGTGGATTGGACCCAGCGACGATGACGTCATTTGTGTGGACCATAAGTCGCCGAAGGTAACCCCCACAGAGCAGCCGGAACCGGCAAATATCAGATCGGAGGACCCCGAACCAACTACTCCTTGTGGTACTGTAGAGCTGGCAATCAGTGCGCCCAAGCAACCGAAAGAGAAAATTAACAGATGGGATGTCACGAAGCCGGCTACTCCTGGTGATGACGTAGAGCCGGGAATCAGTGGACCCAAGCAGCCGGAACCGCTAGTTAGCAAATCGAAGGAACCGGCACCGCCAGTTAGCAAATCGAAGGAACCGGAACCGGCTACTGATGCTGTGGAATCGGCAATCAGTGGATCCAAGCAACTGGAATCGATTGACAAGTAAGTACTGACAATTAAACAAAAAGAATAAAAATTACAAACTTTTTTGGGGTAAATTTTAATCATTTCCGTCACCAATTGATTTTCTTCAAATTGCAGGCCAACTTCTCAAGTCCGCGGCGAACCTCCTACACCTCGAAAACGGTCTTCCCCGGCCGATGTACCGGATGCAATCGATACCGTCACGAGCATTCCACTACCACCTTCACCTCCGCCTCTTGTTCCCAGTTTACCGAGACCCTTCAGTCGCTGGCCAAGCGTCGATGCCGAAGCGCCGCCTGCAAAGCAGGGCCGGTTCGAAGACGGATCTGATAGACCAACGCCGCCCTATGGACACGGCATTCCTGGGCCTGAGTGGCGTGTGGAGCCCGACTGGACCCAGCTGCTCGGCGCCGAAACGGGCCCAGGGGAGTTCGAGCAAGGACCGATGGTGCCTCGACACCAATGGTCAGGGCCGAACGACTTTGGCTCGAGGCTAGGAGACCGCGCATTGGGCCCACCTGGTTTCATGCTAAACGGGCCTGGATCGATGGTGCCTACACCCCGATGGCAAAGACCAAATGACTTGGATCCGAGACACAATGGAGCGGGTCCGAACAGGTTCGGGCTCAGTGGAGCCGGGCGAAGAGGACGAGGATCTCGTGGGCCCGATTTGCACTGGCCCCCCAACAATGGTCAGCACCGACCGATGCACGGACACTTCCCACCTCGTATATGTGAGTCGTTCCTTCCACACCATTTCACAGAAAACATGAGACAATAATGTTAGAGTTTCATCGTAGAGCGAGGGATTTTGCTAAATTGAGAATGCACCATTCAAATATTTTCATTTCACAACAAAAAATATGCCTCTTTCAAATAATATATTTTCAGTTCCCCGACCGTGTTCCTTCTGTGATTCCAGAGAGCATGACGAGGTTCGTTTAATTTTATTTTAAATCTTTAATATAATAAAAATTGATTCTCCAATGGATGATTTTGGGCGGCTTATCAAGTCATCTTGCCGTTATTTAGGATTCGTCGGGTCTCATTCGAGATCGTGGAAGAATAAAAAAAATTTATTTATTTATTTGATAAAAATAAAAATAAAATAAAAAATAAAACAATTATTATTGCAGGTGCACTGTAGTTTCTACGTCAGATTCGATCAGCGTCACCAGCGAAGATTGGACAGAAATTTGTAAGTTTAATAATTTAATATATTCTACAATTCTAAGAATAATTGAATCAGATCTCTTAATTCCCAAATTTTCTACGCGACTCTGATTGAAAAATTTGAGAGATAAACGTTTTTTCCCATGTGAAAATATGGCAATAAAATACGACACAGTATCCACTAAAGTTGCTCACATTTTTCAGGTGTATGCATTGTTTGCTTCCTTTCAACGACGAATTCTGTTGGCGTCCCGAGCATAGAAGACCATGTCAGGTTCGCTTCTCTCATAGATATGCATTCGCTCTCGTAACTGTCTATATATTTGCATAAATATAGATCTTAGTCAACTATTTCAATCGCATTTATAAATACCACTGTCAGATCTGTGGCGAACACTCATCACACGAGGCATTCTGTCTCCGAATTTGCTGATCTCTCACAGTGTGCACCTGGCCATCAAAAAACTCTCACCGTCTGGTTCTATAGAGTCGCCGGCTCTCTTGTCACTTATCACTTGTATCACTTATCACTTATCCCTTGTTCTCATGCCTATTCTATTCCGCAAGCTGTGAAGTGGTCGCTACTATATAGAACGAGATTATCCTATGGCAGATCTTAGCCTCCTGTGTATATACTTATTCGCCGCTAGATGTACCGGTGCACCTCCGCTGGGTGACCCACGCTAAATGAATAGGCAAAGTTTTCCGTGCTATAAGAATTTTTTTCCCGAATACTGAACTGTAGTCCTTGATAAATCTAAATATTTCCACAGTAGCATTTCACATCGTTGATTTCCGAAAAAAGAGTCTGTGCTCTCTTATTATTTATGACTCCGTCGTCTTCCTCTCTTCACCCTTCATATGATACATACAAATCTCCAATAAGAACATGGAGCTATTAGAACCCCTGTGAAAAGGAAATTCGTTTTGAGCACTTCTGTCAAAAAGTAAGCAAGGTCGCGTAAACTAGTGTTTATTCTTATTATCTCTTGCTAACAAAATACTTCCCAGTACGTTCCCAACTTCCCTTAGTGTAGTAAATAGGGTTCTCTTATTGGAAGAGAATTCCATTGGAAATCCATTGGAATTCCGCTGCCCTCTCATTTTTCATTCTCTCTCACCACCCTCGCGGCCTGAGTTCCTTTGTTCCCCTAGTTGGAACTCCGGAATCAGTTCCATAAGAGAACACTAGTAGTAAACACGCTCCATTCATGACAGTAATCACGAGATTTTGCACTGAAAACTGTCCCTATTCAAGCACACCTGCGACGTGTTTACCCTCGCAATTTGCCTCGAATGAATAATGTTTTTGCTGCTCACGAGTAACGAGTTGCCAAAACTAAAAGAGATGGTTACGTCCGCCTCCCTCGTGTCTCGCAGTTTCAGAGCAAGTGGATGAGAGAGCCCTCGCATCTCACATACCTAACCCCTTTCTGGAGAATTATGTGATTATCAGCAAATTGCGTTGCGCAATTCTATCTCCACCCGTTTCACTGATCTCGTTTCTTATCACTTCTCTTTTTTCTAATCTTTCCTCGTCCGAAGGCCAAGCGCTCACAAGTTTTTGCGAGGCCGTCCGATTGATTGACACACGTCTATTACCCGACTGAAATGTTACCTGATTTCGCTCCGAGTTTGACCCTGATTTTCGATCCTCTTTTCCTCGCTTGTTATTATTAATTAATAATCACGACTTAGTCTCATAAATGGAAGTTAACAATTACCTCATCCTGGATATTATCTCCTCAAGCAAAGTTCGTCCTCTTTCATGGGGATAATTCTTAAGAATTCTTAAGAAAATAAGGACTGGTTTGAAAACCCCCCTTAAATCCCCTCACAAATGACAGAAGAGACACTCTCTGTGTCTACAAATAGGGCATCCAGCATTCTTTGCGAAAACAAGAGACTCGGTGTAATCAATTGTCCCTAGAAACAGCTTCCCTCCTCTTTTCTCCCCGCTCCTCTTGGTTCTTATTCCAATTTGTCAAAGTAGTGTCAATTACATTTCTCCTTTAATCTGTAACTGGTGCTAGAAGTGGTAAGTATAGCGGCTCGAGAGAGAGAGAGAGAGATAGAGAGAACTCTTGACCGACTACTCAGAGAGCAAATATGTTGTCTTCATGCAGCAGTATTTATCAGACAACTGGGTGAAATTAGACTGGCTAGAGCCTGGATGCAATTCTCATTCAGGTTCAGCTGGCTCAAATATCTTTCGTCCTCCCTTGAAAGGCTTTTTATTATTCCTCACTATTATTTGATTGACATTTATCTATTCATAATCCTTTCCTCTTCACCGAGGAAACCATGTCTCTCTTTCTCTGCAATCTCATCTCTCTGCTTCTTATTTTCCTTGTTCTCTGCTCTCTCTCCCCCTCTCTCTCTCTCCTTTCTCTTCTACTCTCCCCTCTCTTTTTCGACTTTCCCTCTTCCTCCCTCCTTCCCTCGTTCGATTACATACCACTTCCCCAACTGTGAATTGGCGCAATGTCGAAAATGATTGGTATTTACCAATTTCGATGCCTTTTCCATCAAGATTCCATTCGGTTTGACGCATACAAAATGGCGTATCTTTGTGTGATCCCGACTTTTGCATTCTCTTTCTCTAAAAATATGATTTCGTTTGAAGGTAAAGGCACTTACCGTGTTTACTTTTTCTAAAATGTGATGGAAAATGTTGAGCATTACTATGTTATTTTCCGTGGCCCTTCCGTTCGCATGCAGTTCATACCCCGTGGCCTCAGAGCGCACATAATAAACAGATTTTTTTTCCAGAATGGATCCATCCGTTTTGATGACGTCGTTCGTTTGATCTTTGCTTTGATCTTTAATTAGTTAGGAAATTCCTATCTTACCCGGATCCGGAGAGGGCATGGTATATATATACCAGAGATATCGGGTAAGTATAGTCAATCTTTCTCTTCATTCGTATTTGCTAGTACTAGTCTAATTCCCCCCTTCTCATCATCAATCTCCATTGAATATGTTTCCCTTCTCTGCCCTTGTATTGTGGTTCATCTCTGCTCTCTTCTCTGTATTGATAATGTGTTTATCTGTCAATCCCCCCTCTCCATTCCATGTTCTCTATATCTCTCACCACCCTTTTCTTCCTTTCCCTGTTGTCAACTTTTCTCTCTCTCTCTTCCTCTCTCTCTCTTTCCCTTTCTTTTTTCTCTCACCCCAAGCGCAATTCCATGGCAATTCATCATGGTGAATCGACATTGCACGCGTTGACGTCATCATTCGAAACAAAATTAGTCCCAATACACCTATCCGGTCGCCTTAGATTTCACCAAAAATAAAGCTAGTTCGCGGGTTTTTATTTAATCAGAATGTTCTTATCAGTGCCTTCGTTATCAATGATTCTCGCCATTTCATTTCTCATTTTCACATTAATTTCCATCACCTTTCCTTGCACTGAGCGGTTCTTCCTCTCCCATCACGACATTTTTATAAATCTTTACATCTCCCTGGGGGTGCCAACCTCCGCTTCTCTTGTTGTTCTCATCCTTTTCCTCACTATTTTCGTCTAGTTCCAACAACCCGTTTTACATGATTCCGTTTCTCCAGAATGGCGTCAAGAGAGATATGGATTCTTCAAAAAATTGAAAGAGTTTCTTTCTCTTGACCCTGTCGGAGGTTATTTGGACGGTGGAATGGCTTGGCTTGTTCCTCCTGGTCAGCCTCCCTACCTTCATGCTATTATTTCCCCTTTTCTAACCAAGAAGCATTCGCTCTCGATAAATGAACGCGGCTATTTTCTATTGCATATTGTGTCTGCGTTTTGATTTTTGGTCTAATTTTTTTTCTAGTGCGCTCGAATCGTTTCGCCTTCTTTTTTGACCTAGAACAAACACTAACTGGGCAAATATCGTATTCGCTCGATTATCATCATTCTGATTCGAATTTCTCTTTCGGTCGTTATTATAATCCCTTATATCCCCTTGTTTTCCTGCCTTTCGTCCTTAATCGGCTTGTTGAACCACACTTGTTGCGCATTTTTCTATTGTGCTTTTTCGTCTGCGCAGGTTCGATCGTTCGATTTTCTCTCTTGTTTCTCTTCTCTTCTCCTTTTTCGTTCACACCCGCCATTTCGATTGTGTGTTCACTCTCATTTTTCTGCAGTGAAAGGTCACAACGGAGAAATGGCAGCGACTGCTACGCGTGGCCAGAAAAGGAGTATCATCAACTGCGAGGGTGAGTGATCATCATTTCATCAATTCATTTTTTCCTCATTTACACATTTAAATTACTATATTTGAGACATATTTACAAGGGTACTTGGTTGTTGCGAAACAAGCTAAAGTGGTGCTTCCTTCCTTCTCTGGAAAAGCTGCAAATGATTCTCAGTGAGAGCAACAAAACGACTGAGAATCATTGAAGCAACTTTCACTATCCATAGTCCCTCAATGTACAGGAAAAGCTCAGGGTGAGAGAGTGCGAGAAAGTGAGAGAGAGCAGAGTGATGCACACTCTCACTTCCCGTGTTTGGGATGTGAAAGATTGTCTATCCGGCTACTTGCAAATGCATAGATAGCACATCTGCCCCTGATCTTTGTTTGCACATAATGGGTAATGAGTTACCAAACGCGGCTAGAGGACAAGGGGGTGACAGATAGCCTGTTTAGTTTACAGTGCGGCAGAGAGAAAGGATAGTTCCGCAACCCATTCAAACTACGAAACAAAGGAGAAAATAGAAAGCGTGCCGAAAAAGGAGATCTGCTATGCACGCTTTCACTACCTTTGACCTTTCCGGAGGTTTCTTTTGCCGAGCGAAATGGTGTATATGTCGACATTTTACTTTACTTCAGAGGGGAAGGGACACTGAAATGTGGAAAATAGAGAAAGAATGGAAAATAGAGAAAGAAACGGTTGCAACTGAGTACCGTTTCTTTCTCAATAGGAACAGATCAATAGGAAAAGTGTAATTTTTAGATATCCTTTTTCAGACGATCCAATCAAGTATTCCTTCTATCGATACGCGAGAATGAGCACGATTTCAAGTGCGACCATCGATAAACTGACTGACTACAGTGTGGATGATGAGTATGTTCCATCCAACTAGTTGAGAACGATCGGGACGGACAGTTGAATGGAAAGAACTTGTTGAATTCCATCCTTTTTAACTAGATGATTTCGCCAAACCCGTTGTTTTCGAGACTAATCATAAGCCTACACAGAAAAAGACTATAACGAAACATGGAAGCACTATAATTCTACAAGAAAGTCATAGATTTCAAGTACGAAATCTCTACAATAATATTACAGTACCCACGGAACGGAGTTGGCTCGGCTCTTCAGTAGACTGATCGTCTACTATCGAGAATATAGGCATGCTGATGTGGGTTTGATTTTTAACAAAAATATGTTTATGGAAAAATCGTGACATTAATAGGCCATATGAGATTATTTAAATAAATGTGATATTGTTGTTGTCGTTGTGGTGGAAGAGAAGGCAAGTTCAGGAATCTAGTTGAATTAGTTGTATTTTCTTCTTCTAGTTGAATTTCGATATGTTCAGCTCAAATATCGTGCGAGTCTGGTGAATGAAAATACCGCGAAGAGACGTAGGAGAGAATCATCGCTGGAATCGGGAGAGTCTATGGTAACACACATGTTCCACCTATCGTGGTCCGAGTTCACAATGCATATTTGTGAAAAATGTGAAAACAATTTTCACACTGGATTGGCTCGAAACTCTGCAATTTTGGTTATTTTTTGTTCTTTTCATTGTTTTCCTCTTGTGATTGCGAACACGTAGGAAAAAAGTTGAGGCTCAAACATTGATTTTCACGAAATTAGCTGCTGGGAAGACTGACAACCGTCGAGCAGGCCGTTTGTCCGGGGAATAGAGTAAGAGTACGGTGGATAGGAGGAAAGGAGAGGCGAAAGAGGGAAGGGAAGAGAGTTGACCTGGGGGAGAGACGAGTCATCCCTCTTCCTTTCTCTCTCTTTCTCTCTCCTCTCTCTCAACCTCATGCTCTCTCTTCATCTCATTTCGACTAACCGTACTCTTACTCTATTCCCCGGACAAACGGCCTGCTCGACGGTTGTCAGTCTTCCCAGCAGCTAATTTCGTGAAAATCAATGTTTGAGCCTCAACTTTTTTCCTACGTGTTCGCAATCACAAGAGGAAAACAATGAAAAGAAGAAAAAATAACTAAAATGCCTGTGCTTCGTGCAAATCCAGTGTGAAAATTGTTTTCACAGTTTTCACAAATGTGCATTGTGAACTCGGACCACGATATTTTGTTTGATTTCCGCAACTTTCTAAAAGCTGTCTACTGATTTTTATGTCAAATCAAATCATTTATTCAAGCCTCAGGTCGTGAGCCTGTTGAATGATGCTTCTGTTCCACAAATCGGGGTATCTTCTGCACGTATTAGCCCATCTGGATCCCATTCGGTTTACTATTTCATCTCGCCATATCATCTTCGGCCTTCCGACAAGCCGCTCTCGGTCGATTGGTGTCCAATTAACAGTTCTCACCGCCCATCTATCATCATTAAGTACAGCAAGTCTTCTAGCCCAACTCCACTTCTTATGCATTGCTCTTACACGAACGTCTGGCAGCGGTACTTTTGTTTCAAGCCATTCATTTGTTCTTCTATCAAATCGAGTTACTCCTGCCATTTTTCTCATCATACTCCTCTGTGCAACAACTAGCCTTTTTCGTATTTTCTTCGTGGTATTCCATAATTCACATCCATAGAGCAGGCAGGGTTCAACACACATTCGGTATACTCTTGACTTGAGTGACATCTCAACTGTTCTATTAGTAAGAAAATGGTAGATTCTGTTAAATGCTCTCCAAGCACTTCCGACTCTTCGATTGATTTCAAACATAAGTTTTTGATCGAATGATATTCTGACGCCTAGGTATATAAAGCTTTCAACATAGATCAATTTTTCTTGTTCAATAAGAAGTTGGATTGGAGTTCGATTGCTCATAGCCACAGTTTTCTTCCGATTCATAATAAGGCCGACTTTCTTACTTTCATTAACCAATTCATTCAGCATTATAGACAGTTCATTTGGAGAGTGCGATATAAGGACAATATCATCGGCATATCGGAGATGGTTGAGATTACGTCCGTCGATAGATATTCCGTATTTCTCCCAGTTCATTTTCCGAAATATCTCTTCCAATAAACAATTGAATAAATGGGGACTCAGTGGGTCGCCTTGGCGTACACCTCATTCAACTTCAATTGGAACTTGTTCTTTGCCCACTCTCACTGATACTCGTGCACTTTCATATATATTCCTCAGAACATTGATCAATTTAGAATGTACTCCTTGGTTAAATAACGAATTCCAAACTGCACTAAACTCGACCGAGTCAAAACCGAGAGAGTTTTCATTGATTTTTATGTAAAGAATGGAAAACAAAAAAATGCAAATACAATAGTAACGTAGCGTTTGTGTGAAAAGTTCAAAGAAGGAAACATACATCGTCTAATTTTACATCAATATTTGTCAAATTTGAGGTTCATCATTCGCTAGCAGCCTTTCCCAGTTCCCCAGCAGAATTGGAAGAGACTCACTCACCCAATCGTCGCGCGGAACCAATTGTATACGATATTGATGTGAGTTTTATTGATGTAACCAATTGTATACGATATTGATGTCATCTGATCCCGAAAATATAATCAGCGTGCCCACCGTTTGATTAGCTTTCAGCAAGAGAAGATATAGGGGAATGTTGTATTGTGAATGTAGCGCATGTCATTATGCGAACAAATTAGTGTTGTTCAGATGACGATTAGGAAAATTGTGAGACTCATTAACTAATTCCTACTCCATTAATGGGCATTGGTGTAGGAATCAACATCCTTTCGATAATTGAACACTCAATACATTGCAGGATTCTCCGATGTCACCTGTCGGATCCTCTAACCCACCAGAAGATGCGACCGAGTGGCCTGCTCCTCTGAAAGAGCTCTTCGGTAAAATGGAACCAGTGGACCATGAGTCCCAACCCGAACCAGCGGAACCCGCTCCCGCAGAATCCGCTGCAACCGACCCGAGAACAAGGCAACCCGTGGAATCCGATGCCGAATTGGATGAGCCTGAGGCAGGGGAACTGCCGGCTTCCCCGCCTCCAGTGGAAGCGACGGAGGAGGAAGAGGACGTTCAGATTATCGAAAGACCGAAAAGGTGTGGAAATTTTCGATTCAATTTTCTATTCCTGATTTTTTTTATTACTTGGAGAAAATTGGTCAGCTATCAATGCAATGGAAATAGTATTAATTTGAGGGAAACACACGGAAAAATAATTTCAGTACGCCTCTGGATTCCCTTACGATCGATATCAGCGTGAGAGAGGCTCAGGCCACGCCAACAACGTCTCCAACTATCGTACTTACTGAAAATATCGGAACGTTTACCGGAAAACGTGAAAAATATTCACTATTTGCATCTTTGCGAGTACACATTATCATGATTTGCGTTTATGCTAATTCGATTAATCCGCATCGATTTTCCGGAATCTACCCGGACATGCCCGGTGAAATGTGTGAAACAAAGCGACAAATTCGATTGCAAAAAAAGGACAGAACCGGCAATTACTCGCATTTCCCGGCTGAATACGGTAGTGATGACAATTCTCTAACTTGGCCTCTTTTCGCATCGAATTTTCTCCTTTGTATTAGACATTTCACCGGGCATGTCCGGGTAGTTTCCGGTAAATCGAGGTGGACAAAAATATGAGCGTACTCACGAGTCGTAAATAATTTTCTTCGCAAAGTTGCAAAAAGTGAATATTTTTCACGTTTTCCGGTAAACGTTCCGATATTTTCAGCAAGTACGATAGGTAATAAATAAAAATGATATTCGTATTTCAATTTTTATGGGATCCATCTTTTTCGCGTATACATCAAGTAGTTGAGTTATAAAAATCTAATGGTTTTGTAATTTTGATTCTCTTTCAGACCGACTTCTTCTCCACAGCGACAGCATACCCCTATTCCATCTTGGGTTCCCTCGCCGGTACCACCGCCGCAAGTGGTTTTGCCGGCACCAGCCAGGCCACATGGGTCTCATGGTTCCGGACCCTTCGTACCTTCGCTGATGAGTTGTCCGCAATCATACGGCACCCAGGGTACCGGAGCGTCCTCTCCTGCACCGATAAACTATCAGCAACAACCGTCTAGTCCATTCAAATACAGCCATAATGCACCCGTGCCACTGGGACCAAACTGTAATGGACCAATACCGGTACCACTAGGGCCCCGTGTTCCCAACATGCAACTACCTCCTAACCCCTCATTTTTCGGACCACCGATGCATTTCCCAAACGGATCGCAATTCGCACCAGGTCCTTGCGGACCCAGCCCTTTTGGTCCCGGACCCATCGTGCCTGGGGCATTTGTGACGAATCCTTTTGGGCCCGGAACCTTCCGAGCCGGACAATCTAGTACGATTTTCTTTAGATAATTAAATTTAAAATCTTGTATTATTGTTATTTTGCGTTATCAATTACGTTTATTATCTACTATTGTGATCCGTACAGTGTTTATAATTGCATTCCTCTGAATTTTCCACTAATAAATATTATAAATGAAAAAAGGTAAATCTGCATACACATCTCATGAATGATTCGGCAACAACGTACTTTTCGGCACACAATAATAGCATTTTTAAAGATATTATCGCCTTTCATTTTTGTTACATTGCCATGAATGCTTATTAGTTCGGACATTCCATAGAACAAGCAACAAATTAGTACGCCATTCTCTATATGAAGCCGTTTGCGAAAGAGTCGAGTAAGGGCCGGCACAGCGAAAAAAGGTCGATTCTCTAAAACTCTGTGATTTGAGGTTTTCGAGGATGCTGATAACGATGCGCATACGCATTTTGTATGTAGGGCGCCCGTTGGCGCCAGATGGCGCTGCGCCTAAATCGCATTTTCTTCTTTTTCTCCTCGCCCAATATTGCTAATTTTTTGTCCTTGTGGTCATAGGGTCAGAATTCGATGGGGATCACGCTGATATAGTTCACTTTATGCAAATATTATTCATAACCGCCAAAATATCAACTCTTCGCAGAGACAATTGCAAGCTTGTTAATGTACACAGATCGGACCGGAATGACGAGAGGATTCCAAATATATAATTTGAGCCAATTTCATCATCAAATCTCGCTATGAGCTAACATAAAATGGTTTAAAATTGGTCTTATTCTCTCCACTATTTGTTGCGGTCTTTCCATACCCTCTCGAATTCAAACGATCTCTCGCCTGAATGATAGGAAGGGGCCAGGGAGTACGCGAGAGGAAAGCGATAGAGCGTGGGGATGAGAGAGAGCGTAGAGAGGTCGGGGGAAAGAGGAGAGTAAATCTCCTAGTTTACTTACAAACTCAATACACTTTATGTTAGCTCATAGCGAGATTTGATGATGAAATTGGCTCAAATTATATATTTGGAATCCTCTCGTCATTCCGGTCCGATCTGTGTACATTAACAAGCTTGCAATTGTCTCTACGAAGAGTTGATATTTTGGCGGTTATGAATAATATTTGCATAAAATTAACTATATCAGCGTGATCCCCATCGAATTCTGACCCTATGACCACAAGGACAAAAAAATTGCAATATTGGGCGAGGAGAAAAAGAAGAAAATGCGATTTAGGCGCGGCGCCATCTGGCGCCAACGGGCGCCCTACATACAAAATGAGTATGCGCATCGTTATCAGCATCCTCGAAAACCTCGAATTTTTAGAGTTTCAGAGAATCGACTCTTTTGCCGGACCCTCCCGGATCCACTCGATTCTTTGGCGAACGGCTTCATATTTCTCCGGAATCATGGAGAGATGAGAACATTCGGGGTTTCCCGTTAATATTATCGTGAATACAATAACACATTGCGTGTCTTGATTCAAACGGGATGAAGTTCCAGAATAGAATCAATCTCTGTTTTCACGCATAATTTTAAATAATTTTAAAATAGAAATAAGACAAAGCATTGTTTACTACCAAACGATGGAAACCAGTTCGTTCATTTGGGTTTTAGCATCTTGAGCAGAATATTAAACGCCGCAATTAACCTTCTATACAACATTTCTTTGAAATGTATACAAAGCTCTGCATTTGTATTTTTCATCCATTTTTGTCATTATTCAAAAACAGTCAAAAGATCAATTCCTGCAAAAGAAATCAGTGGCCAAATAAGCAGCGCGATACAACTGCTCATTCATTTTCCCACGGTTTTTCGGTATAATATCAAAATTATTTGTCATTATTTCAATCGAAAATGAAACTCCTCCTTATCATTCTTTCTGCTCTTGTGATTTCCTCACATGCTAAGTCATACAAATACTTCTCTGAACCAGAGTTTATGCGAGTACGTGGATTATTTTTTGAATTTCTACTGTTTTATTGATTGAGAAGTAATTTAAAGCAGGGTGGTTTAGAATATTAATTGCCAAAAAATATTTATAGGGATTGAGTGCGTCGATTATAGAGCCCATCGAGAAGCAGCATGAATTTTTGTGAGTTTTATTCTAAATATTATTAAAAGTGAAATCGTTTAGTTCTAAAAAAAAGTTTGAAATTTGTTTTCAGCTGCGTCGTAACGTATTGTCACAATGAAGACACCGAAGGTTGTTTCGACAAGTGCAAGGAATACGCGAATCTCGCCAAGAACAATCCCAAAGTGCGCACTCAAATTTTCCATTGACTTTATAGATTTGGAGAGCACGAGAGTTTTCTTTCATTTCAGAGAATATTTTTCAGGTCACATTGAGTTCATCGCTCAACGAAATCAGAAATTCGGAGCCGAATCAAAATCAAGCGACATGTGAAAAAGAGTGAGTGTAGAGCGAAAGTTTCACTATCTATTCAGGAATCTTACCTCGCAAATTTAATTAATACGAAATTCTCACGTTTTAAATATTTCTAAAGTTCTAACTTTTTGAGATGGGATGATAAAAATAACGATATAATATATTATTATAATTCAGATGCAACCAATCCTTCCCCGACGGTTCTCTCAAGGCCGTTTGCTCTTCTCTCTGCACTCTTCACTTCCTTTGCGCGGAGAGATTACCGTACGAAAAGGAGTTCATCCATTACCTTCGATCGCAAAAATCGCCTTGAATGCATTAACATTTCCCGCATTGTTGCACCATAAATAAAGACAAAGTTGCACTTAGTTGGTCAATATTTATATGGGTCAAATCATTATTTTTTTCAATAAGAAACATTCAAGGTACTCCGTAAATACATAAAACGTACCTTTACAAATCTTCATTAGAGAAACAACTGTGCGAGAAACACACCAGAAATAATTCATAAACTTGTTTGATAGATACATACATATACATACATATTTATCCTGACATCAAGGCAAGGGCCTGCAGGAGGTATCATTCGGGGGCAGAGGTGGTCGGGATCTTCGAATTCGAGGCAACTGGGTCAAGGGAATGGATCATGCTTGGCTTCCTTGGTCAATTGTAGCGTCGATCTTGGACGATAGACATTGAGCGTAGAAGTAGATCTTCCAGCAACCAGTGACGTCCTGACTAGCGTGTATCAACATAAGTGAAAACTCACGTCGTAGTCTTGTCGACTGGAGCTTTTCTTGATAGTTGGCGACTTGAATTAGGTGTATTCGATTCGGGTTCTCCGTTTGAAGTGGTACCAGGTGGGCGATATACTTGCCGGGTTCGATATACAAGCTTACTGGCAAGGATTCTCCAAACTGAGGAGGGAGAGGAGCGGGGAGACTGCCGACAGCCCGTCACGAGGCACAGAATGAAGAATGAAGAATGAAGAATATATGATAGATAATGAACAATATTTCGTCAGACAGTTTGATGTGCAAACACAAACGAATGGCGCAGTCCATGTCAAACATGTCAATCTGCATGTCAAACTTATCGACATCTGCCCGGTTAGCTCAGTCGGTAGAGCACCAGACTCTTAATCTGGCTGTCGCGGGTTCGAGCCCCGCATCGGGCTGGCAGTTTTTGCCCTTTTTTCTAATGACTTTATTGTAATAAAATGTGAATTTTCGTTAAAAGTACAATTGTCAAGTACCCAATTAAGTATCTGGTTGTCTTGCATTCCGAAGCGCTCATTCTTTTACTTTGCAGATATTTTTTTAAAAGATAATTTCCGAATCTAATCAAGAAATTTCAGGGCGAAATTTCCAGATGCATCGAGTAACCCTTTGGCGATCGGCTCTTTGTGTAATGTGTCTGCTGCTCCGGTCTAGTGACAAACGTCTTCTATTCCTACACCCTTCCTCCACCCTCACACGTTGATCCGTCCTCTTCCCTCTCTCTACACATTCTCACATTCTAGAACTGCCGTTTTTGATGGTTTATTGGACATAAGAGAAGCAAGTTGTGTTAGTAGCATGTGTCCGCCGACTATTGAGCGGCCACTTGCCCGCTCATACGTGCTACTAGTCCGGCCACCGTTGATTCTAGATCATTTTCATTCTTATCTCTACGCCAACTTAAAAAGTTCACATTTGCCCTCTGTTCCATTGTAAAATACAAAAACTTTCTCCCCTCTTGTTTCCCTCTCTTCTACTCTCTCTCTCTCTCCACTCTAGCAACTTCAGCCTAGTCTGCCAGACTTGTTTTGCCGCTCGATAGAGGGCCAAAAGTACCACGCTCAATCTCTCTCTCTTTCTCTCTCTCTCTCTCTCTCTCTCTCTCTCTCTTTCTCTCTCTCTCTCTCTCTCTCTCTCTCTCTCTCTGCCTCCCACCCGCATTGTCCTTGATCCGCCTACTCGGTTGCGTAACAGCCCAAGATGCGAGAACTTGAACGTGCATTTGTCTAATCTCATAAATTCCGCAATTTACGATTTTTTTTGCTTCAAAAAATAGTCTTCTGCTATCGATTCCAGCGTAGGCAGGTGAGACTAGTTTGGCCAAGGGGACCCCTCTCTTCTCTCTCTTTCTCTTCCTTTCACCCTCGTTCTCCCCGATCCACACTCTTTCTCTTCCTCTCTTTCTCTGTCGTCACATCCGGACTCTCCGCAATCCACCCACTCTCTCGCACACCACTCACTCGGCTCTTAGCCTGTTTTATTACGGCTTATCGTTCTAGGCATTCCCCGTTTTCTCTCGCAACAATCACGTGTATGGGCATTTTTAATATGCCGATCTTCGATTGAACTGTTCTTACCTCCTGGAAAGCCAGTCGCTTCACGTCGTTCAACAGCGAACTCTAACATCTTGAAAGAGTTCGTGAGAGAGAGAGTGTGTGTAACAGTGAGAGCTCTCACTTTCTTCCCATATCCTCATAAATTTAAAATGTCATGTCCTAGCATCAGTTGTGGCTGATTAAATGCGAAAATCGTGAAATGCGGGAATTCAAACATCTCCTTTTACACGGCGTTTTGGCGGGAACAATTTTGAATGGCTCTCGTAATTTCCCTTCAAGAGAATCAGGGATTGGCAAAATGCCAGTACACAGGCTCTCTCGCATTCTCTCCTCTCTCGCTGACCCCTTCCCATGACTCTCTTTTGATCTACCTCTCTCCTGCACCCCCTGTAAAATGCCGTGGCTTTTACTTACTATTTCGTAGCGTCATTAACAAAACGGTAACAATATTCATATACAGATTCGATGACGTCCTCTTGTGGAGAGCCAACTATGAAGAGAAGAAAACAGAGAGACGGTTGGTCATCCTCATTATCCCGCAAATTAAAAGTTTCAAATGATTCCTATCTACCGTTTCCTCACTAGTATTGGGTTTGCGTAAAATTTGATTAATTTGTGCTAGAAAATAGCAGTAGGAACACGAACATGACCAATTATCTTCGCTCGTACCAAGTTTAATTACCCAACTTTGTGGGCTCAAATGCCACTGGGCTAACGAACCCGAACGCGTTTGACCGATAAACTAATGATCCAATCTTTCATTCTCATGGCTATGATTCATCACCATAACCAAATGCTCGTAATAATATCGAGATATCTTTCTTTAAGCGAACCCGAGATATCTCTTCTTCTTCTATCTCGAGATATCTTATCCTACTTCAGCAGATCCCTCGTCCCGTCCGATTTCTTCCTTCTACAATTTCGCCAAGATGGGATCGATTTCGATTGCCGCTATGAAGAAACTGGGAGAATACAGTGTGCAGGATGAGTGAGCATTTTGTTTCAGACAATAAAGCAATCATACATTTTCATCTATCCGGAAACTTCAAACTGGCAAGAAAATCAACGAAACTTGTCTGATCTGCATCGCAAGTTTATAGAAACTAGGCACTGTCTATTTCTGTCTGTAGATATTTCTAACATGAACCGAACCATTTTTCTGAGACAATGGTCTCAATAATTATTGGCTTTCCTTGTTGCTTTTCCTGACAGTAACTTTAAATTTTTGAACAAGATATTTTAGTATCCACGGCGCCGAATTGTGTGATCTCTTCAATCGCCTCACAGTCTACTATCGAAGAATGAAAGTTGCTGAAGTGGGTTTTAATTTATATTTTTTTGTTTTTTTTTATAAAATGTTCGTTCAACGCACCAAAATCCTCCCAGTATGCCGAATAAAGAAACTGCATTATTTCAGCAATTTCAAAGCGAACGTGAATCAAATCAAGACGATATGTACGAACGCACAACGGCCTCATCAACAGCATACACCTCGAAAGTAAGTTACATCCAGGATTTCTTGTTCTTGGACTAGTGAGAAGGGTTACCTTGCATTTGATTTAGCATTAGCTTAGCTGATACAGCGATTTCGACTCTTATGTAAACCGCAGCAGCCATTGTTTCCGATATTCAGATCATTTCCACTACGCCATCCGAAGTTGTGACGGTCGATGATGAAGAAAATCATCCTGAAACCTCCTCGAAACGTTATGATTACGAGGCGGAACAAGCGTCGATAGTCACCGTGTCTTTTGACCCCGTTGAGACAGACACCTTCGAACTGCCGATTACTCCTCCCATTGAGCAGAACACAGTAGAAACGTGAGTTGTTAACTCAATCAAATCACACCAATTAGAATCCAACAACATTTCCGGGAGAGCAAAGTTATTTTAAAAAGATTCATATCTCACCAGTCTCTCCAAGTTCCCATTGTTCCTATTGCATTGTAGATAGATTTGTTTTCAGTTTATTATATTATTTAAGCACTGTGTTCCATTGTGACTCCCATATAATATAAATAATTGCAGAGAGTCATATAACTCTCAATTCTCGCCTCTCTCATCGTCACACAGGGTGGAGCATGAACGGTGAGATTCCCGCCAATTCAAAGTTCCAAATGATTCCTATCTACCGTTTTATAACTAGCATTTGGTTTACGCAAAAGTTGACATATGTGTGCCAGAAAGAGAGAAGATAATTCACGTAATCATACTACTCTGGAAGAGTAGTCTGATTACGTGAATGGGTGATGAGCTTTCAAAAACAAACAATTTAATTCCATTGATATCAAATGCTTTCTCCAGCCGTCCCCATTCTCGGAATGATCGGTCGATGTCGATGAGTCCTCATTCTTCTCACAGTAGATCACCCTCTCCTCATCGACATTCGACGAGAACTGTTCACAATAAATCCGCTTCTTCCCACAGTGAATGTTAGTTTTGATTACTGAAATTGGGAAATGATATGAGGCTGTTCGCGAGAGGATCAATGAAATGGACGTACACTGAAATTGATAAGTACTACCAAAATGTGCACACTAATGTTATCGAGGGTGCTGATCATCATGGTGACAATCATTTTGCATTTCATTGAGCGGTTCCGGAGTACTGTAACTACCGTTTTCGAGGCTGAAATGCCATATCTCGTGACCCTCTGAACCGATTTGCTTGAAAAAATTTTTCTGTGGGTACTTTAAGATGCTGACAACAATTTCATATTTTATTTTGACATTTATAGTATTTCTCAAGTTCCAAGAAAATGTGCTCGAACACCATTATTAAGTGCCGCTCTTTTCGTATCAGAGAAGATGCGACGTTTTCTCAGCTTTCATATTCTTATGCTACATGCATACTTCAGAGGTACCACAACTATCGATCATGTCCTTTTTATTCACAATTTCGTGGGGGAAATGGCAATTATCGCATCATTAACTATCATTTTGCACTGCTCATTCGCATTCTGCGGCCTCGTGCGCGGTCAGGGAAATACAAAACTCTGAATTAGAATGGCATGATCGATAGTTGTGGTACCTCTGAAGTATGCATGTAGCATAAGAATATGAAAGCTGAGAAAACGGCGCATCTTCTCTAATACGGAATTAGCGGCACTTAATAATGGTGTTCGAGAACATTTTCTTGGAACTTGAGAAATACTATAAATGTCAATATAAAATATGAAATTGTTGTCAGCATCTTAAAGTACCCGCAGAAATTTTTTTTTCAAGCAAATCGATTCAGAGGGTCACGAGATATGGCATTTCAGCCTCGAAAACGGTAGTTACAGTACTCCGGAACCGATGAGTGAAATGCAAAATGATTGTCACCATGATGATCAGCACCCTCGATAACATTAATTATGAGATTTCCAGAAAATCGATGTACGAGGTCCTTCACTAAAGTTATTGATCCTCTCGCGAACAGCCTCATATACTATTTTTTATTCACTCGAGACAGATTATGAGCAACTGAAACATAACAAAATTGTTTAAAAAGTAAATAAATCTTTCTTTCTCATAAGAGGCCGCTTGCGATAGAGTCAAACAATGCTTGGACAGCAGAAATTACGAAATGTGAGATAAACATGGTTTTCGGCATTATCGATGATGCTGATAACAATGAAGTATGTGCCATTGCTCGCTAATTACTCTCCGACTAGATATGCAAATGCAAAATTAGACCTAATTTCCGAATTTATTACGATTTCTGGGAAGGTTCTTGCTAGCATGTGGACTATAAGTGCTCATTGGATTGCTATTCATTCAAGCAACAAAATGGCTTCTTCAGAAATATACATTTGCATATTTTCAACCGGAAGTGAATTATTATCTCAAGTTGTTCTGATTAGCGAGCTATGAAATTTACATGGGTTGTGGACGATACTTCTAGTGATCTACCATTTAAATTTGGGCTCTCAAATCCGTTTGCAAACCGAGTTATGATTTTTGGAGTGAGAGGACCTTGTTGAAAATCAGCTTCTCTCCTCCGCAAATGCTTCATTACAATACAATACAATATTTATCAGTGTCGCTTTAAGGGCGCTGATCAAGATGGGGTTTCGTATCGGTTTCAGACGTGGTCGAATGACTTCTTTAGAATGAATCATTTTGTCAAGAATTTAGCTTCGGGATCGGTCTTCTTTCCATATCACAGACCCACGATTTTGGCTGGAGAAAGAAGAAACCGATCTTGCGAGCTTGACATTGAAGATGTTAAGTTCGAAGAAAGAGCGACAGTTCCTGCTTTTTTGAATCTGCGTCAACTAAACTCAAATCATCAATCTTGGAAGGAGATTCACCGAGTCTGGAACCTGATGGACCAACCATCTTATATAGTATTATCATACAATATCATTCATTATCATACAATGCTTCATTATCATACACTTAATCCCCCAGACATTGCAAATCGCGAGAGCGGTCGGTCGAAATGAGGGAATTGTGAGGAATAGAATGTCACTCCAAAAATCATAACTCGGTTTGCAAACGGTTTTGAGAGCCCAAATTTAAATGGTAGATCACTAGAAATATCGTCCACAACCCATGTAAATTTCATAGTCGCTAATCAGAACAACTTGAGATAATAATTCACTTCCGGTTGAAAATATGCAAATGTATATTTCAGAAGAAGCTATTTTGTTGCTTGAATGAAGCAATCCAATGAGCACTTATAGTCCACATGCTAGCAAGAACCTTCCCAGAAATCATAATAAATTGGGAAATTAGGTCTAATTTTGCATTTGCATATCTAGTCGGAGAGTAATTAGCGAGCAATGGCACATACTTCATTGTTATCAGCATCATCGATAATGCCGAAAACCATGTTTATCTCACATTTCGTATTTTCTGCTGTCCGGAACCCCTTAGTGATTTGTCCGACTCTATCGCAAGCGGGCTCATAAGCAGGGGGGAAGTGAAACTTATTATTTTGTATAAACTTATATTTTGCAATGATAAATATTGCAGTTCTCGATTCGTGCGCCTTCTGCAGCTCCACTCGCCACGAATCGATGCACTGTGATGTGTACAGGACGTGTAATAGGAGACACGACCGAAAGCGGGAACTCGGACTGTTAGTTTTCCCTAACTTTCACCCTCTCTGAATTGAGCGATTTTATATATTCGCTATAAAATGCAGCTATGCGTGTGGGTTCTTCAACCATTTCATATAGTGGTTTTGCAAATGTGCGCTTGTCGGATTGGCAGCATCTGCACCCATTTTCACCCACTTTGCAGCTGTCTCTACTGTCTTCTACGGTACGACCCCGTTTACTGCAGTTCGCAAGAACATCGAGTGCCTTGCAAGGTGAGCGTCCTTCCCAGAATATACAATTTTTCTAAAATGAAATTTCGTTTAAAAAATAACAGCTTTTTTTTATCTAGTGTCTTCGTCGTTTTTTATATTAAAAAATCTACAGTTATCGTTTCGTTCTCAATCTGCATGTCAAAAACAGCGATACTTCCGGAATTATGAGTATTTAAAAAATTTAAAAATAGTTTTAAAAATCTTTTTTAAGATCTGCGGTAAACACAAGACGCACACTGCCTTCTGTCGTCAAGCGTGCACACGATAGCATCCCAAGCCATGTTGTTGTGTAACTTGTTCATTCTTTATTAACTTGTTCATTCTCTCAAAAATGAGACCACCATAAAGATCTTTTATACATTATCGCGTGAATTCCGTTCGAAATATCTCGAAAGCCGCCAACTGTCATGACCATCTGTTCTGCCTATCTTTCAGCTCATACAATACAAATCACATCATTCCACAGACCGGTCAACCTTACAGAAAGGCCTTTGGAGTGAGAGAGTGTGTGAAATCGAGAGAGACCCTCTCACTTTTGCACACTCTCTCGCTCTAACCCTGGTCTGTTTGGAATCATGTAAAATATCACATAAATTAGCGAGGTGTAACACACTTGTATGGCTACTGTAGCCACACGTCTGAAACGGTGTGTCATGAAGGCAAGTTCTAGATTAGTGACTAACTCTTCTCTCTTCGTCGTTTGGTCGCGCTTTTTATCAGCTATCGCGATTCTCTCTCTCTTTTCATCTCTCTCTCTCTTTCTTGCCCCTTTCTTTCGCAAGGGATTATCGCGTAGCCTATAAAGTCAGACTGTGGGCATCCATCGTCGCGTGACGATTGAAAATTGGCTTTCACAGAAGCGTTTTTATTTCTCATGCAAAATTTTATGTGACACTTCATTATTCCCCTAGATGGAAATGATCGAACATTGTTGTATTCTTCTAATTAGAGACGAAAATTAGAACTCAATTAATATTCCATGTACCTCGAAGTAGATCTGACAGGGAAATAAGACTACAAATGCAGAAGTGTAGGTTGCATAGCGAAGACTTTAAAAGTCAATAGACAAAGGGGATAACTCCTTTAGACTTTTAAAGTCGTCGTTCGGAAGATTAGACTCGTAGACTTGATTTCCAACCTCCCTGTGAGACGTTTTTTTGCTCCTCGGATAATATAACTACATGCAGATGACGACAGAAAAGGTGCCCATCGAGAAGTCGATTTTTCCTTCTCAGAAGACAAAAGGGAAATGTCTATTCAGAGAGGAATGGAGCATGGTCAGTAGGGTTGGCCATTTGACTCTTTTGTAGACTCCTTGAATCATTTGACTCCGAGTCATTTTGACTCGCGCGGTGTGAGGAGTCAAAATGACTCGGATTCAAGTGAATCCTAGGATTCACTTGAGTCCTGAGCTCATAACTCGGGATAGAGAAGGTGTACGAATGTCGTAATGGTACACAACGACTTAGAATTGAAAATAGAATCTTTTATATTTTCTCAGCAAAAATAATTTAGGGTTATGCAAATCACTTTTTCATCCCAGTTTTCAAGTTTCCTCTATTTTTTTACTATCAAATCTGCTACTTTTAAAAGATACTTGAGTAAAATTTCGATTTACTCTAACACTGAGCACATGCGATTCTCTCCAAAGGCTGTAGCTCATGAGTTTGTATTTGAAATGATGATATTTCAGATAAATAATAACTGAATGCTGAAAATATAATCAAATAGTATCTTGGTTTACCAATTTCTTGCTTGCGAAAATCTCAGGAGTCAAGTGAATCCTAGGTGAGATTCATTTGACACCTGACATTGTACCTCATTTTTCCCCCTCTCATTCTTTACTTTTTGAGCGGTTGTGAAAGAGTCAAATGGCCAACCCTAATGGTCAGCCATTTGGTTACATTTCCGAAATATAAAGATAGTTTATACTTTTTTTCAATTTTATATTCACATTTGTACTATATCAAAAAGTTTCCTTGCTGTTCGTCTAATTATAATATTTTTACATTGTTAGATCTATCCTGGAGAGCTCGTGCTCACTTCGTATTACTTCCCTACAGCGAGCAGCAAACGGATAGATACAAAGACCATAACGGGAATCTACTATTGGTGTGTGGAGGTTCTATTTCGTAAATTAGGTAAATAAGTGTAAAGTAATATGTTTGTAAACTTTTGAGGTATCGTTCAGGTGACTCATTTCCCATTCATTCAGTCAGTTTCCCAGTGCATCTAATACTGCACACACTCAAGAAAAAATATTGCTACTAACTCATTTTAAACTCGTTTTTATATACATACAAGAATTTTTTTTTATATACATACAAGAAAAGAAAAAAAATTGCGGAGAGTTGCATGGGATATTTTAAATTTGCAGCAAGCAGAAATACTCGGACACGGTTGGCGTAGCGAGCAAGTGGGGAGTGTCTGCGACACCCTGTTGGTGGGCATGCGACAGTCAGAGGTGAGGAAAAGAGTTGGTTATTTGGCTTTAAAAATAACATGATGTTCACCATTCTGAAGCATCAGCGATGCGATCTTGAAATAAGACGTTGGGAACCGCTTTTTGGGTTGTTAATCTTTTGACAATTATCAGAGGTTAAAAACAAGCCGATAAACAATGTTTCGCTAAGTTCACATATTTTATTGCAGATTGCAAAGGGGGGAGAGACGCGGTTGCTACAATGTGGTCATCGATTGTGGAGAGAGAACAATGAAGGTGGGTAGTATTATCTTAATTGAAAAAATATTATCTCGATGTCTAGAAATCACTCATTTAGACTAAATCATCAATGTGTTTCACCTTAGATACTTCGGCTGTGAATGATTAGCTGTTCGATAAATTGTGGGAATCCTTGTCGAAAAAAAACATAATAATCAGTTGTCACAGGTATTATAAATTGTCAATTGATACTATATTTACAGGGATTCACTACTAATAATCTTCGACATTTACTGTCAGTCCTTCGTCAACAATGCCAACCCAATGTTGTATGCAAGGAAGGCTACCCGTGGTAACGGAAAGGGAATTAAACAAAAGCGTAAATTATATATATATTTATGCGAATTCACAAGGAAAAACGCGGATACAAATTAGAAACAATAACATTAGCAAGCGAAACAAAAATTACAGTTTTATGTACATTCCGAAGAATTGTCTATAATAAATATATGCGAATTCAATATACCATTGAATTCATGCCTCACTTTATGTCAACTGAGAGCACTCAATTATCTCATCTCTCCCGCAAGCGCTCATTTATCAAACTCTAGGAAATCCGAACAGGAATCCAAACGGTTGGGCTTTATAGAACAGACGAGATATAACTATCTTTTATTATCTAAACGCCCTGTGGGACATCCCCATGCAAGATCGAGAGACGAGCTCAACTACACTATCGGAAGAGACTGGTGGTCCATTGAACCAACGGAATTCAAATTAAGAAGAGATCAGCATGCCCCTTGACCTCACCTCAAAGCATGATTCTGATAAAGATTATTATTATTATTATTATCTAAATACATTCATAACAGATAATAAGATTATCACGGCGGAAGCATATTGATAAGATATTTTCTCTACCTGCATCAGAATAATCTCGTGTTCACTACAAACATTTTTAAAATATTTCTGTCTTTTTATCACACTGTATCCAGTAAACGCAATGGCGATCTAGTAATGTATGCGATATACTAACACACAATCAATGGAAAATAGAGTATTCAGTGAATCCCAAAACGTACAAGGTATGCACGTGCTTTTTTCGGTCCGGGAAGCATGCAGCACGATTCTTTTTAATCTATTTGACTCCTTATCACCACGGGAATCCCTCTCTGCACACCACTCCCGGGCCACACTGTGAACGAAGGATCTTGAGGAAAGGATGCAGATTGTTCGTCGTGAAACCCTGAAAATGAGTTTTCATGTCTCAGTCTATCATGCAACGACAAGGTTTGATTGATTTTTTCCAATTTCGAGGCCAGTTGTCACTAAATACAGTTCACATCACAGTAGATAAGTCGGCGAAGAAACATATTTCTCATGGGGTCAGTCTCATTAAGCACGAGGCATAATGATTCGCTTCCATTCCACTTTTCATCTCGATGTTTTACCTTCATCGTTCCATCTCCGATGTCGATAGCGACGTTGTAGAAGCCTCTTCTCTCCGCATCAGATCGGAAACCTCTAGAAAATTTAAAAATAAAATAGTATTCGAGTGATCTTGTTAAGTTTTAACACCTCCCCCGCAATGAAATGCACGCTTTCAGCAGGATAATGTAAAAAATGATAATACCACTAACATTTATTTATTTGATGTTCTAATTCACAATAAGTCTACTCATTACCTCTTGATGTCACATGCCCACCAGCAGGGAGAGAATGACATTCCCCAGTTCTTCGTTACACCGACATCGTCCGAGAAATTTTGCTTCCTGAATTAACATTTAGAGACCACCCACGAGAGGCGCTGGAGGAATATCGACGGATGGCTTTTCTGCGACCGATGCCAATAATATGGTGGTGAAGTCAGTATCCCGAATGCTGATATTTGACCAAGTAACTAAGGTTCTGAGTCCCGCACCGAAAAGTTACAGTAACCCCACGTTCCGATATCGATTTTTTCGAAGTTTTTAAAATTAACTTTTTATAGGTTTTCTAGATGTATTTTGCGAAAATATTAACAATGAAAATATTTTCGAAGCGATCTGACAACGATAAAGGCTCGATAATTTGAATTTTCAACGTTTTTTGACTGTCCTGAAAAAAAATTGGCAAAGTGTCAACAACCATTTTGCGATTTTTGGAATCCTTGTCTAAAGTTACATTAGGATGCATACTTCACTTAGCCCTCACAGAGTGCGCTACGACGATATAAGGGGGTAAAGCGGCCGCTCTTATGGCACCATGGTGAATTGCTGGCCATATTTCTGACCCTGATTGCGAAATATCACGTCTACCAAGTGGTATATTATTTGCCTACAGTGCCGCGCACATAATTGATACGATTATTTCATCATTGGGTGAAAAAAAGTTTCTACATTTTTTTCGACCATGACATTTTTTTCGACCATGTTCATGTATTTTTCGAAAAAAAAATTTTTTCTGAAAGTCGATCAATGTGTTTGAAATTTGTTCAGCAGATATAATACATTATTTGTGCTCCATATTTGACAATGAACATCGCAGAATTTGACCATAATGATATCGCTTACGGAAAAAATACACAAAGTAAAATTCAAAACAAAGACATTGTTTCTGGAAGTATCTAGCACTTTTATTATTTTTTTTTTCGAAAAATACATGAACCCGGGGTCATGGTCGAAAAAAATGTAGAAACTTTTTTCACCTAATGATGAAATAATCGTATCAATTATGTGCGCGGCACTGTAGGCAAATAATATACCACTTGGTAGACGTGATATTTCGCAATCAGGGTTAGAAATATTGCCAGCAATTCACCAGGGTGCCATAAGAGCGGCCGCTTTACCCCTTTATATCGTCGTAGCGCACTCTGTGAGGGCTACGTGAAGTATGCCTCCTAATGTAACTTTAGACAAGGATTCCAAAAATCGCATAATGGTTGTTGACACTTTGCCAATTTTTTTTCAGGACAGTCAAAAAACGTTGAAAATTCAAATTATCGAGCCTTTATCGTTGTCAGATCGCTTCGAAAATATTTTCATTGTTAATATTTTCGCAAAATACATCTAGAAAACCTATAAAAACTTAATTTTAAAAACTTCGAAAAAATCGATATCGGAACGTGGGGTTACTGTAACTTTTCGGTGCGGGACTCAGAACCTTAGTTACTTGGTCAAATATCAGCACTTCTGATGTACACTTCACCAACAAGTTATTGGGATAGATTGTGAAAAAGCCATCCGTGGGGTATGTCCGGCTTCTCGTGGATGGTCTCTTAAATTATAATTATAAGTTTATATTATATTAAATATTTAATATTTTGTTTTCAATCAGCACATAAATAGAATCTGACAACTCTTCTCATGTCGTTGAATCCCTCTTGTATTTACAATTTCATTGAAACATATCAAAATAATAAACACATCAAATGTGGGCCCAAGCAATTTATCGTACCGATAGTAAATGCCTCTGATCCGCTTCGTATCGATTCGTTTGCTGGTTGCCATAGGGAAAAAGTACCACGTGATCACCAACTCCTCGGGGTAAATCTAAACTTCTGGATACACACAGAGAAAACATACTAGGAATACGACATCAAGTTGGCACGCCTACTAATATATTAGTAGGAGTGCCAACTTGATGTCGTATTCCTAGTATGTTTTCTCTCTGTGTAAGTTGTGAAGTAAAAGTTTGTGAAACGATTCTAAGACGACAGTTACAGACTAGTAATACTTTAAATTTATGCGAATTTTGAAATCCAACCTTGCTCCATTCCTCTTCGAAGAGTGATTCGCATTTGGCTTTCTTTGAAGGATTTGGCCGCTCTTCTATTGGAGGCTTCTCTGCCGACATCATCTCAAGAATTTCTTTTTTTTACTATTTTAACAATGCAATGTTAGAAAAAAAATAGGAGCAGGTTAAGAGATGATTTGTCAACAACCGAACGACCGTTAATTGTAAAGAAACATCTCTTCAACTTTGCATACAGTTAGAACAAGAGAAAATGCGCTAGCAAATGAATAAAACAATGAAAGCCGTGGGTGAAAACGCGCGCGCTGTCTCGCATGACTTATCCAGAATGTGATCGTGGTTGCGAAAGAGACGGGAAAGGGACACGAGACTCTGCTGATAACCAGAGATAAGAAACTACAACGAGAGAGTGTTAGTCAAGCGCGTCGACGACTGTAAACTAACACTATGAGGTCACTTTAGATTGAAAACGGTCTTCTGACGTGCATGGAAATTGGTTTTGCCTAATATTTCAAAATTTATTTCAGGATGTTTTATAAGTTGTCCAACGAAAATGTCTAGATAGTTTTCAACCGTTCAGAACACGAATATCTTTTATATTTGAGCCTAACTTTTCTCAGTAGACCAACCCTACATGGAATCCTACTCGATATGTGTGTTGACAATTTAAATGAAATGTAACAACTCACTTTGCAGCGAGGTCAAACGCCGATGAAAGGTAGAGTAAAGTGTCTACTAACCAGCCCAGTGTTGGCTAGATGATTGTAGCATCAACGTCCTAAACGATGCGTAAAGTGTATAATAAAGTAAAGACAACATCTTGAGATGAAATGCTACACGCGATGCCTACCTGTGACACAAGGACATCGACAAGAAGGGAAATTATTAGGGCATATTAGATAGATGGCACTCCTAGAAGAAAATCCAACCTTGCTCCATTCCTCTTCGAAGATTGATTCGCACTTGGCTTTCTTTGAAGGATTTGGCCGCTCTTCTATTGGAGGCTTCTCTGCCGACATCTTCTCAAGAATTTCTTTTTTTTGAGGCGGAGATGGCCGAGTGGTGTAAGGCGCCGCTTGTCATACGAATGATCACGAGTTCGATCCCCGCCCAGGTTCACCAAGCCTTCCATCCCCCTCGGTGGCGGTAAAATTGGTAGCAACTTTGATTGCGGAAGGTAACGTGCCCCAGAAGCCCGGTCAGCAGGGAATACGTAGACCTAGTTAGCGAACCGGCCTTACCGGTGAGCCCCGGCAGAGTAGTCGCTTGTCGACGTTTACATCTCTTGATTCCGGTAATAACTTTACCTTTACCTTTACTCCTAGAAGACGATAGATGGGCCATTGGAGTCGCTAATTGGACTCCATGGGTTAAGCAGTCGGAAGGCCCAACACAAGATAGCGCGATGAAATTTCGAGTAGACTTGGAGTTAAATGGGAAAGCATCTGGAGAAGATACCCCTTTATGTATGGAGCAATTCCATCGTTCAAAAGGCCTATTCCCTGAGGATTGAAAAGGTGATTTGATTTGAATAGATATATAACGAAAAGAAAAGGATCTCAACGAGCAGGTTCCATGATTAACATGACAAATTCATTTCTCCCTGATGCATGTAATGTGTGCACGAATGCAACACTGTTATGACTGTGCACGATTTATATTTACGTAACATCATCGACCCTTACAATCCGTTAGAAGTTCGCGAACTTTTCACGCATCTTTTCTTGCTCGTTTTAGGCTATTTGCTTTATAATTGATGCTAGGTCATTAGAGACGCATAAGAAACTACTAATGCCGAAGAAATTAACCAAAAATATAAACTAGGGAATTAGCCGCACCTCTTAGAAGGTCGCGGAATTCTGCGAGCTGTTTTCACGCAGCTAGACAGTGACGAGAGAGCACGTAAACAGAGAGAGCGCAGAAATACAACAACAACATTGCTTACTTTTCCCTCTCCTCGTTCCGCGTGCTCTCTCGTCACTGTCTAGCTGCGTGAAAACAACTCGCAGAATTCCGCGACCTTCTAAGAGGTGCGGCTAATTCCCTAGTTTATATTTTAAGTTAAATTCTTCGGCATTAGTAGTTTCTTATGCGTCTCTAATGACCTAACGCAAATTATAAAGAAAATAGCCTAAAACGAGCAAGAAAAGATGCGTGAAAAGTTCGCGAACTTCTAACGGATTGTAAGGGTCGCATATTGGGTAATACTGGAAATCAGCAAAGCGTGGACACGATCTCCATAAGTGTCGTTGACATATCGATAGATGCCTCAATCACCACGGGAATCCCTCTCTGCACACCACTCCCCGACCACACTGTGAGCGAAGAATCTTCAGGAAGGGACGAATGTTGTTTGTGGTGAAACCCTGCACAATTGAAAAGATACATTCCACATTTAGTCTTCGAATCTTCTGATGCTTTCAAGATTTTTTAAAATAGCAATCATGTATCTAATAGTAAATATGGCCTCTACGAACAGGTTAATGTCAATGGTGAAACATATTTTTTAGTACTTGGACTCCAATCTATTAGCAGCAATGAATGTTTTCTAATGGTGGTCGCTTGCCTTCATATTTCCCTCCCCAATATCGATCACCACATTGTAGAAGCCGCTCTTCTCCGAATTCTTACGACGACCTCTGAAAATATAAAAAGTTTATAAAGTATGACTCATTAAAATTATAAGAAGATCCATCTGCGGCGGAGATGGCAGAGTGGTTTAAGACACCGCTCGCCATTCGACAGGTCACGAGTTTTATCCCCGTCCAGGTTCACCATGCCTTCCATCCCCTTCTGTAGCGGTAAAATTGGTAGTAACTCGGCAGTCGTCCTCTTGATTCTGATTCAACTTTTCCTTTACCTTTAAAGGTGGTGTCCCACGAACTTTTGGTCAGCTGTGCTCTCACTGTCGGGTTATGGTAATCGGTTTTCCGTAAAGAGCCCCGCAAACCGCATGTTCAGCCGATTAGTTTGAACTAAGTTATTCGCTTTTGGCTTTGTGCCAAACTGATCCTGACGCGCAGGGATTCAAAAATGATAGGGAGGGATAAGGGGAACGAGGAGAAAGCGACCGCGCCATTGAAACATATGAGATGAAGGAATGATGGAGCAGGAGATTCGTGATACTCCTTCTTTAAAATCCATCTTCAACGATCCTCGCTGGCTGGATCCCAATTGGTAAATATTTAGACCGTGACACATTACTGGATTCACTCCGCTCCTTCACAATTTGTATGATTCCCGGTTATGAATATGTTCTTCCCTTCTCACTTACCTCTTGATGTCGCATGCCCACCAACATGGCGTGAACGACATTCCCCATCCCTTCGTCTCTCCCAGGTCGTCGGATATGCACTGCTTACTGCAAATATAATACAACGATGAAGAGAAATAAAAACATGCACTTAACGACCAGATTATTTGTACTTGGAAAACGTGCATTGCGTAATAGATTGTTTTAGATATTCTGAAATGAGGAAGCTCGAACGTTCACAAAGCGGGAAGTCTCCAACTTTCCTTACTCTGAAGACATTGTCTCCAGCTGAGAGAGCATGCAAAATCGAGAGATCACCTCTCACTGTCTCTAGCCCGCTCTCCCCATTTTGCATGCTCTCTCAGCTGGAGACAATGTCTCCAGAGTAAGCAAAGTTGGAGACTTCCCGCTCTGAGTACCGATAGTAGATGCCTCTGATATGCTTGGTATCAATTCGCTTGCTGGTCGCAGTTGGGAACCAGTACCACGTGATCACCAGTTCCCCGGGATAAATCTGAATTATTATGATTATTTATATTTTTAAACATATATATGACGCACGGAACTTGACAAATTCACAGACAGAAAATTCCGGGAATTGAATAGTAACTAAATTCTAACCTTGCCCCACTCTTCCTCAAAGAGTGATTCACATTTTGGCTTGCGCGAGGGGTTTGGTAGTTCATCTATTGGGCGCTTCTCAATAGACGCCATCTAAACTATTCACAATTTATTTCGTCATAAATTGGTTGATTAGAAAAACAACCAACTACAGAGATATTTCATCATCACCACGACAACAGCGAAAATAATAAGGCCGACGCTACATTTGTTCCTTAAAACATGCGGGTCAGTTGTAAAATAAAATGTATTTGCAAACTAATAAATGCGATGAAAACAGCTGCGGACGCGGACTGTGTCTCCTGGTTTTACAGGACATTTTATCGCGTTATGAAATTGTGATATTGAGAGAAGAAAACGCACGAGACGCTGCTGATAACTAAAGACACCAAACAGCGACGAATGAGCAATAAATCATTTTAGTCACAAGCTAACAAGGGCCATGAACATCCTTGGAAAGCTAATGTACTAGGAATGCTCTTTGAATAAATAATACACACAAAGAATCAAATATTGTGAGCAAAGAACATAATATTATGGCGTAAAATAGATGTGACGTAAACTATTATGCGACCCATGAAAATGGAGAGAGGAGGCCGATAAGAAGCTTTTTGCATAGTGTTTTTGCGAGCTACGGTGTGATATTGCTTTTGAGTGCATTGATCCCAATTAGTCTCATCGCATATTTTCTTCCATACAGCGCGCGAAATCTGGTACATGTTGACATCTGGAAACAATGACGCCAAAAGATACGATTCTCTAGTTTTGGACGCCTAATGATCTTCGCGTAATATTGTAAGCATAAAAATCGTAGTGAACGCGTAACATTCGAATCCGGTTTACTCAATTACATAATGTATTTTAAATCAATTATGTATGTGTTAAAGGTAATGATCGTAACGTAAAACAATTATTATTTATTATGTACACGGTTATGATGAAATATATTATGGAACATATATGTACACACTCGTTAATATCCACTGGAATAGCTTTCTCATCGGAATAATGATCAGGTCAATAAATATTTTCCAACAATTATTGATTTATCGATCTTTCGATCACCACGGGAATCCCTCTCTGCACACAACATCAGGACCACATTGTCGCTGGAGAATGGCCAGGAACGATTGAAGATTGTTGGTGGTGAATCCCTGAATGCCAAAAATAAAGAGGTAACTTCTCCCGTTTTCTAACAACGACTGCCACAAAATCTGAAAAAGATAAACACAATTTATTTTTTATTCCCCTATTAGCCAGGTATGAATTGCATACTTTTTCACGTACGTGCTAAGAGCCAATGGTGAAACATATCAACCAAACTCAGCAACTCACAGCATAAATCTGATATATCAGATATATATCATTACACATTTTTCGTGGGCGAATATCGAGATTTTACAAGGTGATGATGCTATAGATCGTATCGAAAACTTTTTTTTAATTGTTTTTCGAGGGTGAATAAATGGAAGTTTATACCTTCATCGTTCCATCTCCGATGTCTATAGCGACGTTGTAGAAGCTTCTTCTCTCAGCATCACAACGAAGGCCTCTGAAAAATGGTAAACTAAATATTTTTTTATATTTTTTTTTTAATTTTTAACTTTTGATTATTTTTCACAACATACCATACAGTTTTTTTCTAAGTGAAGTCGATCTTTCTAATCGATCTTTTTGAACTTCATTTATAATTTTTAAGGTGTACCCGTATCTTCTTCTTTCATGTTTTATAATATTACCAGATGGATCGCAAACATTCGTGTGCACCTCACCTCTTTATGTCACATGCCCACCAGCAGGGAGAAAGCGACATTCCCCAGCCCTTCACCTCACACATGTCCTTCTTTAGACTTTGTACTCTGTAACTCATTTACTGTTATCTTGCAATCAGTGAACGCAAATTGTGCGAAAGACGAGAGAAAAAGAGGGTACTGACTATGAGCGCATTTCTGCGTGCCCTTTTTTTACTCAATTTTGCCTTAATCCTTTTCGAGATTCAGAAGCCAATCGGCAACATACCGATAATAGATGCCCTTGATCTGTTTTATGTCCACTCGCTTGCTCATTGCAGTGGGGAACCAGTACCAAGTGATCACCAGTTCATCAGGGTAGATCTGACAATAATCATAAAAATAATAATAAATTTGATGAACGAAATTAACTCAATGGACAGAGCTATGCAAAAAAATTGGATTTTTAAGCGTGTTTCCAAAGTTAACGCATCCACTAAACATCACTAGAAAAGTAAATAGTTGTTTTTACAGTTGCTATCTAAAATTTCATTGATATCGTGCACAAAGTCCACTTTCCACGAAAGTGTTCCACTGTGGAACACATTTTTCCACTATTTTCCACTTCCACCAATTTATGGTGACAACAGCTATAATCACAGCTGTTTTTCACATTTATCGGTTCTTTATGAACTGTTCTATCGATTTGATAAAAAGAAATATCAAAATTAAGCCATTTTGAAGAATATTAGTCGGTTGCAATAACCTTCTACTTTCCACTTTCGAGGCGTGGTGTTCCACTCTGGTGTGGTGTGCGAAAAGTCGGCGAGTCAGCGCGCACCATGTGGAACACTACGCTTGAGAGTGGAAATGGGTAGCTAATTTCAAACGACTAATATTCTTCAAAATGGCTTACTTTTGGTAATTCTTTTTATCAAATCGATAGAACAGTTCATAAAGAACCGATAAATGTGAAAAACAGCTGTGATTATAGCTATTGATACCATAAACTGGTGGAAGTGGAAAATAGTGGAAAAATGTGTTCCACTGTGGAACACAGTGGAACACTTTCGTGGAAAGTGGACTTTGTGTACGATATTATATGTTATCGACGCCCGAAGGCGCAGCGGAATAATATGTGCTAAACCAAATGATAAAAATTATTCTACAAAATTAGCCGCGAGCGAACCTTGCTCCACTCCTCTTCGAACAGCGGCTCACACTTTTCCTTTGTCGAGGGATTCGGCCTCTCGAGTATTGGAGTCTTGTCTGTCGACATCTGCAGTGAAATGGTTGATAGATTTACAAGTGAAAACCACTCTTCTCCCTCCAGATGCCGCTTCCGTGTTCGTACTCCGGCACTTGGAGCGAGAGATTGGGAATACATCTGATAAGAGGCAGAGAGTCAGAGAAGATGAAACTGCCTTAGGGAACACAAACCCCCACTACTTCTCTCTTGCTTCCGTATATCAACTCTCCCGGTCGTTTTCATGAAGAAGAAAGGAATGTGTCTGGCCAAACAACATTACGAACGTGCGCCGTAAACAATTAAAATAGCCCCATTTTGTGAATAACGCGCTAGTAAGCCGCGTAAAGCAAAGTAACTGGACGCCTAAAGCAGGGCCACCAGTTATCAAAACGGGAAAGGCTCAATCAATTTCGCACGCAAAATCACATGATTCTCGACGAATTGCGAAATCTGTAGGAAACTGCCGTTAAAACGCGAGCACCGACTCGATTGGACTTCGTCAAACTAGAGGAGAGTATAGTCAGCAGTGGAAACGCGTGTTTTAGATCCCTAGAGAGAACGTGGTTGCGAAATACGAAGAGGGAGAGAGAGAGAGAGAGAGAGAGAGAAAGGCGCACGAGACGTTGTTGATAGCCAGACCAAACAACAAGACATGGGAAGTGGAAGGGGTGTTAGTCACAGTTGTCTAAAGTCACGGAACCGAACCAGTCTAACAAGCTAGACGTGATGAAACATACCTGGCAATGGTCAGGAACGGAGGAGAGCGGTTTGAAAGGCAGGAAATTGCGAGGCGAACGGGAGAACGAGGCAAACATCCACGCGATGTGTTCTGTTGTGGGAGGGGAGCAGAGAGATGGAGAGAAAAAAAGAGAAAAAGAGAGCGGGTTTTAGCGTCCCGGACCGCTCTCGAGTGCAGAATAGGGTGGCGTAAACCAAGTGCACCGAAGATGCACGAAATGCTTGCCTTCCTTCCTCGCGAATGTCTTCACTTGCGAACTCTTGGTGAGGTTTGCAGGAGAGGAGGAAAAGAGGAAGCGATCTAGTGTGACTCAGATTCCCAAAGAGTAATATCAGTGAGGCGAAATTCGAAATATCAAATGTATGAGAAATCTTTTAGAAATACGCATTTGCCACAATTTTCTATCTCGTTAGAAACACCATTTTGACTGTGATATCCCAGAACAAGTTGGAAAAAACAGGGAATTGGACAAAACACGTTCCGACGTTGAAATTTCCATTTTTCATAATATGTTCAGAATGCCCATTGTCCGAAAGCTCATTCAAATACAGTCAGGACCATTATCCCCATCTCCTTCCTTCACTTTCATCTTTTTCCCTCACTCCGAGTGGTCGCCTCCTCAATCAATCGATAATGTCTCTAGCCGCTGATCCTCCCATCTGCGCGGTACGGTACCTATTCTGTAATCTCTATCTATCTTTGGATCTTGATCTTTGATCTTCCTCGATGACCAAAAAGGCATTAACCGAGGGAGACCCGGATCACAGCCTATGTTTCCGTGATACTCTTTGATTGAACTCTATTGATAACTGATTATTTTCAGCTTCCTGCCGGTGGCGGTGCTTCTACCCACCAACTCATCAACTCTAGCGAGAAGAAGATTGCATTCAAGGTTCGATCGATAATCGGAGCCCTACCGTACTCCCTTCCTCTAGTACAACGTCTAACTCATCCTAAAAGTTACCATAACTGATGTTCGATCGTAAAGTGACTCCTACTGTAGTCCCTCTCGATCAATTGCTCCAAACGATTACCGTACTCTGCAGGTGAAGACGTCCAACAACGAGCACTACCGTATCAAGCCCGTCTTCGGTTTTGTCGAGGCGGGTGGCTGTTCGGCCATCGATATCACGCGAATGGTACGGTAGACAACAAAAATAGATACTGTCATACGGTACACGGATTACGGTAACTGTTACAGTCCGGGGCTCCGAAGGAGGACAAACTCGTCATTCAATACGTGGATGCTGCGCCCGACGCCAAGGTTGGCCTTTGATCTTTGATTTCCGACTTTAGTGTCCCGAATATCGGTGTCATTTCTGTTAGGAATTAAGTACCGTACTCTGTACAGACTACTGTGCGAACAGGATCTTCATTGGGCATTTTCTTACTCGAAATTTTCCTTCGCCGCCTATTTTCGGACCATTTCATTGATTTTTAAATTTAATTATCGATTCGAAAGACTAATTTTGACAGGATGCTTCGGCACCGTTCAAGACCAATTCGCCCGCTCAGATCACTCTACCGATGAAAGCATCGTGAGGAGAAAAGAAGAGAGAAATCGATACCGAGAGAATGAATAAAAGTGCCATCTCAATGTGTTTGAATCACATTGAAAATCAGTATGGGTAATAGAAATGACACTCTTCACATGGTATCCATCCCTCGCCAATCGTTCGACCCCATGAAATAAATATTACAATTTAAAAATGAAACGTTCATGAAATGGACTACTGGTGCGTGCACTCTCTTTCTATACCTCGGCCTGTCTCTAGCTTTGTCATGCTCTCTCGCAGCCGTATCTGTGGTTTAGGAACGGAGCGCATAATTACTCCGGACGAGTCTTTGTGAATTTATAATACGCAATTGCATTTTTTCTATTGAACTGTGCATACCTCGCTCGGCTTTGCTGTACAGAATCATATTTCGAATCTCAAGTACAGCCATGGGGGAATGAGAGAAGAAGAGTGACGCCAATTTGGCCTCTGTTTCTTTTACTAGCGTCTCTTTCATTTCCAAGCCAGTTCGCCTAGTGCAAGAACGCATCTTTTTTTCTTGATTTCTTTCTTTTCTGCTCATTCCATTATTACTTTAATCTATTTTTCGGAAAATAATAGACATGATATTCCGTGTTTAATTCACTTGAAAGTACTCCACTGTGGAACTCGAAGAAAAAAATGTTCAAACGAATTATATTGTTCCAGAATGTCTGATGAACAAACGCCGCAAGCACTTCGAGAAAGAGTCTTCGAGCGTATGAAGCAAAGAGGAAATTCTGACGAAGTACAGTTATTTGCTTACTCTTTTCGTTTTTACGAACGTTACTCGTCCCACTTTTTTCACAGTATTTCTAGTCATTAATGTCAGGGATTGTGCATTTTTTAATCGGAGAAAACGGCTATTAGACATGTCTAACTGTCAACAGATTGGGAATAAATTTGTTCCTACTCAACCGATAATACCTACAATTTCTAGCTCCCTTATTTCAGCCCTCTGGGCTCTTCAAAACGATCTACGAACTCTATCGATTCGGTCCAAATGAGCACTGGATCACTGCGGAAAACATCACAAATGAGGAGAAACGAGTGAGCACGACAGAATAAACACAGTGCACTAAACTTATTTTCTCCAGGTTTTCATCGAATTTCACCGCGGAAACTTATTTCGTGTTTTCTCCTTCATTGAAACGCTGCGGATAAACGGGACTCCAAAGTATGTATCTTTTTTTGTATTCATTAATATGTGTTTTTCTTCTTCTTAATCGTCCGACCAATAATAACAAGATGTCCAGGTATTGCAAGGAAGTTCTTTCTGGATTCATTTTCCTCCGACTAGATATAATTCCAGAGCTATATCGAATTGTAGAAGACCTGGAGGACGGAAAAAGGGTTTGTCTTAAACTAAAGATCTAGATAATGTTGTTCATTCATTTTTGTATTTAATGACAACTTTAGGAAATTTGGCGGAATATTATACTCTATATTTATTACATTGTCAAATACATGTGACTTTAGGTCTTCAGAAGTGTTGGTACTTTTTTGACTCACAACGGTTTGATGTTTATGAGTCTTTGTTTTGCATTACTCTGGAATTTTTTTTAATTTGCATTTCCTTTTCATTGATTTCGACAGATTTAATCCAATTCGAACGAAAATCGATAATTGCATTTGAAGGAATCTGCCGGTTCCGTGTAACTTTGTTCTGCAAAAAAAAAATGATTAGTTGGTCTTGGCTCCTAGGGACCACCATCCTCTCGCATCTCTCGCCTCTCCTGGTCAATCGCTAGGTCTTTTTAGGGGTATTTCTCCCTTTATTTTTTTTCATTTTTTTTTTCATTTCCCATCTGCAGACGGTTCTCTTGCAGATGGTTACTCGATTTCGGCGTATCACCAGCTATTACGAATCGAACATCACGACATTAGTTGAATCCCGCACCAATATCGAGGCATGTTTTCAGATATTACCCTCAATTATGACATCTATCTTTTGAACGATTTTGAAAAATAAAATAATAATACCAAAACGAGAATCTCATTTCTGATGTCAACCGTTGATGGTAGTATAAATTTAGAGCATTATAAATATTATTAATCAAATTTAATATACTTTTCGCAGGATGCAATTGATTTCAGTTGTCGCGTAGCGGCACGAATACAGCAACTGGACGACGAGTATGACCTCATTGAATAAGTCGTCATGTTTTTGATTTCGCCTTGCACAGGAAGCTTTTATCTTGCTACTTTCATCATCTGACAAAGCAGTAATGTGTTCCCGGAAAGCTCTCCGCAATCTAAATAATTTTTTCTATTCCTATTCTTAAATTAGACCGTCTCGCATGGAGTCGACTTTGTTGTTGATTCTGACCTTGGGTTTCTACTCATAAGACATGTTGTGAAATAGTATTGCTCTAAATGTACCTTGAAAAGCTTGGTCGAAGCGATTGATAAAGAATGTGTAATGAATTCAATTACAACCAATTCTTTATTTCCAATTAAAATATTGAATCATGTGAGCACATATCGATTCGGTTCCTGAGATCGATTTGCACTTCGAATATTCTCATGATTCGGTGGGTCTGCAGTAGAGGTCGTTGAACTGTTGTCCGTCACTCGAACAGTGAGCACCTGGAGTTATTTACAATAATTGAAATAGTTAAGAAAATTATTAATTTTATGTAATATTATCAAGTTATTTGTCATCACGATCAAGCACTTGAATTGTCATCTCCTTTAGAATATGTATATTGTATACATCATTTTTTGAATAAAGCTTAATAATTACACGTTGTCGCCCGAGATTCAGCCAAAGTCAAACTTTAAATTCGAACTCCCCTAAGAGCAAAAGATCTCAGAGAACTCTCAGAGAAGAGAGTGTGTTTGACTTTTGCACTAGCCTACGATTGAAATCAGAGAAACGTGCTGCCACTTCAATCTAAACACCATATCAAACAACACCTGTCAAGAGCACGTGAGATGTTGAGTAAATGAAACAGTAAACCAGGGCCAAAATTTCTAGGAAGCATAATTGAATTATCTTCATTTTCGAGATGAACTTGTTATCTAAGTATGCATTTATCAATGAATTAAAACGAATAATCGGATTTGACTGGTGGAGCATTGGCAATGAAGAATGGAGAGCCCGACTAACCTGATCAGCGCCCTTAAAGCGACACTGATAAATTCTATTCTATTCTATTTATCAAATTCGAATGCTTGCAATCATCATCAAAAGTTCGAAATGAAGTGATTTCTCTGTGATGCAAGCAACACCTGGCTCTATTCGCGTGAGTGAGAAAAAGTGAATAACTAATAGTACACCGCGGCCACTTTGTCAGGTGTCGAAAGTGGAGTTGACAAGAAGAAGTTTACATGATACGGAAACTCTTACCGTAGATCAGAAAATACAGCTTATAATAGACCGGTAAAAAGTACCGTAGTGCGGAAAATAAAATTTACAGTAAGCAGGCAATTACAACTTACCGTAGACCGGAAAATTGAGAAGGTTCGTAGAGACGAGCGCACAGCTCTATCATTGAGAATCGTAACGGGAAGACCGATGGAGAAAATTGCTTGTACCTGAGGAGAAAACTTTTTTTTTCTTCATCTCTATCTTATTGTTCGAGCCACTATGCACTGGCTTCAACTAGAAATTCGGGCTGTTTAGCAGTTTTCTCGCTTATTAGTCTGTTATCGATAACAAGTGAAAGTACCATATAGAAAAATCCTTCAGTGTAAGCAGTTGCTGAATTTCCCGTGAGAAAAGTCGAAGGAGCAATTAGAAGTACAACAGTAGTCAGCGAATAGCCGGACATAAACTTGGCAAGACGAACGATCATTTTTATAATCTGAAATTGTTATCATATTTACTAATAATATTTAATCCACGCAAGATATGGTCGACGATTTCAAGCTTGACGAGAAATAAGGCGAAGACATGTAGGAGAGGACTCTCCAAATTTTGCATTTAGAAAAAAAGTGTGGAAAACGCACTCTCATGTTCTGTTTCAGCCGAAATTTTTTCGCCATCTCGACATTCAAATTTTGATATTTTAAGGCGTCGTTTTGTTGTGAGAGCAGAGGTAGCATCTGAAATTTATAGATTTTGGATAATTTTATGTCAATTTCTATACTAACCAGCAAGTTGAGAATGCAGAACGTCGCTACTTCGAGGGATATCGTGTACGGGACGAATCGGAGATCTAAAGTGGAAACTATGATAGAAGTGGCTACCCCATCGAAAGCTGCTCGATGGGGTAGCCACCCGCACAGCCATCATGTATTACTCGAGGAGAATGCAGGGTGGATGTGTGTGATGTGGTGTTAGTTTTCGGAAAAAGGACATGGAAAAAGGCCAAGATTTGAATTCCCGCAATTTCTTATCTCAGTTCTCCGTGGAGCAATCGACTCAAAACTTCGTTTATAGGTGGAAAAAGGTCGAAAAATGATATATTCGAAGTTTTGAGTAGATAGTTCCGCGGAGAACTGAGATAAGAAATTGCGGGAATTCAAATCTTGGCCTTTTTCCATTTCCTTTTTCCGAAAACTAACACCACATTAGTCAATACTGTATAGTTGTTCTCACATTGAAATGCGATTAAGAAGACATCGAGAGCAATCTGAAAAATTATTATTATTTAAGGAAGATGAATTCTGAATTTATTTAAGGAGGAAAAATCAAAGTCGCTTACGAAAAATACGGCAAATAGCAGGAAAGGCTTCTTTCGTGCAAGCGTGTGCTCGTGGGCGTCATAGTTGTACGTGGAGAGTGTTCCTGCAGATGGAATACCACGTAAGTTTTGCAGTTTTTTTTTACTAAAAAAAAGTATATTTCACGCTTCGACTTAGTACAGCACATATTTGTATGTGCGATAATTTTCTTGATAAAAATTGATATTCAATATCACTCACTTTCAATCGCTACTACTGTAAAGCACATGAGTACGGTAAGCAGGGCGTGATTCGATTGGTGTTGTGCATAGTAATCAGCATACTCGCGGAGCGTTGAATTGTCCTGGAGCTCGAACCCGAAACGCAAATTGATTCCTGATTTTTTTAAAAATTATTTCTTTTAAATAATAGGCTACCTTCAAGTGTCGTTACTAGTGCGCAGATGAAGTTTGAGACGCAGAACCAGAGGTTGGCCACTATGAGAAGGATCAAGAAGGATCTGACCAAAGAAGGATTGTCACCGTACTCGTAGTGCTCACATCGAACTACTTTGATTTTGTTTTATCAATTTCTTGTCCGAAGATGAATTAATACTGAACAATACCATTTTGATAAGGTCTGGGGCGTTTGATAACAGAGAGCAGAAAAACATAACGGGGAAATATGAATAGTGTAAAATAGAGTGTGCAAAAATCGCAACTTTCGGAAATGTCTAATCTTTTTTCTATGTACTCACTTGAGAAATGTTCCGAGCATCTTCACCCGGTTAATCACCATCACGGCGATTATTTGTAGTGCGAAACCGGGTAACAGAGCGACAATTTCGACGAATCTCACGGCTAACAAAGCAACTTCCATTGCGAATAGCTCAAAATATGTTCATTTTAGCTTTTCCGCAGAAGAGAGGCATACAATAAATGAACTGTGCGGGATGCAATGTATACACATTATGGACGGCATGACTGAAACAGAAAAGTTGCAAATATGCCTCATTTTGTTCTTGCTAAAGGTCGAAAAAGAGGCAAATGCATGCTGTTGCTAAACAAACAACACCGGAAACGCGATTGCAAGCTAGCAATTTCGCGCAGTAATTGGTGGTTGGGGAAGAGAGCAAGTGGAAATGCTGATAAAGCTGGAAAGAGATTGGGGAAGGAGCGAGGCTTCGAAATGACGAATCCAAACTCTTCGCTGTTGGTTGAATTGCACCTGGCTTTGTCAAATTGTAAAATCCAAACTCGGCGCACGTTTCACCTGACCAAAAAGCACCCGAAAAAGGGCCGAAAACGTTGAATTTGGTATCAGAATTAGCAGATTTAGCTCCTTTTTCACCTTTGTATTAGTTAGCGATCGCTGAGCATGCAGAAGAAGAAGTTAAACATGATCATCACGATTTGCAAAGTGGAAATCTCGCGAGTGGGATTTCAATGAACAAATAATGATCTTCGTTCATTACGTATCGTACTCCTGTCAAAGACTTAGGTAAAGGATTTTTAGTATAAAATCGTTTGGTGTGGGTGTCAGCTTTTTCTGTGGTTGATTGTGAGGAAGAAATGCACTTGAAATATATATATATATATATATTTATCAAGAATGTACGAGATACAAGATAAAATTTAAAAAGGACGAATTTTAAAGAACATAAAATTGATACTAGGAAAGCATGCAATCAAATATGAAAATATGTATTTTTCTTGTTTGCAAATTTTAAATATCGAATTACAAATTCAGATGCAAAAAAATATTGTTAAAAAGTGGCACGTCGTCAACGAATTTCACGAACGAAAAGAAAGAGTCAACGAACAAAAACGTCAACGAAATTCAATTGATTTTCTATCTTAAATAGATTTTTTTTATTTTATTCCATCACTTCTCCCAACTCTTCCAAGAAACTCGCAATGTTCACTTCGAAATTGGCGTTCATTTCAGCGATTATCGATGTCTGAAATAAACAAGGATTTGAAATGTATCTAAAATTAAAAATTTTCTAAAAAAGATTTATTTTTTTGTAAATTTAAGATGCCGGTTCGGTGAAATCGATGAGAGAATATTCCTCCGCCCGGTTGAACAACACATGATTCCAAACCTACAGACCAGGGTTAGAGCGAGAGAGTGTGCAAAATTGAGAGAGTCCCTCTCGATTTCACACGCTCTCTCACTCCAAAGGCCTTTCTGGAAGGTTGACCGGCCTGTGGAATGATGTGACAATTGAAAATGAGTCTCACAATGTCGTCGTGTTCTTCGTTTTCTCCAATGAAGTCATTTCTACTTTCACAATTTTCGAGTTTATTGAAAATCGAAGGGTCGATAGTTGTCGATTCTTGAGAGAATTCCCAAATGGAAGCGTGAATCGGTGAATCGGACATTTTGCAGAAGATATTGCCGATTTCCTGAAATGCAGGTGATGTTTTCAATTTTTTGTCTACATCTTCAAAATTATTACATTTTAGTGAAAACTGTTCTCCTACAATTAGAAAAGGAAACTAATGCTAACACGGAACACTGTATTGTGGAACAAATTGATCGAAATTAGATATCGGCTGAACGTTACCTCAGAAATGTCAGATTCCGTGAAATTCGACGACGAACGATCGGAATCAGTGGAGAAATTTGAGGGCGATGATGAGATGAGTGATCGAATTTCCTGAAAAAGAGACATTAATTAAAACAGTATTTAGAATTTCGAGCTATTATGGAAACAAATGCATGTTAGAATGAAAAAAATAAAGACTCACCTTATCGTAGCTATCGAAATCGTATTTGTCTTCATAGAGATACGGTTCCTTCGGGGTTCCGACTCGAGAAGACTCTGAAATGCAATATGCTTAGTGAATACTCAATAATCGAAAATGTTGATTCACTGAAAAATGGGCTCTGTTCTGGAATAGAGGTTCTTAGGAAATAGAAAGGTCCCAAAAAAATAGAAAGGTCCCATGGAAATAGAAAGGTCCCATGGAAATAGAAAGGTCCCATGGAAATAGAAAGGTCCCATGGAAATAGAAAGGTCCCTAAAAAATAGAAAGGTCCCTTGGAAATAGAAAGGTCCCTATAAAATAGAAAGGTCCCTTGAAAATAGAAAGGACCCAAGTTCGGGAAAGTGATCTCTCAAAAAATAGACAGGTCCCATAAAATAGAAAGGTCCCAAGAAAGTCTAAAAGTTGTGCTGCAAAATAGAAAGGTCCCAAGATTGCTCAAAAATGATCCGAAAAAATAGAAAGGTCCCAAGAAAAACCAGACTTAAAAAATAGAAAGGTCCCATCAAATAGAAAGGTCCCAAGAAATAGAAAGGTCCCAAGAAAATTTAAAAAAATAATATAAATAAAGATCACAATACCGTTTAAAAATGTTCGCCAAAAGTAGAAAGGTCTCAATGAAAACCGAATGGTCACATACATTTGAAAAGGTTCAAAATATACTTAAATATTTTTAAATAATAATTTGGCACGGTGACTGAGGGAGGAGGGATTGCGGGCACTACTGTTTTGTCGTTGTCAACTGAAGAACGAGCAATCGGTTGAACGGGCACAATAGGAGGAACGGGGATAATAGATTGAGCTGGTGCCACTGAAATGACCGATTCACGTGATTCAGACTTTTTCATGATTCAGACTTTTTCGGATCAATTCTCCAATGAAACAGATATCCATGAATATTGTGAAAGGGATGACTGCATTGGTTTTGGTCAAAAAACATCGAAAAAAATTGTCTTAACCTGGGGAAATTGACGCTACCCATCATTGGCGTTATCTCAGACTTTGTCAAAGGACTAGTAAGATCGTATTTTTAGCTGTTTTTTTAATAAATTTTTATGCATATTTCGATGAAAATACATCCTTTTGTAATGTTTCCATATTTGTCTAACAACACAGTGCACCTCAATAGATTACGCGACCAAATCGCTTATATTCGGAATGTATTAGAGATAAAGTTTCTTGAGAACTTTTCAAACTTCCGTGTTGTTTTCAGGTTACTTCAGAAAATCGGAATCATTTGCTATTTTTGCCAATATTTTTTTTCCAGAACAGTAGTGCCCGCAATCCCTCCTCCGTGCTAAATAATTATTTATTATTGGTAAAAAATTACATTTTGAACCTTTTCAAATTTATGTGGCCATTCAGTTTTCATTGAGACCTTTCTACTTTTGGCGAATATTTTTAAACGGTATTGGGATCTTTATTTATATTATTTTTAAAAACTTTCTTGGGACATTTCTATTTTTCGAAATCCATGTCACCATGTATTTCTTGGGACCTTTCTATTTCTTGGGACCTTTCTATTTTTTCGGATCATTTTTGAGCAATCTTGGGACCTTTCTATTTTGCAGCACAACTTTTAGACTTTCTTGGGACCTTTCTATTTTATGGGACCTGTCTATTTTTTGAGAGATCACTTTCCCGAACTTGGGACCTTTCTATTTTCAAGGGACCTTTCTATTTTTTAGGGACCTTTCTATTTCCATGGGACCTTTCTATTTCCATGGGACCTTTCTATTTTTTTGGGACCTTTCTATTTCCTAAGAACCTCTATTCCGGAACAGAGCCGAAAAATGTATACCGTTGCTTTTATCCGATGCATCAGAGCAACCAATAGAGGACGAGAGACGACGGAATTCGTTGAGTGAAGATTGGAGGGAAACAAAATTCTGTAATTCATAATTAATTGAATTGCGCGCGGCCTGGAGTTCGCAGTTTTCAACTTGGACTTATATCTTCTCTACGGCTACTGCGAGACAATAATAACATCATGGCAACACATAATAGTAATACGTACTGCACTAACCTTGCTCGACTCTGCCGAAGCGCCAGCCAATCCGAGTTTACTTTTGTTCTTCAGTCTAAGTTCCTTCTCTTTCAGCCATGGTTTCTTCTCCAGATGAACGATAGATTTTCTGGAAAAAAAGTTTAGTTCTTGCTAAAAATCGATTGGATAAGGATGCAAACTATAAGTAATCGCCATTATTGGTGATTGTAAAACCCTTCGACTCACTTTTCGCTCTTTCCAACATTTCTATACGAACTCGAGTCGCTCATTTCATTCTTGAGAGTGTCCACCGAGTGGAAAGTAGGTTCGAAAGTAGGACGAATCGAGGAATCGGAGATACTGTGAGAAGTGTCCAGATCGACACCACCCTAGAAAATATGATTAATCATTTTATTTTAACTAATTATCCTGAAGAAAAAAAACAATGTAAAACGTACAATGACGATTAGATGAATCACCCTGAGTATGACACGAATTCTTGGCATTTCGCGATTGACAATGAAGAGAACCTGAGATATTACGGTATTTATTGAAAATCGAAAGAAATTGTGATCATTTGCTGGTTGAAGTCCGATTTCGGTGAATTGGCCGAAATAGATTAATATTTTTGAATGTTTTTTTAAAGAAATATAATACCAACTCACATTGTGGTCTCTTCCGCACATTTGAAGGTTGGCTTCGATGACGTCACAAACTGCGTTGAAATATCCAACACAAATGGAATGGGCGTTTCTCTCGAGGTCGGGATGAGGAAAATAATCGGATCGCAGAATGGAAGGAATCGGAGGAAAGGGGACAAATCTGAAATTATCGATTTGTCTGCGGCTCTCATATTATAATTTTCATATTTGGAAAACACTTATCATCAAATCACAAGATCAATTATCTTTTGCAAAGTTACATGTAGCTTTTTTTAAATTAAACGATGGACGGACGTTTTCGTGACTTTGACGAGTGCGGGGATGTACGTCAATTGAAGTTTGGACAACGAATAGAAGATGTGCTGACGGCATTCCATCCAGAAAGGAAGAGGACGAAGGGGATTTCTGAGTATGATAATATGGTTTAATCGGAGTAGCCGATAGCTAGACAGCGCATGACTTGGCAGCAAAAGGAAGATTATATATTAATGAGAAAATGTTTTTTGAATAGTTCAGAAATGCAATGAATTATGTGATAATTAGTCAAAATCAGAAAGAAATAATACCTGAGGACATTGTCGAAGAATGAACCGAAACTCCAGTGGCCGGCTGAGGGAGAAGAAGAGAACATTGTCAGATCAGAAAGGACTGATGGATTGTAACTACTCGTTGAGTCTTCAGGTTTATATGCGAAGACCGACGGAAGCTTCCAACCTCGAAGAGTGGCATCTTCCGACCACATTGGGGGAGATCGGGAGGAGAGGTGGAATGAGGTGATGAATTACTATACCCAGTGGCATGAGACTGAGATCTACCAATCATGCTGCGTCTAATGAACAATATGGATAAATGTCGAGAAACCAGGAGCTTAATAGAAAGTGAAAGAGAGATTTTACATTAAAATTTTGAGCTCTCATTTGCATTTGACGGCAAGTATATGATTTGTTCTTTATCGTTTCTAGCTCTCCCCCACGCTCTGTGCGGCTTAGCGGTCGGCGGGGAATGGGCGCCAGCTCATCATACCACAGGCCGGTCAACCTTACAGAAAGGCCTTTGGAGTGAGAGAGTGTGATAAAACGAGAAAAAACTTTCTCACTTTTGCATGTTCTGTCGCTCAAACCCTGATCGGAACGTTTGAAATTATCTATGTGTCAAGCGACCCTCTGTTGGTCATCTGAGTCATTCAAATTTATCTGATATTTACTTCTCCTGATACTGTTTCTCTCTGAAACTGGCTCAGTTTTGTGGTTTCTATTAACTCGGAAGACTTTATTGCATCACCATTACGCAATAGCCATGCACCTTTTGCTTACTCGCTTGTTCCTTACGCAATAATGACCCATGTGAATTGGCCCCTGAAGGGGGCTGTCTAGAGAGTACTCGAATCGGAGAGAGTGAGGACTGTGGATAATTGCATCGCATTAAGAGGATGAGCAAATTCACTTTCTGTTCTCCCCCGGAAATATGGAGGGCATTATTTTGTGTATCGTGGCAGTGAAGAGAACTGTTGCGTCGAATTTTTAAAGAGAAAACGTTCGAATCACAAATGATACTTTTACACTGTTAAAGAGGAAAGTGACGACAAGCGGATACCATTTTGACATGAGAACAAGTGACCACATCCTTTCTAAAAAATCCTGTCCTTCTACCCCTCCCCCTCAGTCGCTTCTGGAAACACAACATGTGCTATGTCTTGTTTAGAAATAGTAAAACGTTATTCCAGATTGCATCGAGCTCTAATACAGCTTCCCATCTCCTTTTCTCCTCCTCTCTCGCCATTCAACTGTCCATGTCCTAACAAGGGGAGCCCGCTCGTTCCTAATTGGAGGCCCTCTCTCTACCTGGTAGATTCTCTACCTGCCCACAGGTATGCCCCTCTGCCATCCCCCTCGTTTACTTTCACTTTTTCAGCTCTGGTTGACCGCCCATCTAGTGGAGCCACAAGAGGTGGTCGTGTTAAACAGTACTACATCAGCCGTTACGACCATGAAAGAATATATTTGTTTTCATATGTATGGATTGCTGATTGCCGTCAATTGGTGTACATAATATTGCATCTTCTGTTTTAGTTTTCGCCTGTCTTTCAATGCTCTCTCAATGGATTCGAATCGGTGCATATCACTTCGGGTGAGTCACGTTTGATTTTTTAAAAAAAATTCACTTTTTTCAGCCACTGCGTGGCCGCACATCCTAGTCTATTTGTGTTCATTCCTCTTCTTCTATTTGTTGGTCTTCTTCACTCGACGGTAGATGCAGTGAGGTGCATTTCTTGAAATATATTTTATTGGTACATTAGAGACTAGCGGAATGCCATGAAGATCAATGGATCACTACGTCCATATTCTTGTTCAATACTTATTACTCACTGCCTTATTAGCCTTTCTTAACAAATTTAATATGATGGGTCTTTCTTAACAAATTTAATATGATCTTGATAATTCCTATATTATCAGATCATCCCTCTCACCCGGAAGTACGAGTCAGAACGAGGAACTATTTCTGCCGGACAATGGACGAATCAGAGAAACGAAGGAGAAGTAAGTGACGTCTCTTGGCTTTTGGACCAAAAAATAATTTAGCACTTGAAGAGGATTGCTCGTTGTTTCCTAGATATTTCCTATTAGAGAATTTCTCGAAGGTCGTGCAGACAATTCGGTTATTAAATAAATTTAGTTATCAAATAAATTCAGATTGTCTCGCTACTTCCCCGACGGAGGTCATTTCTCCACTCGATCTTGGCTCGCGCCCAATCTCCGAATTGTTATCCTGCAAGCAGAAAGTTGACTTTCCAATTGACAACTTTAGCACGAAGATTGTTCTTTCGTTATTGTATATTTAGCTGGTTTCTTTTAAGGAGAACACACCAACGTGCTGGATCCAAATATGATGGAGCTCTATGCGGAATTGAGATCTACATTGGAGCGGACGGAGGTATTAGGCTAAAAAATATTGACGGTTTAAATTATTAAACTCAAAGGGTATATTTTACGTCTCCTTTCGCAGATAGCAACATCTCGAGGTCGAGTCAGTCTAGCGTCTTTATGCGAAGTGAAAAAGGCTGAGAATAATTACAAGTCAGTTTTTAGTAATCCAGTAATCCGGAAACAAAGAGTAGATGTTGTGTGTGAAAATATTTGTCATTTACACTGAACGAACGATTATTATTTAGATAGATTATGTAGAACACATTTTATATTCAGTGCAATGTCAGTTCTGTTGTGTTTCACTCATCAATCACGTTCTCTCAACTCGTTGGTTGAATAATAAAATAAGCAGAACTGATATTTCGAAAACCTTACGATTGCCTAAAAGAGAACATCAGACCGCGCCACTGCAAACGCGATCCGCTATCACTGGTAGGACTTCTTGGAGAATTGCAGTATCCATTTGTCAACATCAGTCTCGGGTGATTCCATCGCTTTCTTACTTTGCACGTTCTCTCACCCCTTCCTTATTAATGACAATCACATCCCAATCTAAACCTGTTTCTATACATGTTGGAACTCCTTACGAACAAGAAATTGTGAATTGTGAAATTTTCTAGTTGAATTGATCAATTATTAATGCATACTGTCATTTCACCATAACCCTGGAGAAAGTAGTTTGGAATAAGAAAAAATATGAAAAAGATGGTGGCTCTCTCACTTGGTTTCGAACCGTAACTGCATTATAGGAGAATTCGACTAATTCTCCTGTTCCCTACTTTCAGTCCACTCGATCCAATCTCCTCCTCTCTCTATCGACGTGTCAATTTGGCGCCGTATCTGGGAGGAGTGAGGACAGATTCAGAAGGGAATGTGAAGAGAGCGAGACTGGCGAGGATGGTGATCGATCTGCCGAGGGTTGAGTGGATAGAGGACAAGGGTAAGTGTGTCAGATGGATTGATTGATAATGACAATGAATGTTTCGTACTTGGATAAGTGGGGTTTCAAAAGGAATCAGTTGGCTGAAGTCAGGAAAAAAACAAGAAAGAAGTCGAATTCGGAGGGAGCGTGTAATCGTTCTTCTTGCAGAGTGGGCAGCACTGGATCGAAGCTGGCTGCGGATCATCGACAAGTTCGCGCGTCGGCATGAGTGAGCTAATCCTTCTAAAATGCATATTATTCGATTCGGAATTCGAAATTGGCTTCTCTTTACAGAAATGATCTCCGTTTGTTCTTCTGGTCACCACTGCAATACGACGCCGATGTGAGAAGCACGGGCAAGGACACCGCAAAGTGATTTTAATTTTTTTCTTTAATTATCTTATCTCAAAGCTCCCTTTTACCCCACGCATCACATTCAATCTGCTGAAAAATCAATATTTTAAATATATTTTATAACAGGAAATATATTTATTATTCAGATTGGTTCCTCTGCTCTTCTCAGCCCTCCTTCTCTTCTCCCTCCTCACCTCAATTCGAATTAGTGATTTCACCCGATCGAAGCCGTGGGTGGCACTGGCTGGAGTCATTTCTCCTGGTAAATAGAAATTGTTTGATTCGATTCAGTAAATTTTAAGGATCATTGCTCTGCATTTCACTCAATTACGAATAAAATAAGCGATTAACCGAATGAATTTTGCCTCTTTTATCAGCTCCAACTTTGTAGCCCTCGGCATCTCGGTCTCCATCGCTCTCCTTCATCTTGTTGGATTCCCACTCGTGCCCATCGCCCTGCTGACTCCCTTTCTCGTATTGAGTGAGCTGGTGTTTGTAGTTCAAAGAGCAGACTAGACAAGCTGAAATAGGGGTTTGGGATATATTATTATCGTTTATTTTGGATCTTATTTTCACCCATTGTTTCCAGTAACTATTATTTCGATAGCCTCTTAAGGCCCTCAAAACTAGAGAGATCTGAGATGGAAGATCGCAGAGGAATCATAAATATGTGATCAACGATCAAACTGTTGTAGCTGTGGGAATCGACGACATGTTTATCATGATGTCAGTGTGGGGCAAGGAAAGAGAAGAGCGACGAGAAGCTACAGGAGGAGAGTTGATGGCATTAACCTACCGGTGAGCGATTATTGATTTATAAATCAGTATAAACAACTCTTCCGTTTTTCGAAACCCTAATTATTAAGATCTTTTTTCTCTAGTAAATTTTCTTCGAAGAATACAACTTTTAAAAAAAACAAACAGCGATGATAACATTGCTCTTTCAGTGAAGCATCCATCTCCATTGTTCTCACCACGATGACAAATGTGCTCGTGTACGGTAGGTATTTAATATAGATACGGTATATGGTATACGGTAGCTGTTTAACCTATTGATTGCTGCAGAAATCAATGAGTACATTTTCCTAGCCAATTAAAATCATATTTTAATCATTTTCTGTAGGAACTGGCTGCATCTCGACTCTCCCAGCCGTCCGTCTCTTCTGTCTCTATTGCACACTCTCAATGGCTATGGTGTTCTTCTTTCAAGTCAGTAAAATAAGAAATATCTCATCCCGTTTGAGCGGTGAAATTAGAGAAACAAAGTGCAGGAAATATTTTTTCAAAGAAAAATGACACAAACACTGATATCGTGTAAAGCTGTACCTATAGAAGAAACGCCAATGCTATTATCTTCGGCTGTGCACAACTTACTTTGAGGACCGATTGAAACATACTACATACACTTCTAGTGTGCTAGTAGTGGCACCTTGCTAGTCAATGTAGGATATTTACTGAATGGGAGTTAGTAATGAAATTTACAATGTAAAATGATAAATAATTTTTGAAAATAAAGAATGTTCGCTCACAGATCACATTCTTCGGTGCGATTCTTGCGATGGATGGGGAGAGGGAACTCGTTGGAGGCCATCCATTTACATTCAGAAGTACACATAAATCAGGTAAAATACAGTAACCACAAGTAAAATGTTCTAATGCATTCATTTTGGCGAAACTTATGATATTCATGCTAAAAGTTGGAAATGAATGATTTGCCGATTTCACATCAACTTTCTCTAAAAGCTTCCACACTGCCTAATGATGACGCAACTCCAGGAACTTTGAGTAAGAACCGATCGTTCGTCTCTTCATTCTCCACACTCTCTGCTACCTCCGACGAGAAATTGTTCAAGCGATTCACCGTATCGAAATTTTTCGAGAGTTCATGGTGAGTCCCGGTTGGAGTCCACCGTAATCTACCGTAGTCGAAGGTGCCTAGTGCCAATATCGATTGCCTACATTGCCTACTGCATCGGGTGCACGTACGCATTACTGTACGAGGTGGAAGAGGGTCTGGAGCTGTCATCGTTACTCCCCGAGGGCACACGGTAGGAATTATCGATTGACTCGTCGATAAAGGAATGTTACAGCACCCACGCGTATCTGACCGTTTACGAGCGCGCGTTCAATGGAGGAACGCCACTGGAAGTGCAACTGCCGCCAGGAGTTGACTATGCGAACCCGTCAGGTGGCAGAAAGAAATCGATAATCAATAATTACCGTACCTGCAGCTCGCTACCGTACGATTCATCGATTGATGGAACTGCAAGGAGCTACACCGTATACGGTAGAAGCGTCATGTTGGCTGACCGACTTTACAAGGTTCAAAAATATTCCGTGTGGGAAGAGTAAACAGAAAAAAATTGTCAGGAAGAGAAAGGTTTTCACCACAATTTGAATAAAAATGAAATTGATCTTCTATTTGTCTTCTCTTTAGATACGTGGACACAGTCTACAGCGTCGATCTGCCAGTGAATAACGACAAGTTTGTGAAGCTGCTTCAAAACGAATTCCTGCAGCATCCACTATACCAGTATGCAGTTTGCATATGTGAACCAGAGGCTTTTTCTCGAAGATGAATGATTTTGCACATAATATTTCACAATTTTGGAATTCGCCCATTTTCTTACATTGGTTCCAGGAAAACGATTTTTTTCCAGAAAGAAAGCTTTTTGTCATGTTTTTTTCCAGAGATTACGCAAACGACATTCTCATACAAAATCGAACAGTGGTCGCTTCGCGGCTCTTCATTCCACTCCGAGGAATCAACACAACTAATCGGCGAGTGGTCAATCGATAACAGTCAACTACCGTAATCCTGTAAAAATCGATATCTGCAGAAAACATTAAATCCTTCCAACTTCATGTTAAAATCAAAAGTTTCGATACTAATCGATTACCGTACTCCAGAATTCACGCCGAACAATCGCTGCGGGAGGCGGCGGGTGACGATTTGACATTGTTCGACGTCTCATTCGGATTGGCGGAACAGGCGGCGGAGCTGCCGTGGACCGTCATTTCGAATCTGTTCCTGGCGGGTACGGTAGCTTACTGTAGCATCGAATTGTATTTGTGAACCCACCGCGAATCAACTCTATCAGCATGGAATATTTTAGTTTAGTTTAGAAGTCGTTTATCAAGATCTATTCGGGTTCACGGGGAATCGAATGGGAGCTCTGACGACGTTGAAAAGGCTCAGTATCTTCGGTTGATTTTCATCTGAAGAGCGAGTCATCTTGAATGGTTTTCGAAGTGAGGATCGGTCTCTTGTCGGTGAATGAGTGGAAATGAGAGACGATCTCGATAGTCGAATAGGCAATGGCGAAGGGTCCATCCGTTAGAATCTCGTGCGAAACAGGGATCTTGGATTGGAGCTTGAGCCAGAGTCCTCCACACTCGAGTCATCGATCTTAGAGAGAATCAACGAGTATACTGATACTGAGGATCAATTCAACTTGTAGGTCATACCCATTACACGGCGACCACTCCGGCTTGTATGGGGATTCAAGTCTTCTGTAGTCGATAGTAGAGACGAGGGGTACTAGGGAGCCTGGGGCTGAACTAGGGGAAAGTCCACCTCTCCATCGGACGAAATGGAGAGGCGACAGCTCGTGACGACTGACAAAATCGAGAATGCGTCATATTATCATAGAAAATTATCAGAGAAAATAGATCATAGAAAATTCAAATAGCGATACAGGGAATCAGTTCGCTATCCATTTTGCAAAGATATTTGTGAAACTGTCGGCATCAGGCGGCGCAACCGTAATCGCGATATTCGTCCTGATGCCGACGATGTTCAATTGCGTGCTGATGACGTGGGCCGTGCTGTCAATCAATGCTGGCGTGTTCGGCGTGCTGGCGCACTTGGGGTGAGTGGTTGTTTCGGAACAATCGACAAATCGATATTTCAGATCTCGATTCGACGTGATCTCCGTAATCACATCACTGTTATCGATCGGCTATTCACTTGACTTCTCCTCGCACATTCTGGCCCATTTCCATCAACTGCGCCCATCGCCCATCGGTGAGATTACGGTAGCTGCTGAGAAATACGGTAACATCGTTACAGGAGCCACACTATCGATTATCGGCAAGCCCGTCGTCTATTCGGCTACATCCACAGTTCTTGGGATTATGTGTCTCGCACCGCTCAAGGTGAAGAATGAATACGGTATCGGAGAGTTGATATCGATTATTGCAGGGTTACATCACGGCTAATCTTGTGCGTACGATCGTTACAGTGTGTGTCATTGGAGCCTATCATTCGTTGTTACTTGTTCCTGCCATATTACAACGGTTCATATAGAAATATATTTTTTTAGTTGGATATATAAGTGTATCGTTCTATCGATCAATCATGGTGTTTCAGATACGGGTGAAAGTGCAAATAATGAAAAAGAGTTATCAAAATAGAGGTGAAATTAGTTGAAATTGTGCGCTGCCATGGCAGAAAGAGATAAAGGACTGTTCGCTCAATTGTCAATCTTCGAGAGAGTATTCCAAATGAAACATAGTGAAGTTTGCATCGGCACGAAGTTTAATAGGATCGTCTTCTCTGATTTTCGCCCGACGAGCTTCCTATAATGACTGCAAACTTTATTTATTTATTTTAATCTGTAACCTCTAATTTTGCATGTTTGTTGTAGAAAAGGAACGACTCAATGCGCGATTCTTTTGCATATTCCCGAAGACGAAAATAGTGAAGAACCTGAAATTCGTGTCTTAACTTATTGATTATTTGTACATTAACTAGCGCGTTCCGCGCCCCGGAGCAAGCGCACTTGTCAGTTGACCGGTCACTTGTCCCCCTGCGCGCTCATTTTGAGCCACTGTACACGTTGATACACCCAAATACACTTTGAATTCAAAATATGAGCAATTTAAATTGTTTTACAAGTTTTCTCCATAGAACATCAAGTGACCTTGCCCTAAATGGATTTCCCACAGAAATTGGTGCTGCTGAATAGAGATACAAAAGTGGAGAAAAGTGATGAGGTGGAAAGACGTGAGAGATAGGGGGCACATCATTCCACAGACCGGTCAACCATCCAGAAAGGCCTTTGGAGTGAGAGAGCTTGTGAAATCGAGAGGGACTCTCTCACTTTTGTACACTCTCTCGCTCTATCCCTGGTCTGTAGGTTTGAATCATGTGGGGGGAATGAGGAGGGTGAGAAAGGAGTACGGCAAGAGAAAGAAGCCAAAAAAAGAGATCTTACCAGTCTATCGCGTTCGAAGAGTTGAATCCGATCAACCTCGGAGAGTATTTCGAGTCGGAAAAATCTCAAACCTTCAAGAACTTCCCGATATGCCCTATGAATGTAATGTATCATCGTTTGGAAAATAACGGAAAACATTGATTAACAGAAGATATGAGAGTATGCGATTTCGAATGTATTCATCGCTGTTCCTTAACACTGAAATACCTGAATGAATCGACGTTCAGTAACGTACGGCTGTCGAAGAAATCGCAGGTGTTCACACTGCATAATCCGCTGATGATATCCTGTGAATGGCATAAGTTTGTTATACATTAATTTCCTCATAACGTACCCTTCTTTCATCGGAAGAGAGGTTTTCGGCCCTTATCCAGTGCTCTTTTGGACCAAACCGATAAAGCTCGAATATCGATATCAAGAATTGTATTCCCTGAAATAATGGCAACTGTTATTTTTAATTTTTTTCTCTTTAAAAAATATAGTTGATACCACATCTTCAAATTGTGATTGCGTTATTTGCTGTAGACATTGGAAGAACCTCGCTCTGTGCAACAGTGGACTAAGTTGCCCAGGCATTAGCCAGCGATTTACTTTCCTGCAAAATAATATTTCAGTACTTCAATGATGGGCGGTTCTCTAGTTTGCGGCATTCGGGTAACGTTCATTTTTCGCACTACCAACTTGACTGGTCTATCCACATCATTCTATAGGTAGTGAGGTTGAGGGGTAGTTCAGTGAGATATATAGTCTCATTCGATAGAACCAATGGTACATTTCACTAATATTGCAGTAAAATCGCCCATTATTTCAAGGGATCAGAATTCTCTCCATTTCGCAAACTCTCTCGATCTGTCGACGAGAGAGAGTGTACAAAGTGAGAAAACCTCACAGTTATCGAAGATGAATTCTGAATAATAAAATAGAAAATGCTTAAGTCAAGCAGAAGAGAATAGCGCGTAAATGAACCTCGAAAAATCGAAAGTCCGAAATCTTTCAACAGAGATGGCTGAATGAAAAGGAGATAGCAGAATGGACAACCCTTAATGTGAAATGAGAGGAGACAAGGAAAGCCACGCCGATTACGGTAGCATGGCCCTTCTGGGTATCCAAAGAGTCACGAAAAATATAAATTTTACAGGATAGTTGGTTTGAGCGAAAGGTCGAGTACAATGCGGACAAATTAAAAAAAAATTGTGTCACACATCGCACCACAAAAGGTTGAGGACTTTCCTCAAACACTCAAATCAATGTGGTACAGTGATCAATAACATCTTATTTGCTCCGCTGAATCTCCACATAGATGCATAGAGTGAGGAATATGCAAATGTATTAACATGCGAGCGAAAAGAGAGGAACTTTTCTACATTCTCACGGCATTTTGGCGGGAACAATTTTGAACGGCTCTCGTAATTTCCCTTCGAGAGAATCAGGGGATTGGCAAAATTCCAGTACACAGGCACTCTCACTCTCTCTTCTCTCTCGCTGACCCCTCCCCATGACTCTCTTTTGATCTACTTCTCTCCTGCACCCCCTGTAAAATGCCGTGATCACGGGGGCTCAAAAATTCAGATCCTCTACAAGAGAAATGAACAGATAATGGTCACGAGCGCAATGCGTAAATTTCCATTGCTTACTACGGTATTGCGATGAAAATTGCGTATTGCGATGGCTACATCAAGCATTATACCGTAGTAAGTGCAGCTCATTCGCGGACCGCTTTTTTATCCGCCTTTGAGCCCCCGTGGTGATTCTACACCTATGACAAAACAGGAAGAGAAATAGAAGTGAAGCAAGGCAGGATGCAGTGCACGATCGTTATGAAAATTACAAGAATATCATTTAAAGATAGAATAAACACTTTAAAATAGGGGGAGCATACAATATAATTTTTTTTCAAGAATTGCTTTCGTAAAGATTCACTTCCTGATCATGCTCCGATTACGGTACCTGAAGATTGCAGACCGTACACGTTATTTTCATTCTTCCCTGATTCATGCATGTTACGGTATATTGACATTTCTCGTTTTACGTGTATTTCGTCACATTTTTTTGTTATTGTTGTTGTTATTGTTATTTGTGTCGTTTATTCGTTCAATTTCTTCTTATAGACCGACTTACCCGCAAGATGCCGGATAGTGAGGGCGTTTCGGCGTCGGAAAGGGCGCCGATGTCGCGCAAAATGAGCAGCGGCTCCTCGCCCGAGCGCAGAGTGCGCACGCGCTCCAACTCGTTCATCGTTATGGAAGGTTAATTAGTTTTCTTTACTTCAATTCAATTTTAGTTCGTTCTTTCTATTAGTCAGAACGCTTCGGACCCTCCGCCGCGTAGTAATCAAGGGTGCGGGCGCTGGACCAATGGAAAAGAAGCGCTTTTCACAAAATCCTCTGCCGCTGTTATTTCGCTGCTCTTCCTCATTAATTTAGCTATTAAAATGATTAAAATACCATGCAAACGCTTACTTCAATATTTGTCGCGCGCTGTACCCGTACGAGTAATGAGCGAGACAGTCGTTTCTTTTTAATTTCGATAATCCTTTTTTCGTATTTTTGAACGGAAATTGCGCTGCTTTCCCATGTTTCTTAGTGTCAGGAAGGAGCCGGGAAGGCGCCCTGTTCACAAAACCGAATTACGTACGCGCAACAAACCACTTGAAGAAACATCGAAATAAATAGAAAAAGTCAGTCTTTCCGACCTGTCAAGGTCTTATTTCGTCTTTGTTAGAATCTTTTTTAATTGATTAAATTTAGGTGGGCAAGCGACCCTGAGAGGATCGTTCTCCCGTGAATACGTCGGAGATGGCATAGACCTGCACCTTCTCAAACTGGAACTCGTTAAGAAGTCCATAGCCAAGGACACGACCAGCATCTTCCGCGCTGTCTGCGAGCAGGTTGGTTGTTATTTAAATATTAATTATTTAAGAAATAAATAACATTACCATTGTTGTTTATTTTCCTAAATATTTTATTGTTTCTCTCTCCAAATTGTTGTTCTCTAAGCCGTCCGCGAACTTAGTAATAATATGTAATTCATCATTGGCTGAATTATTGTATATCATCGTTCCGTGTAGAAACTAACTGTAAATTATATAATATAATATAATTATGTAAATAAATAATATGGTTAGAATAAATTAATTACTTGCAGCTCTCCTCGGTGCAGACTGACCACGAGAGTCTTCGTGTGCTCGTAGAGAACATTCTCAAGCCGATCACCCAGCGACACTACATCAACTACAAGGTTAATCAGCAGTGATGCTCATAGTCCCTAAATTCGGCGACCCCCCCCCGCGCTGCCGAATTTCGGGACTCATGAGAATCACTGTTAATCAGTGATGCCAACGGTTCCCCCAAGCGACACTTCTGCCGGACCCAGTAACCCGTGATGGGACTCTCATTCACCATCTCTCTCTCTGTGTGAATCTGTCGGTCACCCCTAATTCGTCCCCAGATAGGTTGCTTGGTCCAGTAAAGGGAGGGAGTGCCTCCCCAATGTTCACGAATTTAGCACACATCATTGTGTTCTTGCTTGGGATAGGGGTTAGCTAAACACTCCATTATTACCAGACGGCCAACGCGTCAATTTCTCCTGTTCTTGGCCTAATTATTATCATTTCCCAGGATCATCTGGAGTCGAGATTCGACCGCGACCGCGAGATTCTCACCATTCTCAGTGACGTCACCAGGTCTGGTTGTTTAATCGATATTCCTACAATCGGCATCTCTTGCAGCAGCCGCATCAAAGTGTACAGAGTGAGCGCCGACGAGCCCATCGTCTACGAGGGTACGGTAGTCGAGGAGGGACGCGAGGTGGGGGAGATATTATTGATTGAGCTCGCAATTATATTGCGACACTTGCCTGAATTGTTTCTTCATAAAAATTATCGATTGATTGTTGATTACTTATTGATTGATTCCCAGGTGATGGTGTGCGAGTCGCCGCATCGCTCGGTCTTCGAGCCCGTGTACACGAAGGAGATGCACGAGGCACTGGCGATCAGCCAGTGTACGTTACTTCCATTATTGTGATACAGATGAAACACCAATCCATCGCGTCAAAAAAATTAAATTCCCATAATTGCTCACGGAAATGGCTAAATGGGTAGTCGTATGGCAATTTTTTTCTGTACCGCGTAGGCCCGATCCGTGGCAGATCATGTTCACTAGCTTTATCAGGTGGTAGATCTGCGCTTCAGCTGAAGGTAGTTATTTCCTCGATCGTATGTGTTCGGGTGGAAGGCGCTTACCTAGAGCCGAGATACCTATATTGCTTTGTGCTACCACTGCCCCAATCAATTAAAAACCTTAGGCAAATTGTGAACATCTGCGAAAATTATATTAGAATTATTTAAATCCGTAGATCTGTCTTTTGGACCTATGCCTGGACGTAGACTATGTATTGCAGCGATCGTCTACCGTACTCTCTACGAAGGCGTCTTTAAGTTCACGAAGAAAGCTGTCGACGATGTCATCGACTACATCGAGCACGACATTTACTCCCACTCGCATCAGCAACTCAACGAGTCAGTTATCGATTACCACTGTTTCGGGTTACGGTATAAATACTCCGTTGCAGCTGTCCGGCGTAGAGTACGGTATTCACTATTATTGATTGCAGGGAATTCGTCATGACGCCCCAGGACAGGCACATGCACTCGACAAACGCACCGTGCAAGCACAATGTGAGAGTGATGCTGCGCAAATTTCATGGGTGGAATTCCACCCTCTGAGAGTGGAAAACTCGTTTAACTCATCTCAAACTGAACGCATTCTCTCCAATCAAAAAGGAAAATGCTCCTAACGTGGCGATCAATCCATGTATTAAATTTGGAAGCTGTAGCTTCACTAGGAAAACAGTTATGAAAGGGTGCATAAAACTGTTTTGCACCTTGCGCCCCATGCAATTTGCGCAGCATAATTCGGTAGAACGGGGATACTGTAGTCATAGATGTGCAAATGTTGTTGCTGAAGGGTCAAAAGCGGGAGGGTCGGTGACAGAACCTGGTAGTTTGATGAAATTGCGGGAGGGGCTGATCAAAGAAAGATGAATAAACGAACCGCAATCTGGTGCGATTGCGACAAAAAACGGCGAGAGGGTACTGTTGCTGGCTACCCCCTAGCTCATGTATGGCTTCCGTGGAATGGGGATCAGTGATGGGCTAGGAATTTCGAATATTTTCCAGTTGCGGATCGCCGACGCTGTTTCGAAGATTTGCAAAATACGAACCTGCGAATTGTATGCTTCATTCTTAAAATTGTGTTAACCATGCAGTCCGCCGCTGACAGCTCGCTGTGGATTTCCTGGGACAGTTGCGCTGTCCCGGCCTGATATAAAATGGGGGAATGTAGTAATGTAATGTACATTCAATGTACACCGGTGAGCCTAAAGGGTTGTCACTCTCACCTTCTGGAGATCAGCGTCAATGTGCTCCCTCGTATCCTAGTGCTGGGCATGTAAATATAGGTATTCGTGCCTGTCCTACACTCTCTCGTTATGTTAATGGGGGGGGGGGTTACATGAAAAATGCAGAACTACATATCCTAGCAAGCGAGAACATTTGACTTATGTTTACTCCTCTTTTGATAAATAGTCGATTTCCACTTCAGAGGCCGCAGTTTCCGTTCTGTGTGTGCAAAGCGCTCGATCCCTCGATCTACCGTAACGTCGATTATGATCTGCACAAGAGGAAGAGGGAGAACTCGAGTGAGAATATATTGATTTTCGAACAAAAAATATTGATACAGTAGCATCTGGCGGATCGATAAGTGATGCAATGATGATGGTAAAGTTTATGTGATTACATGCGATTTCCATTGGAAGGTGGACTGTGAACCAGAATGTGATATGTAGTGATTACGTCGTCATCGCGATTATGTAATCGTGTATTTTTTCCTTGCAGAGCAAGCCGAGCTAAACAGTCAGGCGGTCAAGTTTGGCGAGGGCGCGAGATGTCTGATAGCAGACAGAGGATTCACGAAGGGCGCCCGAGTGGTTGGGGTGAGTACCGTTGTCGACCTACCAGCAACGACCCTTGCCCATCTATGATAGTGATTACGGAATTGCCTTCGATGGATATCCATTGGATACTCTATGCAAAATGATACGGTAGGAATGCGGTGTAAATCGTTATTTAAAAAAAGTAATTATCGATTGGGTTGCAGGTGGTGAGCGCCACCGTGCGCAGGATCTCCTTTGACGGCGCGCCCCACATTCAGTGAGTGAACTCGCATTTATTTTATAATGTGTGACAAGAGTGAAATCACGCGGAATCTTTCCTTTTTAAAATCAACGATGTTATTTTGCTAAAGTGTTTATTGTAACTATTTGTTCGTCTCTGAATAGATATCGCCCACACTCTGGCAGCGGCAGAATAGGCTATTCTTGAAACCTGAAAGCGGGCGGTGATGCTATTGTTTTGCAAGATGCCTTTACGTACCCTTGCTCCCCGTTGTTAGTTAAAAATTTTATTTATGATAAAAATTTTATTTATGACATTATTATTATTAATTTGATTCCGTTCCAGGCGTGACTACCACGTGAACGATCTGCGTGCTCCGCCCGCCGCTCCCATTGCTCACCAGTCGATGCACACTCTCATGCCCATTCTGAATGGAGGAGGAGGAGGGTCCATGAAGTATCTCCCCGGTGGGTAGAGTAGAGCAGTAGAGCACTAGTATTCCCACGGTACTTAACCTATCATGCGTACATAACCTACGAAATGCATCCCATCTCTGGGTACGGTAGGAGCAGGTGGGGTACGGTAGTACACATGGAATTTCTTCCTGGTGAACAAGTGGACGATATCTCTCTTGCGATTTATAGTTGCTTTTACAATTTGACGAACTTTTGTGACAACATAGAAGTGTTATTTGGTCAAACTATGTTGATCCTTTCCCGCCAGCAACTTTGCTGCTTCAGTGATTCAATTTGTCGAGTTTCTCTCCACGGGTACATTTATTGCTTAATTGCTTTCATTAGGAATAAATACATTATCTTGTCAGAATTCAGCGGATATCGTTTACCGTCACTGTCACAAGATGAAAAGTTGTGCAATGATGAAAAATTATCGTTATCCCAGGATGCTATCCTCCGATTCCTCCCACTTCGATGTACGGCCAGCAGGCGCCGCCGTTCCCCCCGCCCCAGCACTTCCCGCCCGGAGGTGAGAGGATTACGGTAGTGAGCGATCGATAGTTGCGGGAACTCCGTCTACAGTACTTCAAAATTAAGACTGAATCCTCATTTACGGCAGTCTATTTGCTTCGATCGATAACTGTTGTCTTACCGTATTACTTGCAGGCCCATTCCATCAATACCCGCCTCCTCCGCACTTTGGCGTCCCGCCGCCTAATTTCTTCTACGGAGCGGACCCGCTCCCGCCCATGACCAGCTCGCCCGGAATGGGGTACGGTAATGCATTACATACCATACGGTATGGAAGTGTATGGTAGAAGTAGCGGCGTGATGCGGATGGCAATAAAATGTTCTTAAGAATAGTTATGTTTTTTCACTGGAATTTGACCAGCAACTGTTTTCTGAACCGATTTCGTGTCGGCGCCCTCACAATTAGATGTCTTTCGTATGATAAAATTCAGTTTATAGTTGCATATGGAGGATACAATCACGATTGCCTAGTGAATCACACTAGTAGTAATGACGAAATAACTGACTTACCCGTTGCAGCCTGCCGCCCGCCCCTCTCGACTCGACGCTCGACAGCTCGATGTTCTCTGCGGCGACGCCACTCTCTTCGAGGAAGAAGGGAGATGATGGAAGAAGAGGAAGAGATGGGTGAGTATGGGAGGGGGAGAGATTGCATAGGGAATGGGGCACGAGAAGTTGAGGACCTCAACTCAACATGAGGTGTTGTTTGTGGGTAGGAATTTGAAGAAAAAAATGCGTTTTTTGCCAGTCGGGAAAGTGTAGGGAACTTATGAATGCCTGCATCGAAATTCATGACTAATCGCACCTCCAAATCGGTTGGCTAGATGTTGGAACCGTGAAACGCTAGAGCGATGGTTGCACGATGTTTCTCCCGTTTAGATTGCGATTTCTATTTCTGTTTATTCTCAACGCTTTCCGATAGCTGATTAGGTTAGGAGATGGCAATAACGGTAACTGGAGCAACAACTAGTTATCTTCGTTACACGGTATCCTTTAAAGAGCGTGTTGAATACCTGACGCAGCAGATTATTGATTATTTTACCAGCAACAAGAAGCCTCGCGCGCTGAGCATCGAGCTGGCCGACTCGCCCGCCACCGGAAAGTGAGTGTACAAAGTGTAGCTGGAGGGTTGAATATCGATTGAGTAGTACGACACTAAGGTATCGAATGATTACAGGTGGACGAAGGGAGAAGCGGGAGGAGGGGGCGAGAAGAGGTACGGTGTATCGAGGAGAGCAACGGAGGGCGACACTGCCGGGGAAATGGTGAGCGACGAGCATTGGTCAAACGGGTGTGTTGGGGAAAGTCGAAAATATGGGTTGGGTTTTTCAAGTACGGGCATGAAAAACGGAAAATGTGCGTTGGTTTTTCAATGTTCTCCTCAAAATCCAAAAATGCGGGTAAGATTTTTCAAAAATTGACCCTGAAAATGCCAAAATGTGGGTTGGCGTCGTCGTTTTTACGTACCTTTTGACCTATGGGGACAGGCAGAGAAACTATTAATCCCTTGCATCCAAGACCGCTCTTGTGAGAACCCTGAAACGCGCATGCGCCAAGCAACAGTTCGTGCAGTTCTTGGGTGTACGGTAGGAGTATGGTAGTTTGAAAGATGTTCACAAACTTTCGTGTGCCGACATGGTCTGGACGCCATGCAGAAGTGTTTATCCTCGCTTGCGAGGACCTATTTGACCTATGGTTGGCAAGAAAGAATAACAACAATACTCACATTAAAAAAAAACTTCGACGATTTGCAGCCCCGTCAGCTGCAGCCGAAACAGCAGCAGCAGCTGCAGAAGCAGCACCGCCTCTCGACCTGCAGCAGCGTCCCTGAGAATGGTACTATATATTGTTATTAGTGATATTATTTTATTCAAATGAAGGAAATGGAACTGCTCTTGTGATAAATACCGCTGAAACGTGCATGCGCACGTATCATTTTGTTTCATGAAGGAGTTTCCCACACGATTGATACTAATGAGCAATAGCGAATCTTGTGATATCGGTGAAACGCGCATTCATCGAGTAGCGATTTATTATGTATATTGTTTTCCTCTTCAGCGTTTGGGGTAATATTCATACATTTTCGCCCGGCCCAGATCTCTCATTTTCACACACTCTCTCGCCTAGCATAAACACGTCAGATATTTCATAAACACGTCAGATTTCTATCGGAAGTTCGATAAAACAGGTCAGATAGGAGACAATTCTTACTAAACTCGACATTCTGCGTATTCCTAGATGGGTCTCGAGTCTCTAAACCATACATTTTCGCCCGGCCCAGATCTCTCATTTTCACACACTCTCTCGCCTAGCATAAACACGTCAGATATTTCATAAACACGTCAGATTTCTATCGGAAGTTCGATAAAACAGGTCAGATAGGGGACAATTCTTACTAAACTCGACATTCTGCGTATTCCTAGATGGGTCTCGAGTCTCTAAACTGCCTGGTTCAAAAAAGTGTAAACCCAGAATCTGGGCCAACGAAAATGTATGGTAATAGTGTGTGATTTTCGCGCAGTATCTGTTTCACCGAATGGGCCCATGCCTGATTATGAAGGGGATGGCAAGGTGTGGCAAAGGAATGACTTTCCAATAACCACACCCTGCTGCAGACTCGTCGCCCGCCCTTCCCTCGGTCGGAGGAACGCCCGTGCAGCAGCTGCAGCAGCAGAGTGGAGGTGAGAGCGGTTGCGTCTTTGATATGCGATTTCTTTTAAACAAACGTTTTATGTGCTTACACAATCCGTTGCGCAATCGTGATGAAAGGCGAAAATTGAGTAGATAGATGTGGGGTGAAACAAGGAACGAACGGGCCATTAGTAGTGATTTATTGTGACGATATCTACGATCACGATGCGACGATCCATTTATTGTGATGATCAACACTGATACAATGCGTTTCATGAAGTTGACTAAGTTTTCTCCGTACATATCATGACATGATAATCATGTTGATTAATTGCACAAACAATAATGCACGCCGACCCTTGTGTGTGTTGCGGATGACAAAATCTGTTTTAGTATTGATTGACTGTATTTTTAAAGTTAAAACTCTCATATTCAAGCTAAAAAATGATCGGCAACTGCATCATGGACTAAATCCGTTAATAAATTCTTTACTTGCAGCAGCTGCAGCTGCAGCAGTTCGCAAGCAGCTGCCGAGTCTGTTGCCGATGCCGAAGCAGCAGACTGGCTACTCGACCAGCAGTGATTGGACGGGAGATGGTGAATGATCTTTGATCTTTTTCTTCTCTCGCTTTTCCATGGCGCGCTGGTAGTTTCTCTGATAAAGTGCATGCGAAATGTGTTGGTGCGCTGGCAACAGGCCTCATGCAGTGTTTCCCTTAGTGCATTGAAGTTAGTCTCAACGTAGATGCTTTACTTGAACTCCTTGAACGGTGAGACATATTTTATCGATAGGAAACCGCATGTGAGAATGACAATGGAGCGATGATTCGAGAGGCGTTCCTGAGATGTTGTGAACTTGTGATACGGTGTAGTAGAATGCGGTGGTATGGGAGATCACCAGATCCTGCCCCACTGCTGGCGCGGCGCCCAACCGCCGAAGCCGCCTGAATAGACACGGTAATCGATCGATATTTTATTGGGTTACGGTATAGTAGTGGTCGGTTACTGTAGCTCACCACCGGGCGCTCCTCCGCCTCCCCATCCTCCTCCGGGTGCAGCCCATTGGTTGCCGCGACCCTGGTAGAAGCCCGACGGGCCACCGCCGAAACCGCTACCGAACCCGTTCCCGAAGCCACCTGTAGTGGGCATCACGTTACATTGGGGGTACTGCAGTTTTTTTTCAGACTGATACTGATAAAAAAATAATATGAATCTAGGCGAATATTGGTTACAAAAAGAGGATGTTACTTTGTTTAAAATTAATCACGGATTGAAGCTTGACATGTACTGCGAATATTTGCGCATATTTCTATTGTGAGGGTTACGGTATGCTGTTGGAGTACTGTATCCGCCTACAGTAGCCTACCTCCGGGTGGTCCTCCTCCCCATCCTCCCACTCCTCCTCCACTCGGTGTAGCCCATTGATTGCCGCTGCCCTGGAAGAAGCGACCCGACTGCCCGCCCGGCCCGCCAACATTGAAGCCGAATGAGATTTGGCCGAGTGCTTGCCCGACCAATAGAAGGGAGACAATTAGAAGCGTGCGGTAGGCCATCCGGAACCTGTCAATGGCCGCATCATTAAAGTAGCGCATTAAAAAATGCAGGCTTTTACAGAATGACTGTGGAATATTTCAAAACGTGATATGTTCCGAGTCATTGGGGGGGAGCAATACTAGAAAAATATGTAAACGACAATGTTGGCGATTCCGAAGCGTATCGAGAGTAGCATTTATAGCGGGATTCAGATGCGCGCGATGCGGAAATATTGAGCGAAATTGGGTGGGGAATTGGGCGAAGTGCTCGATGCACGCACAATTTGAAGACAATGCAACACATTGCAAGAAGAATGCAACGGTTGTTTACCGAATGACCGACCTGTTGGTGACTAAAAGAGAGGCGGGAAAGGAGGGAGCGAACTCTTATGAACCCCTCTTTGCTTGTTTGTGTAGTGTATGCGTTTATGGAACAGGAAGGCTTGCAAGTTGGTTTGTAATCACGGGTAATTGTGGACAGTGTAGGTAGTAAAGTAGTAAACTACTTAGTTGCAAGCCAGAAGTGCTTTTTACTGGTGAGAAGTGCGAAAGTAATAGTCGCACTACACTTTTATATGTGAAACACGTCAGTTTCGTTAAATTTCGGACCGCTATTTTGTCATCCGATTTTCAAAATGGTGCCTGTAGTAAATAGTAAATGGTGCACTAAGTATTGTCTGGCGGAGGTGAGAAGAGTGGAACAGTCGGATGTTGACCGGAGCACTCGTTCGCCAAATTGCCGCTAGACACGGCGATAGTCGAGATAGCATAGTGATGACGGAAATTATCATGCCACAATAGATAATATTATCAACACGAGGAACTAGTTTTAGATATTTAAAAAAATTATAAATAGAGAGTAAGTGCAGTGCGGCGATGCCCTATGATAAAGATACTTTACTCGCAGAATACGATACGCTACAGTATCATATTATCGATTTCAGATGCGGTGTTCGAGGAAGCCCTCACCAACTCGCAGCAGAGTCTTGCGAATGAGGTGGGCTACATTTACTCATATAAAATCCAACCTCTTGAAACCACTAATATTATATGAGTGTTTACAGGCACTTAAAAATTAGTGCTGAAACCCGTGTGTTCCTGGTACCATGCTCAGATTATTTATTTTATTTATTTTTTGATTATTATTTATTTTTCTTGCTCCTACTAGCTGTGCAAGCTATCACAATCAATTAACCAATCATTATTGTAATATTTTAAAAAAAAAATGTTTATTTAGTTGGTGGGAGCAGAGGCTGCGGTCGCGGACGGCTTCTCTATCAGCGTTCCTCACATCACTCTGGAGGAGTTCAATAAGGAGGTATTGCGTCATCACTACGCGACAACTTACTTGTGACAGAATCATTGGAACGAGACAGTTAATAAATGTTTAATTTGTGACTGGGATACTTTGAAAAATGGCAATCACGAATCGAATTTGTGAGCGCCGAGTTGGGATATTGTATCGATGCAACTCTATTCTCGCAGGTGAATCAGGAGGCGGCCTACTCGAAGTGCAGCGACGGCTCGGATTTGCCGGGTGAGTGGGCAGTGGTTGCGTCATCGTCAGGCAATATATGCTTCCATGTCGACTGGGTGTGCCGAAATTTGCAGGAAGGGGGAGTCGTGTTAGACGATCACTAGTCATAAATAGCACATAACATTATTTTTGTGCCGATCAAAGGAATGCGGGATAATAAATGTATTACTATAAATATTGTTATAATATTTAAGACAAGATGTCCACTCGCTTCTTCTACAACCTCGGCCTGAAGTACTTCAGGGACAAGATGCTGGGATTTGACGGTGAGAGGGGATTGTCGATCGATTTAATTAGTGCAGAGGTTTCGTAGGGAGGGATTACACGTTCATGACGGTATTCTCTGTCAGTCTCTCTTTGCTTCAAAAGAAAGTGAACGAAATCTACGGAGGAAGGGGCACTGATATCATCATGATGTGGGGGGGTTCTGCTTTTTTCCTGTATTCGACATTCTTAACTGTGTAAAAGAACGGAAGAAGGAGGTATTATTGGATAAATGTCGAGGATATTTAGTTGTACTTTAGCTCCATGCCCTCCGTCGCCCGGCGCACTTCCGATGCCGCCTCAATTCGTCCCACCATCGGTAATTATTATTATTATTATTAATTTATCTCTAGTTAAGTTTTGTTTGCAATTATAAAGCCTTTGAATTAGGAGGGTGGTTCATGGTCATATGTTATCTTCGCGAAAGCGAGTCAATGTGTGTGGGTAGTGCGCTAGAGAGAGAGAAATGTGTGTTGTGTGCCTAGCGAGAGAGAGCGCAAGACGGCGAGACGAGAGGAGAGAGGAGACAGCGCGCATAGTGAGGTTAAAGTGAGCTACTCTCGCCTGCTTCCGTGGCGCAATCGGCAGCGCGTTCGGCTGTTAACCGAAAGGTCGGTGGTTCGAACCCACCCGGGAGCGTACATTTTGCCTCGCTTCGGGGGATTTGAAAGTGAAAGATGGAATCGTTTGCGTTCCTATTATTGCATTTATTTAAGTATTTTTGTTTATTGCAGCCCATGGTTCAGTCCGGTTCCTCCGCCTTCGGTTTCAACTTTGACATGCACCAGATGTCGATGCACCCCGCTTCGACTCCCATTCATCCCTCTGGTAAGCCTCACGCAATCCATTGCTTTTATAAATATAACCAAATTCAAATAAATAATATATTTATATAATTATTACAATAGTTTCTTTTTGATTTTACACATGCATAACAAACGAGCATGTGCACATGCTTAATCGCGTTTTGACTACCGTAGTCTTGTTGCAGCTCCTCCTTCCACTCCCGCCTTCACTTATCCTCATCCCAACATGCCGTCGCACCTCGTCCAGTACTGCTATCCCCGCGTCGACGGCATGCCCTCGTGTGAGTAATTTTTTTTTATTAAGATTGCCTCATGCAGCAATAAATACCATTCTGAAATCGGGAGCGCGCAATCTTTTACAAGATTAGCGACCAAAAACAAAATAAAATAACTCTAAAAAATCTGTCGTTACCAACGATAATGATATTGTAAATGTATTGTCTCGTGGTGATGCGACGTAAGGAGATGATGATAGTGCTCGTTCATTCTTTATAAAAAAAATAATTGGAACTATACCTCTAATATTGAATGTTCAGATGGATACGGTGTCAACGACGTCAATGGACTGCAGATGGACGAGCAGCAGCAGCAGCGTATGCATTAATTTAATTATTTAAATTAAATTAGTCAAAAACATAAATATCCATCTTAAATGCTCACGTAGCAGGTTCATATTTTTCATTGTTATATCTTCAATCAAAAAGGAAAATATTTCCAAACGTGTGTTGCCGTCCCTGTGTCAGGTATGGAAGCTGTAGCTTGATTATGAAAATAAGTTATGGAAAGGTTTTAAAAAGTGGAGGAGATTAAATTTTTCCCGATGAAATTTGCGCAGCATTAGATTGAAAAATTACAGGCATGCTGCAGCAGCTGCAGCAACAGGAACTGCAGCAGCAGATGCAGCAGCCCATCCCCTCTCCCACTCACGCCCCCGTCAACGTGGGCGGCACAATCTTCTTCCCCCAGTAATTACGCTAATTGTGTGATGTAGTTATCGATTGATCACCCCTACCGTATCCCATGTGTGAGACCCATCCCTGAAGTTTACCCCCTTCCGCTCCCATTGTTTTACCGTACTTGAACGATTTTTCGTTAGCACTTGACCAATCTTAGAAGCTAGAGATATTCGTTGTGTTTTTGTTTCCCTCTGTTAATATTAGAAGATAGAAGAAGAATATTTATTGTTTTTGTCCGAAGAATAATAATTGCTCCTTTGTTCCTTATCTGATAATTATCTAGTTCAATTCGCTTGATTTTCTGGAAGATTCCAAATTAACACCTTGCTCCACGCTGATACTTCGTTGTAATTCTCTACTTTGTGTTAACTAGCGGGGTTGTATTGAGGTTAAATGCACTACGCTCTATGCGTACACTACGCTCTATGCATAGTTCTGGGTGCGGGTTCGGTCCAGGAGGAGCTCGATAGGTGGCTCCAGGTACGGTCCAGGGGGTGCACTGTAGCCGGCTCCAGGTTCGGTCCAGGGGGAGCTCGGAAGCCGGCTCAAAGTACGGTCCAGGGGGAGTTTAGCATCTTGGGGAATGTTAATCTCTGGAAAGAGTACTGGCTTATTCCGTTGCAAAAGGCTCGTGAGGCTGAGAGCGATCGAAAAAAGTTGCCACTACGCCACTTCCTGGCTCCGTGGCAACTTTTTTCGATCGCTCTCAGCTTCACGAGCCTTTCACAACGGAAACGCAGGATACAGTGCGTTCAGAACTTTTAGAACACTTTCAGAGATGTTTCCCGTGATTCCCTACGCCCTCTGAATCTTTTTGGAACTTTTCAAAATTTTCGATTTTTCACGTTAAAACATGTTAGAACACGTTCAGACACGTTTCGAACATCGCAAAACACTTTTCCTGCGAACCCCTACGCTCTCTGAATCATTTGGGAACTTTTTGAAATTTTCGATTTTCACGTTAAAACGTGTTAGAACACGTTCTGACACGTTTCTGACATCGCAAAACACTTTTGTAGTGATCCCCTACGTTTTTTTGAATCATTTTGGAACTTTTCGAACTTTTCGATTTTTCACGTTAAAACGTGTTAGAACACGTTCTGACACGTTTCTGGCATCGCAAAACACTTTTCCTGTGATCCCCGACACTCACCGATGCTTTGGAGAAAGTTCGAAAATTTCGATTTTTCACTTTAAAACTCGGCAAAACAGGTGACAACGTGTTTCACGGAACTCAAAAACGTGTTAGAACGGTTTCTGACACTCGCGAAAAATGCGGCAAAAGGTTTGCCCGCGGCGGGGGTCGAACCTGCGTCGGTCGGATTGCTAGTCCAGCGCGTAACCCACTTGGCCATGGATTTGGTGATTTAAATTTTGTAAAATTTTAAAGCAATTCTGGTCTATTATCATATGCAAAAGGTTCTGAGAGAGGGGGTTTCTTTTGAAGCGAAATATAAGAAAAATGAGAAAAATCTGGACGGACACCTGGACAAAAAAAAACAGACAGACAGACAGACAGACAGACGTTAGCATTTTCTAATATATAGTAATATTCCGATAAATTGTTTCAGCGATACAATGCTTTCAAATTCTTGAATATCAGTGACCTATTTCCGCTACATGACATTTTACAGGGGGTGTATGAGAGAGGTCGGTCAAAGAGCGCCTGTATCTCTATGGGAGGGGATCGGGGCGGGTGACATTTGAGCAACGGGCCATAACTCACCAAGGAGTGAACCTAGCGCTATGGGAGTGGTACCATTGTGATCAGCATCCGAAAAAATTAGATTTCATGATTAATTAATTAATTAGCATAATTAATGAGATATTAATTAATTAATTATGAAATCTCAATTGCCTGATGCTGATCGCTCTAGGCTCACTCCTAGCTGAGTTATTACCCGTTGCTCAAAGGGGAGAGAAAGTGAGACTGAACTGTGAGATACTGAACTGAATTGAACTGTACTGTGAGATACTGAACTGAATTGAACTGTACTGTGAGATACTGAACTGAATTGAACTGTACTGTGAGATACTGAAAGAAAGTGAACTGCAAAAGGCAAAATATTTGGGCCGAACCGGGAATCGAACCCGGGACCTCTCGCACCCGAAGCGAGAATCATACCTCTACAGGGTGCGTGAAAATTACCCGCACTCGATTGCATCAGATTGCGCAATCGCTGCTAATCGATATTTCGCAATACCTGTAGCCCAGTTACGAAGACTCACCATCCCTCTAAAACCGTTCAAGGTTTCAATCCGATTGGTCTAGTTAGTCAAGTATGGTGAACGCAAACCCGATGATATATGCGATCTTGGTAGTTTATCGAGGGGGAAACCAACCCTCCGATATTTTCGTTCGTCTCAATGCCCCCGAGAGAACCCTCTACCACGCCAGCCGAGGCTGCCAGGAACTCGGCACGGAAGACAACAGTACGAGGAGGGGAAAACCGGTGACCGCCACTTCACCCCAGAATCGTGAGATGAGGTGACAGAAGGTCCACCATAACCCCAAGAGAAGCATGCTCGAGATGATTTCAAGCTCGGTATTTCCAACGCCTCCATTCGCAAGGTCGTCAAATCTGGCCTGGTGCAGCAACAATATAAGTACCATAAACTGCTTGATTTGGCCGATTGTCCGATCAATCTCCGCGGAATGGGATGCCCTCTTCTTCTGGACCGATGTAGCATTTACGCACATTAGGTCACTTTCTTTACTGATGAAAAGATCTTTACCGTCGAGGGTAAGATCGATACTAAAAACGACAGAATCATTACCCACGATAACAAGGAATCTGTCAAGCTGGGTGGCACACCGGCCATACCTCGCATCCTGCCTATGTGATCGTATGAAAGGGGTTTCGCTCTACCGGTCGGATCCCTCTCGTCTTTGTCACCCTAGGCGTGAATTCGATCACGAACTACTAAACCAATCATACTCTGAAAACCGCATTAGTCCCCTGCCCCAAGTCTCATTTAAGTTGGTGATTTTCTACGATGCCGAAGGGCGGCGTACCCAGCAACACGGTTAAGGACACGACCAAGTGATTTGAGGAGATTTTTCCTGACTACATCGCTATCAATGAATCGCCACCGAACTTCCCCGACTTGAATCCCAGGAGTCCAGTTTCTGAAGAATTGTAGAGAGCAAGCTCTCGTCTACTAAGCAAAATACTCTGGGCAGCCTGAAAACGGCCCTCCTGCGAGCGTGGGACACTCTCGAAAATCACTACCAACGTAAATTGCCGATCGCCTATGTGAAGCTTCCCCGTGTTTGTATCAAAGCAACAAGCGGGCACATCGAAATCCATGGGCATGTTTCTGTTGCTAATTAACTGAATAAATGATTATATAAAACTGGTTGCTCAAATGGCATTCAAAGGGGAGATATTGATAAAAGTTCGAGTGCGGGTAATTTTCACGCACCCTCTAGACCATCCCGCCACTGGTATCAGACGAATCATCGTGATCCTGAAACTAATGGTGCTAAGAGACTGCAAAAGAGAAAGACAGCAAATGGAATACTGAAGGGGGCGTACGAATTCGTTGCTGAATCGGTAAGTGAAAGACTGAAGGGAGCGTACTGTCGACAAAATAATGCTCAGAGGTGGTGGTTGAGATTCAATATTTATCGGCAAGCGTAAATACAGGACAAGATGAATGGCTAAGAGTAGGACAAAATAAATACAATGTGATTATTACGCATTAAATGTTATTATTATTAGTTAACTAATATCAATACAGTAGTTACAATAGAACAATCTACTTTCTACCGCTCATTTTAAGAGCCTTAATCATGAGTGATCCTTGGGGCTTTCTAGTGACGCTGGCGTTATTTTTCGCTTGAAGAATGTCCGATGTCACTTTACTAGTGGAGGGATTGGTCTTGATGTTGACTGTAGTAAGCGGGGCGAAAGTGCGGGCTTTTCGTGATCCGGTAACGGAGCCGAGAGAAACGGTCTGAAAGAAGAAATATTATGATTGTGATAATTTATTTTATAAATTCCAATAGTTTTAGTGCCTTGAATATTACTATGATATTGAATTCCTCACCTTTCTAAGTCCGTTTTCCTTATCCGCTGCTTTCTTGGCGATTTTTTCCGTGATGGCTTTCAGGTTTTGCTCTGGAGTCTTGATTTTCTTCTCCTCCTTATTTTCTTCCTTCACATTCTCCTTATTCTCCTCCACTTTGTCGTAGATTGCGCGGATTCTATCAAAATCGGCCTGCGTCGCTCTCTTGTCACCTCTTCCTCCATCATAGCAAAAGGAGGCCCAAGCCTCGAGGAAAGCAGGAGAGCAGTCGTGAATTACGAGACGGACTGGTTCCTCCTGAAATATATTTATTTTATAATGAGTTTCACAAGAATATTAACTATTGCATAGTAATGAAGACATAGTTCAAAGCATTTCTAACCTTCTTGACTCTTCCTCCAAAAGGACGAGTGAATCCCTCCTGTCTGGAGAACATGTTCTCGTCCATGGTCCCATTGACCGGGGCAAGCTTGGGTCTCTTCCAACGTGGCACCTCAGGCTCATCGCTGTTTCGTCTCTTGCGATCGCTGGCTGCTAGATCAGGGGAAGCAGATTTCCTGCAAGTATTGTATTAGGTTAATGAAGCATTTAAAAAGATGTTTGCCTAGGAATGATGCAACTCACTCATTGGAGGATGAGGTGGAGGGAGAGGTGTTGCACGATCCGTTGACGATCGATCGAGCGATAGAACCGAGGGTGGGATGGGAAAAGTACCCAGAGAGTACCTGTAAATCGAAAATTAGTATGATTATTTACTAAGGGTAGTTTTATTGAATTTACTCTATTGAATTTTTTTACTTTACGAAATAATCTACCTTTCCTGCCCCGGTTCGTTTCAGGATTTCTTCCGTGAGTCCCATAGATGACAGCTTGTGGAGTCTGTTTTCCATCTGTAATTAGTTTAGATTGCAACTTTATTAATTTTAAATATAACAGAACTTATGAATGGAAATGTTCTTACCTGGTCGGGTTCCTCCAGCTTCTGCAGACATTTGTTGATGACGTGGTCGATCGAAGAGAAGGCCATAGCGGACTTGAAGTTGGGGCAGGGGTAGGTTCAGTAATAGGACTGATTTGAGGGTAACTGTTTCAAGTCCCTTTTATATCTAGAATGGGGCGGAGTCGGATCCATGACCTGTAAGAGTTGTATACTTCGTCTAGATGGGGTGCTAAAGGTATGCACCGAGCCGTAAACTGAGATCGGAACCACTCGATCTCACGACTTCTTTGCCCAGTGGCAAGGATTGAGTTGGGAGGGGAGCTAGAGGGAATGTCCAGGGAGTGAGGAGGGTAATTGGGAGAGGAGGTCGGATGGGTAATGTTATATGGAACGATTGGAAGTTCATGTGAAAATGATGCGTGTATGGGAACCAGAGATGAGCGTTCTAGATCTGAATTCAACGTCTAATTATAATAATGATTATCAATTGATTCGATTATATTATTATCGATTGCATTCAGGTGAACTTGATGACTTCCGTCTACGGTGCAATGCACGGAGAATTGGCGCAGGCAGTCAGAACTAAAGTTCAAAAGATAACTAACTAGTTGCTTCATTCCTCATTTCGCCCGTTGCTTTAGCGGGCTATGCAACTAGTTGCTTTTGAAGTAACTAGTTGCTTTCTGATTTGACAAATTTACATGAAATGATTTACATGGTGGGAATTATTAATATGTTTATGAGGGGGATCGTGAGATCATTTCTCACTATGTTCGGCATCGAAATCGGCTGGTTCACGCCGCGCTCAAACGATTAATCAGTGGACCGTCCTATCAAGCCAAAATGTTAGTAATATTTGTTTTCTTTTCACTAATCATATTAGGGAACGTCCAAAATATATTTTCAATTTGTTTTACATTAGTTGGACGGTAATCAGTAACTGAATTCTTGTCAATTGATAGAAACGGTAATGACTTGTTCACACACATAACTTTGATTTGAAAAAAAAACCAATATTGTTATTACAGGTGCTCATGAAAATTATATTTTCATGACGAAACATTTAAATGGTAAGTATTTCACTATCTATCTGATTTCTGCGCTTGTTCCGAAATGCTTCGGAAAAGCAACTAGTTACACACGCCGCTCAAAGCAACGGGTAAATGACGGAATGGCCCGTTGCTTCAGAATGAAAGCAACTAGTTGCCCAGTGCCAAAACCGTAACTTTTCAAAGTCTAGTCAGAACACTCGCCAGACTCTTGTATATTCTCGGTAGGTCAAATGAAGGATGGAAGGAAAATTATTGATAATATGTAGTGTATGTATTTTGTTTCACAGTTCTGTTTTATATTGTTGGATTTATGTGTAATTGTTTATTGTTCACGTAGATATCGGACGAACTGGCACACACAGACAGACAGACGTTCTGAATCATAGTCTTTAGGAATAGAGGGGAAACGTAGAAATATTTTCCAAAATTGAGCCGGGAACTCGTATGTTTTGAAGAAAGTTTTTGTCAGCTGACCATCACGCACAGGTATGGTAGCGACGTCGAAGATGGCGATGCAAGATCGACAAATCAAAGAGTATGAATAATAGGCCCATCAATTGGGCCAGAGAGAGAGAGAGATCACAGCGCAACTTTTGATGAATGTGATAGAGCCGACAACAAAATACGACAATGTGCTTTTCTCTTTTGCTCACTTTTGCTTTATTATTTTTCAACGAACTTTCGTGTATTCCAGATAAATTCAGCACGAATTCACTTTATCATTTCTTCACTTGTTCAGCGCAATCAACCGCTTCTTTTAACCGTTGATCCGCGGTGGATGGAGAGTGAATGTCGAAGTGCATATATTTTTGGAATAAAATATTATGCAAACAATCAAAAACATAATCATGAAATGACAAAAATGGTAGTATCTAATATTCGACCAACAAAAATATTATCGTGTTTGGTCAAATATGACTGGTATCATTTCATGTTTATGTGTTTTGCAATAATCTACAAAAATAATAAAATGTAACCGAGAATGCGGTGGATAGCGACATGACATTGCCCAGTCGACTTGAGAAGTCTTTCAACTCCAACTCCTCTCGATAGTAAACTTGCAATTCAGCAAAGACACGAACTCGCGTCTCATCGAAAAGTCGCTGAATCCTGTCAGGAAGATGAAGAGTGGTGTCTATAATTAGCATAATTTTAAATAATGATTACTTTTTGAAAAATAAGATAAAACTCACCCAATTGACAAATGAGAATGGCAATCGTGGCGTGAAACTCGGTTTCGGATATTTCCTCGGTTTGCATAATTTGGTCGAAAATGTTCATGTAGTCAGAAGCGGTTGTGATGAGTGTCCTGAAAAGTTGAAAATATGTATTTTCGTTTAAAAATATATTCACGATCTATTTTTAATGAATGCGCTTTCTAAAGATCAGAGATTAAGTAGCTCCAAATTTGAATCTCCTCTGTAACGCTGTGTTCTTTTGGCAGTATCTTTACACTGGTTGGCGAACGATCCAACAAAAACTTGTTTTAGGATTTAAAAAGATAGTTCTAATGCATACCTCATCATGTCCTCTTTTCTCTCCAATCCTTCAACGGCTAGAAATTCTTCTGGACTGTCGTAGTCGAAAACTGTGATTAGAGAGCACATGCATCTAAAATGAAGAATCTGTACTCCAATCACATTTGAAATACAAAGATTTCCAGTGAGACTTGATGAAATGGTGATTGTTTGTAGCAACAATGCTGATAAATACGAAAGTTTGCTTGAAAGTCATTGGTAGTGGAACGTTTGCGATTCGACTCACATTCCAGGTCGCTGAAATTTCCCCTTCGATCGATAATAGTACTCAAGACCGTTAAACTTTCCGATCAAATTTGCGAGGATAGTGCACTGAAATAATAAAAAAAAATTTTAAATATAAGATTAGATAAACAAATATTTCAAACTCACTTTGAGGTTATCCGGAATCTCATCAAACTCTGGAAACACACTTCGCACAAGCTTATTGAGCTCTTTGAAAACGATTGGATAGAGGAGGTAGAAGAACTCGAAATTACTCATGAATAGATCCTTTAAAAAATCTTCGATTTCGGTGAGGAGTAGTCCGAAAAGAAAAGAAAGTATTGCCCGAGGATAGCAATGTTCAGTTTCCACATATTCCGAGCGGACAATTCTTCCCGGTTAGGCGTCTCACCTGCTCATCACCGAATCCTTTTAAGTGTACCAGCTCTGCCAACCGGTGTTCCTCCCGCAATCGATTGCTTACTGACAGGCTGAACGAATCATGATTAATTAAATTTCTTTTTATATCGAAAACAGTTTAATGGTACACCTCATCATTGTGCCCTATCATTAATCAGATGACGATTAGGGCTCGAGATTATGTATGGAGGTTATTACCCATTATTATTATTATAGTTTTCTTTTTGAAATCCAGGAAAGTATTGGCGATTACTCAACGCAAGCCGTAAACAGAATGAATCACCATTCTCTCATATCTCAAACTATCCGCTAAATTATATTCAATTTTAATTATTCTTTAGCGATAAATTTTACTGTCGAACTCACTTGTAATCTCTCTTTACTCTATCGAGAATGTTCTCCTCTTCATTGCCGCAATTCTGCATTCCAATACTGAGACAGCGATCAAAGCGACAGCTCTTGCACGTAAATTTTTCGTCTGCAAACAACAAACATGAAAAGGCAAAAATTTAAAAAAAATGAAAGAAGCGCGGAACAATTCCAAGAAACGATCAAAATGGAAGTGCTTGCGAGGGAAAACTATGCTCACTTAATCACTTTCGTTCCTTCACCAAATGAAAAGTTGAACATTGAAATTGAAATGCGATTTGAACTCACGTTTGCGAAATACGCACTGTCCCGTTCCTTGTCTACACGAGTACTGTCGACCTGCCTTCTTCGCTCTCTTGAAAAAGGAGACACACGCTCTGAAATATGACACATGATTTCTCGCAGAGAGACAAAGACAGAGGGGTGTATCGGCCATACCGATAGGGAACTTGTACCCGCCCCTTCACACAGAAAAAAAGTCTTATGTGAGGCCCATGACCCTCTAAAAAGTTTTATATTTAAGACTTAAGTTCTTATATATAAGACTTTTGAAAAGGTCATGGGCCTAATATAAGACTTTTTTCTGTGTGTGTTCTCCTCTGCCCCGTCCCCAGATTGCCCCTTCATCCTATCAGTCGAGAATTGCTTATAGATCCGAGAGGCGGCTGGGAAGAGATGAGATGTAATAAAGTGGCATAATATACTCTCTAACATCACTGAACCCACCGACACAGGGGTAAGGTGCTAAGAGAGGAAATGTCTTTCGCTTTCAAGCGTATTTTCACATTATGTCAAAGCAAACGAACAGGGGAGAGTAGGGAAACTTTCGTGTGTGTTAGCAGAGAAGAGTCCACGTATCGTGCACGTGTGAACATAAGTGGATTCAAATGAACCCTTTCATATGATACTGGTTATTTGACACGTTTCCGATAAGATAGTAAAAACCAACGCACCGGCACACGTCCTTTCCCTGGCAGATTTCGCTAATAGGCGTTCCGCAGACATGGAACCTCCTCCATTGGGAACACTTAAAAAGAGAAGAAAAGAAGGGATATAATTTTTATCAAAGAAATGTCGATCAAGATATGTGTGAAGTATGATGTTATCATTCGGGGGATAGTAGAGTAGCCACTGACTGGGCAATCAAATCATTGGCGGAAAGGGCACAAATACCGGGAAGGAGAGAGAAAGAGAAATAGGATTATTTGTGGCGGGAAAGTAAGAAGAGAGTAGGCGATGTGAAATAGAAAGTGAGAATACTTTATCAAATCACGTGCATATAAACTGAAAAAATAGTCGATTCGTTTAGAAAATCGCTATGTTTGAGGGGAATTGCAAATTGCACTCTAAACGATGGTTACAACCCGGGGCACACTTTCTGTAGTGTGGTGGATTTCGACTCTCCTTTCGTCGAATTACGACAGTTAATAACAAGTCATTGATATTGGGCACGGATGGATTTTTTCAGGAGAACCAGCTGAATGGGGCAAAATGGACAAGCAACCGGCGGAGAAGTCACGGGTAAATTGTGTTTTATTATTGCCCTTGTTTACTTGTGAAAAACGAATTGGCTTCCTCCTCTTGTTTAGCACAGTGTGGGTTGAATTCTGTGTGTCGGCGTTTTTTTTCTTTTTTTTTTGAAAAAAGCCATCCGATATCTGATTTTAACTCTTCTGTAGGCAGATGAAGTTCTTCTGGCACAGCTATACGGCAACCATTGTGGAACGGACAGCGAAAAGAATGATTCAAAGATGTCTCATTAAGCAATAGAGCACCTTCCTTGTAGAGGGAGATAATGAACTCGAAATCAATAATAACTCAAATGCCTTTCATTTACAAATCGCTTTATTAACTCTCTCATTTCTATTACGCGTTTCTTTTTTTGTTGTTGTTACATTCCCAAGCACAACGTGACATTCTCCTCTCTCTCTCATCTCTAGCGGCAGTGTGCATGTTCATTTATGGTAACTTGCCTTCATTGATCTTGTTTTCCAAATATGTCGACGATTTCAGTTACAATCTCGAGAAACTAAACATGTGGACGATTTCAGTTACAATCTCGAGAAACTCGAGAAAAAAAGTTTATTGACCTCACAACATATGTTGTGAGGTCAATAAACAAAAGAGTGAAGAGGTGTTTGAATAATTGGTTTTGCAGGAATCGTTTTCTCTGTTGGCATCTGCGTGTTCTTCACTTCGCTTCTGTCAATTGCGCCTGCATATTCAGGTCAATTTTCACTCGCTTTGTGCACTCTGCGAATGATTGGAGAACGATGAAATAGGTCTAAGCAGTCTACTTTTTACTGGATTAAAATTAAATGCATTTTGAGGAACTCTGACATCGATGTCGATGGGACTGGGCCAGTTGGCGAGCATTATCGCAACCAATACTGTTGCAGCAATAACGTACATGGTATAATAGCAAAATTGGTATTCCTTTCTGCTCACGATATTGAATTAAGACCAAATGGACCAACCTTTTGCACATTTCGACAAAATCTATTAAAGTCTGATTATGATTCAATTCTTGTCAGGGTTGGCCACACACGTGGCTCATTATCTTCTTCATTGGAGCTGCACTTCAATTTCTCTCTGGAATCTTCTTCATAGCATTCGGAACAGGTTCGTTATCACTCTCAACTATTTGAGTGCTACAATTTTCACCCACATCTGAGCGAAGCACAGTCAACCAGTTGTGTGCATGATGATTAAATCGTTTGAAAGAGTAGTTAGGGCAAAATCGTTTGAAAGGGTAGTTAGGGCAAAATCGTTTGAAAGATTAGTTAGGGCAAAATCGTTTGAAAGAGTAGTTAGGGCAAAATCGTTTGAAAGGGTAGTTAGGGCAAAATCGTTTGAAAGATTAGTTAGGGCAAAATCGTTTGAAAGAGTAGTTAGGGCGAAATCGTTTGAAAGAGTAGTTAGGGCAAAATCGTTTGAAAGGGTAGTTAGGGCAAAATCGTTTGAAAGAGTAGTTAGGGCGAACTCGTTTGAAAGAGTAGTTAGGGCAAAATCGTTTGAAAGAGTGTTTAGGGCAAAATCGTTTGAAAGAGTAGTTAGGGCAAAATCGTTTGAAAGGGTAGTTAGGGCAAAATCGTTTGAAAGAGTAGTTAGGGCGAAATCGTTTGAAAGAGTAGTTAGGGCAAAATCGTTTGAAAGAGTAGTTAGGGCGAAATCGTTGTAAAGAGTAGTTAGGGCAAAATCGTTTGAAAGAGTAGTTAGGGCGAAATCGTTTGAAAGAGTAGTTAGGGCAAAATCGTTTGAAAGAGTAGTTAGGGCAAAATCGTTTGAAAGGGTAGTTAGGGCAAAATCGTTTGAAAGATTAGTTAGGGCAAAATCGTTTGAAAGAGTAGTTAGGGCAAAATCGATTGAAAGAGTGTTTAGGGCAAAATCGTTTGAAAGAGTAGTTAGGGCAAAATCGTTTGAAGGGGTAGTTAGGGCAAAATCGTTTGAAAGGGTAGTTAGGGAAAAATCGTTGTAAAGAGTAGTTAGGGCAAAATCGTTTGAAAGAGTAGTTAGGGCAAAATCGTTTGAAAGAGTAGTTAGGGCAAAAGCGTTTGAAAGAGTAGTTAGGGCAAAATCGTTTGAAAGGGTAGTTAGGGAAAAATCGTTGTAAAGAGTAGTTAGGGCAAAATCGTTTGAAAGAGTAGTTAGGGCAAAATCGTTTAAAAGGGTAGTTAGGGCAAAAACGTTTGAAAGAGTAGTTAGGGCGAAATCGTTTGAAAGAGTAGTTAGGGCAAAATCGTTTGAAAGAGTGTTTAGGGCAAAATCGTTTGAAAGAGTAGTTAGGGCAAAATCGTTTGAAAGGGTAGTTAGGGCAAAATCGTTTGAAAGAGTAGTTAGGGCGAAATCGTTTGAAAGAGTGTTTAGGGCAAAATCGTTTGAAAGAGTGTTTAGGGCAAAATCGTTTGAAAGAGTAGTTAGGGCAAAATCGTTTGAAAGGGTAGTTAGGGCAAAATCGTTTGAAAGAGTAGTTAGGGCAAAATCGTTTGAAAGGGTAGTTAGGGCAAAATCGTTTGAAAGATTAGTTAGGGCAAAATCGTTTGAAAGAGTAGTTAGGGCAAAATCGATTGAAAGAGTGTTTAGGGCAAAATCGTTTGAAAGAGTAGTTAGGGCAAAATCGTTTGAAGGGGTAGTTAGGGCAAAATCGTTTGAAAGGGTAGTTAGGGAAAAATCGTTTGAAAGAGTAGTTAGGGCAAAATCGTTTGAAAGAGTAGTTAGGGCAAAATCGTTTAAAAGGGTAGTTAGGGCAAAAACGTTTGAAAGAGTAGTTAGGGCGAACTCGTTTGAAAGAGTAGTTAGGGCGAACTCGTTTGAAAGAGTAGTTAGGGCAAAATCGTTTGAAAGAGTAGTTAGGGCAAAATCGTTTGAAAGAGTAGTTAGGGCAAAATCGTTTGAAAGAGTAGTTAGGGCGAAATCGTTGTAAAGAGTAGTTAGGGCAAAATCGTTTGAAAGAGTAGTTAGGGCGAAATCGTTGTAAAGAGTAGTTAGGGCAAAATCGTTTGAAAGGGTAGTTAGGGCAAAATCGTTTGAAAGAGTAGTTAGGGCGAAATCGTTTGAAAGAGTAGTTAGGGCAAAATCGTTTGAAAGAGTAGTTAGGGCGAAATCGTTGTAAAGAGTAGTTAGGGCAAAATCGTTTGAAAGAGTAGTTAGGGCGAAATCGTTTGAAAGAGTAGTTAGGGCAAAATCGTTTGAAAGAGTAGTTAGGGCAAAATCGTTTGAAAGGGTAGTTAGGGCAAAATCGTTTGAAAGATTAGTTAGGGCAAAATCGTTTGAAAGAGTAGTTAGGGCAAAATCGATTGAAAGAGTGTTTAGGGCAAAATCGTTTGAAAGAGTAGTTAGGGCAAAATCGTTTGAAGGGGTAGTTAGGGCAAAATCGTTTGAAAGGGTAGTTAGGGAAAAATCGTTGTAAAGAGTAGTTAGGGCAAAATCGTTTGAAAGAGTAGTTAGGGCAAAATCGTTTGAAAGAGTAGTTAGGGCAAAAGCGTTTGAAAGAGTAGTTAGGGCAAAATCGTTTGAAAGGGTAGTTAGGGAAAAATCGTTGTAAAGAGTAGTTAGGGCAAAATCGTTTGAAAGAGTAGTTAGGGCAAAATCGTTTAAAAGGGTAGTTAGGGCAAAAACGTTTGAAAGAGTAGTTAGGGCGAAATCGTTTGAAAGAGTAGTTAGGGCAAAATCGTTTGAAAGAGTGTTTAGGGCAAAATCGTTTGAAAGAGTAGTTAGGGCAAAATCGTTTGAAAGGGTAGTTAGGGCAAAATCGTTTGAAAGAGTAGTTAGGGCGAAATCGTTTGAAAGAGTGTTTAGGGCAAAATCGTTTGAAAGAGTGTTTAGGGCAAAATCGTTTGAAAGAGTAGTTAGGGCAAAATCGTTTGAAAGGGTAGTTAGGGCAAAATCGTTTGAAAGAGTAGTTAGGGCAAAATCGTTTGAAAGGGTAGTTAGGGCAAAATCGTTTGAAAGATTAGTTAGGGCAAAATCGTTTGAAAGAGTAGTTAGGGCAAAATCGATTGAAAGAGTGTTTAGGGCAAAATCGTTTGAAAGAGTAGTTAGGGCAAAATCGTTTGAAGGGGTAGTTAGGGCAAAATCGTTTGAAAGGGTAGTTAGGGAAAAATCGTTTGAAAGAGTAGTTAGGGCAAAATCGTTTGAAAGAGTAGTTAGGGCAAAATCGTTTAAAAGGGTAGTTAGGGCAAAAACGTTTGAAAGAGTAGTTAGGGCGAACTCGTTTGAAAGAGTAGTTAGGGCGAACTCGTTTGAAAGAGTAGTTAGGGCAAAATCGTTTGAAAGAGTAGTTAGGGCAAAATCGTTTGAAAGAGTAGTTAGGGCAAAATCGTTTGAAAGGGTAGTTAGGGCAAAATCGTTTGAAAGGGTAGTTAGGGCAAAATCGTTTGAAAGAGTAGTTAGGGCGAAATCGTTGTAAAGAGTAGTTAGGGCAAAATCGTTGTAAAGAGTAGTTAGGGCAAAATCGTTTGAAAGAGTAGATAGGGCAAAATCGTTTGAAAGAGTAGTTAGGGCGAACTCGTTTGAAAGAGTAGTTAGGGCAAAATCGTTTGAAAGAGTGTTTAGGGCAAAATCGTTTGAAAGAGTAGTTAGGGCAAAATCGTTTGAAAGGGTAGTTAGGGCAAAATCGTTTGAAAGAGTAGTTAGGGCGAAATCGTTTGAAAGAGTAGTTAGGGCAAAATCGTTTGAAAGAGTAGTTAGGGCGAAATCGTTTGAAAGAGTAGTTAGGGCAAAATCGTTTGAAAGAGTAGTTAGGGCAAAATCGTTTGAAAGGGTAGTTAGGGCGAACTCGTTTGAAAGAGTAGTTAGGGCAAAATCGTTTGAAAGAGTGTTTAGGGCAAAATCGTTTGAAAGAGTAGTTAGGGCAAAATCGTTTGAAAGGGTAGTTAGGGCAAAATCGTTTGAAAGAGTAGTTAGGGCGAAATCGTTTGAAAGGGTAGTTAGGGCAAAATCGTTTAAAAGGGTAGTTAGGGCAAAATCGTTTGAAAGAGTAGTTAGGGCAAAATCGTTGTAAATAGTAGTTAGGGCAAAATCGTTGTAAATAGTAGTTAGGGCAAAATCGTTTGAAGGGGTAGTTAGGGCAAAATCGTTTGAAAGAGTAGTTAGGGCAAAATCGTTGTAAAGAGTAGTTAGGGCAAAATCGTTTGAAAGAGTTGTTAGGGCAAAATCGTTTGAAAGAGTAGTTAGGGCAAAATCGTTTGAAAGGGTAGTTAGGGCGAACTCGTTTGAAAGAGTAGTTAGGGCGAACTCGTTTGAAAGAGTAGTTAGGGCAAAATCGTTTGAAAGAGTAGTTAGGGCAAAATCGTTTGAAAGAGTAGTTAGGGCAAAATCGTTTGAAAGAGTAGTTAGGGCAAAATCGTTTGAAAGGGTAGTTAGGGAAAAATCGTTGTAAAGAGTAGTTAGGGCAAAATCGTTTGAAAGAGTAGTTAGGGCAAAATCGTTTGAAAGGGTAGTTAGGGCAAAATCGTTTGAAAGAGTAGTTAGGGCGAAATCGTTGTAAAGAGTAGTTAGGGCAAAATCGTTGTAAAGAGTAGTTAGGGCAAAATCGTTTGAAAGAGTAGATAGGGCAAAATCGTTTGAAAGAGTAGTTAGGGCGAACTCGTTTGAAAGAGTAGTTAGGGCAAAATCGTTTGAAAGAGTGTTTAGGGCAAAATCGTTTGAAAGAGTAGTTAGGGCAAAATCGTTTGAAAGGGTAGTTAGGGCAAAATCGTTTGAAAGAGTAGTTAGGGCGAAATCGTTTGAAAGAGTAGTTAGGGCAAAATCGTTTGAAAGAGTAGTTAGGGCGAAATCGTTTGAAAGAGTAGTTAGGGCAAAATCGTTTGAAAGAGTAGTTAGGGCAAAATCGTTTAAAAGGGTAGTTAGGGCAAAAACGTTTGAAAGAGTAGTTAGGGCGAAATCGTTTGAAAGAGTAGTTAGGGCAAAATCGTTTGAAAGAGTGTTTAGGGCAAAATCGTTTGAAAGAGTAGTTAGGGCAAAATCGTTTGAAAGGGTAGTTAGGGCAAAATCGTTTGAAAGAGTAGTTAGGGCGAAATCGTTTGAAAGAGTGTTTAGGGCAAAATCGTTTGAAAGAGTAGTTAGGGCAAAATCGTTTGAAAGAGTAGTTAGGGCAAAATCGTTTGAAAGGGTAGTTAGGGCAAAATCGTTTGAAAGGGTAGTTAGGGCAAAATCGTTTGAAAGAGTAGTTAGGGCGAAATCGTTGTAAAGAGTAGTTAGGGCAAAATCGTTGTAAAGAGTAGTTAGGGCAAAATCGTTTGAAAGAGTAGATAGGGCAAAATCGTTTGAAAGAGTAGTTAGGGCGAACTCGTTTGAAAGAGTAGTTAGGGCAAAATCGTTTGAAAGAGTGTTTAGGGCAAAATCGTTTGAAAGAGTAGTTAGGGCAAAATCGTTTGAAAGGGTAGTTAGGGCAAAATCGTTTGAAAGAGTAGTTAGGGCGAAATCGTTTGAAAGAGTAGTTAGGGCAAAATCGTTTGAAAGAGTAGTTAGGGCGAAATCGTTTGAAAGAGTAGTTAGGGCAAAATCGTTTGAAAGAGTAGTTAGGGCAAAATCGTTTGAAAGGGTAGTTAGGGCGAACTCGTTTGAAAGAGTAGTTAGGGCGAAATCGTTTGAAAGAGTGTTTAGGGCAAAATCGTTTGAAAGAGTAGTTAGGGCAAAATCGTTTGAAAGAGTAGTTAGGGCGAACTCGTTTGAAAGAGTAGTTAGGGCGAACTCGTTTGAAAGAGTAGTTAGGGCAAAATCGTTTGAAAGAGTGTTTAGGGCGAAATCGTTTGAAAGAGTAGTTAGGGCAAAATCGTTTGAAAGAGTAGTTAGGGCAAAATCGTTTGAAAGAGTAGTTAGGGCAAAATCGTTTGAAAGAGTAGTTAGGGCAAAATCGTTTGAAAGAGTAGTTAGGGCAAAATCGTTTAAAAGGGTAGTTAGGGCAAAAACGTTTGAAAGAGTAGTTAGGGCAAAATCGTTTGAAAGAGTAGTTAGGGCGAAATCGTTTGAAAGAGTGTTTAGGGCAAAATCGTTTGAAAGAGTAGTTAGGGCAAAATCGTTTGAAAGAGTAGTTAGGGCAAAATCGTTTGAAAGAGTAGTTAGGGCGAACTCGTTTGAAAGAGTAGTTAGGGCGAACTCGTTTGAAAGAGTAGTTAGGGCAAAATCGTTTGAAAGAGTAGTTAGGGCAAAATCGTTTGAAAGAGTAGTTAGGGCAAAATCGTTTGAAAGGGTAGTTAGGGCAAAATCGTTTGAAAGGGTAGTTAGGGCAAAATCGTTTGAAAGAGTAGTTAGGGCGAAATCGTTGTAAAGAGTAGTTAGGGCAAAATCGTTGTAAAGAGTAGTTAGGGCAAAATCGTTTGAAAGAGTAGATAGGGCAAAATCGTTTGAAAGAGTAGTTAGGGCGAACTCGTTTGAAAGAGTAGTTAGGGCAAAATCGTTTGAAAGAGTGTTTAGGGCAAAATCGTTTGAAAGAGTAGTTAGGGCAAAATCGTTTGAAAGGGTAGTTAGGGCAAAATCGTTTGAAAGAGTAGTTAGGGCGAAATCGTTTGAAAGAGTAGTTAGGGCAAAATCGTTTGAAAGAGTAGTTAGGGCGAAATCGTTTGAAAGAGTAGTTAGGGCAAAATCGTTTGAAAGAGTAGTTAGGGCGAACTCGTTTGAAAGAGTAGTTAGGGCGAACTCGTTTGAAAGAGTAGTTAGGGCAAAATCGTTTGAAAGAGTAGTTAGGGAAAAATCGTTGTAAAGAGTAGTTAGGGCAAAATCGTTTGAAAGAGTAGTTAGGGCAAAATCGTTTAAAAGGGTAGTTAGGGCAAAAACGTTTGAAAGAGTAGTTAGGGCGAAATCGTTTGAAAGAGTAGTTAGGGCAAAATCGTTTGAAAGAGTGTTTAGGGCAAAATCGTTTGAAAGAGTAGTTAGGGCAAAATCGTTTGAAAGGGTAGTTAGGGCAAAATCGTTTGAAAGAGTAGTTAGGGCGAAATCGTTTGAAAGAGTGTTTAGGGCAAAATCGTTTGAAAGAGTAGTTAGGGCAAAATCGTTTGAAAGAGTAGTTAGGGCAAAATCGTTTGAAAGGGTAGTTAGGGCAAAATCGTTTGAAAGGGTAGTTAGGGCAAAATCGTTTGAAAGAGTAGTTAGGGCGAAATCGTTGTAAAGAGTAGTTAGGGCAAAATCGTTGTAAAGAGTAGTTAGGGCAAAATCGTTTGAAAGAGTAGATAGGGCAAAATCGTTTGAAAGAGTAGTTAGGGCGAACTCGTTTGAAAGAGTAGTTAGGGCAAAATCGTTTGAAAGAGTGTTTAGGGCAAAATCGTTTGAAAGAGTAGTTAGGGCAAAATCGTTTGAAAGGGTAGTTAGGGCAAAATCGTTTGAAAGAGTAGTTAGGGCGAAATCGTTTGAAAGAGTAGTTAGGGCAAAATCGTTTGAAAGAGTAGTTAGGGCGAAATCGTTTGAAAGAGTAGTTAGGGCAAAATCGTTTGAAAGAGTAGTTAGGGCAAAATCGTTTGAAAGGGTAGTTAGGGCGAACTCGTTTGAAAGAGTAGTTAGGGCAAAATCGTTTGAAAGAGTGTTTAGGGCAAAATCGTTTGAAAGAGTAGTTAGGGCAAAATCGTTTGAAAGGGTAGTTAGGGCAAAATCGTTTGAAAGAGTAGTTAGGGCGAAATCGTTTGAAAGGGTAGTTAGGGCAAAATCGTTTAAAAGGGTAGTTAGGGCAAAATCGTTTGAAAGAGTAGTTAGGGCAAAATCGTTGTAAATAGTAGTTAGGGCAAAATCGTTTGAAAGAGTAGTTAGGGCGAAATCGTTTGAAAGAGTGTTTAGGGCAAAATCGTTTGAAAGAGTAGTTAGGGCAAAATCGTTTGAAAGAGTAGTTAGGGCAAAATCGTTTGAAAGGGTAGTTAGGGCAAAATCGTTTGAAAGGGTAGTTAGGGCAAAATCGTTTGAAAGAGTAGTTAGGGCGAAATCGTTGTAAAGAGTAGTTAGGGCAAAATCGTTGTAAAGAGTAGTTAGGGCAAAATCGTTTGAAAGAGTAGATAGGGCAAAATCGTTTGAAAGAGTAGTTAGGGCGAACTCGTTTGAAAGAGTAGTTAGGGCAAAATCGTTTGAAAGAGTGTTTAGGGCAAAATCGTTTGAAAGAGTAGTTAGGGCAAAATCGTTTGAAAGGGTAGTTAGGGCAAAATCGTTTGAAAGAGTAGTTAGGGCGAAATCGTTTGAAAGAGTAGTTAGGGCAAAATCGTTTGAAAGAGTAGTTAGGGCGAAATCGTTTGAAAGAGTAGTTAGGGCAAAATCGTTTGAAAGAGTAGTTAGGGCAAAATCGTTTGAAAGGGTAGTTAGGGCGAACTCGTTTGAAAGAGTAGTTAGGGCAAAATCGTTTGAAAGAGTGTTTAGGGCAAAATCGTTTGAAAGAGTAGTTAGGGCAAAATCGTTTGAAAGGGTAGTTAGGGCAAAATCGTTTGAAAGAGTAGTTAGGGCGAAATCGTTTGAAAGGGTAGTTAGGGCAAAATCGTTTAAAAGGGTAGTTAGGGCAAAATCGTTTGAAAGAGTAGTTAGGGCAAAATCGTTGTAAATAGTAGTTAGGGCAAAATCGTTATAAATAGTAGTTAGGGCAAAATCGTTTGAAGGGGTAGTTAGGGCAAAATCGTTTGAAAGAGTAGTTAGGGCAAAATCGTTGTAAAGAGTAGTTAGGGCAAAATCGTTTGAAAGAGTTGTTAGGGCAAAATCGTTTGAAAGAGTAGTTAGGGCAAAATCGTTTGAAAGGGTAGTTAGGGCGAACTCGTTTGAAAGAGTAGTTAGGGCGAACTCGTTTGAAAGAGTAGTTAGGGCAAAATCGTTTGAAAGAGTAGTTAGGGCAAAATCGTTTGAAGGGGTAGTTAGGGCAAAATCGTTTGAAAGGGTAGTTAGGGAAAAATCGTTGTAAAGAGTAGTTAGGGCAAAATCGTTTGAAAGAGTAGTTAGGGCAAAATCGTTTGAAAGAGTAGTTAGGGCAAAATCGTTTGAAAGAGTAGTTAGGGCAAAATCGTTTGAAAGGGTAGTTAGGGAAAAATCGTTGTAAAGAGTAGTTAGGGCAAAATCGTTTGAAAGAGTAGTTAGGGCAAAATCGTTTAAAAGGGTAGTTAGGGCAAAAACGTTTGAAAGAGTAGTTAGGGCGAAATCGTTTGAAAGAGTAGTTAGGGCAAAATCGTTTGAAAGAGTGTTTAGGGCAAAATCGTTTGAAAGAGTAGTTAGGGCAAAATCGTTTGAAAGGGTAGTTAGGGCAAAATCGTTTGAAAGAGTAGTTAGGGCGAAATCGTTTGAAAGAGTGTTTAGGGCAAAATCGTTTGAAAGAGTAGTTAGGGCAAAATCGTTTGAAAGAGTAGTTAGGGCAAAATCGTTTGAAAGAGTAGTTAGGGCGAACTCGTTTGAAAGAGTAGTTAGGGCGAACTCGTTTGAAAGAGTAGTTAGGGCAAAATCGTTTGAAAGAGTAGTTAGGGCAAAATCGTTTGAAAGAGTAGTTAGGGCAAAATCGTTTGAAAGGGTAGTTAGGGCAAAATCGTTTGAAAGGGTAGTTAGGGCAAAATCGTTTGAAAGAGTAGTTAGGGCGAAATCGTTGTAAAGAGTAGTTAGGGCAAAATCGTTGTAAAGAGTAGTTAGGGCAAAATCGTTTGAAAGAGTAGATAGGGCAAAATCGTTTGAAAGAGTAGTTAGGGCGAACTCGTTTGAAAGAGTAGTTAGGGCAAAATCGTTTGAAAGAGTGTTTAGGGCAAAATCGTTTGAAAGAGTAGTTAGGGCAAAATCGTTTGAAAGGGTAGTTAGGGCAAAATCGTTTGAAAGAGTAGTTAGGGCGAAATCGTTTGAAAGAGTAGTTAGGGCAAAATCGTTTGAAAGAGTAGTTAGGGCGAAATCGTTTGAAAGAGTAGTTAGGGCAAAATCGTTTGAAAGAGTAGTTAGGGCAAAATCGTTTGAAAGGGTAGTTAGGGCGAACTCGTTTGAAAGAGTAGTTAGGGCAAAATCGTTTGAAAGAGTGTTTAGGGCAAAATCGTTTGAAAGAGTAGTTAGGGCAAAATCGTTTGAAAGGGTAGTTAGGGCAAAATCGTTTGAAAGAGTAGTTAGGGCGAAATCGTTTGAAAGGGTAGTTAGAGCAAAATCGTTTAAAAGGGTAGTTAGGGCAAAATCGTTTGAAAGAGTAGTTAGGGCAAAATCGTTGTAAATAGTAGTTAGGGCAAAATCGTTGTAAATAGTAGTTAGGGCAAAATCGTTTGAAGGGGTAGTTAGGGCAAAATCGTTTGAAAGAGTAGTTAGGGCAAAATCGTTGTAAAGAGTAGTTAGGGCAAAATCGTTTGAAAGAGTTGTTAGGGCAAAATCGTTTGAAAGAGTAGTTAGGGCAAAATCGTTTGAAAGGGTAGTTAGGGCGAACTCGTTTGAAAGAGTAGTTAGGGCAAAATCGTTTGAAAGAGTGTTTAGGGCAAAATCGTTTGAAAGAGTAGTTAGGGCAAAATCGTTTGAAAGGGTAGTTAGGGCAAAATCGTTTGAAAGAGTAGTTAGGGCGAAATCGTTTGAAAGGGTAGTTAGGGCAAAATCGTTTAAAAGGGTAGTTAGGGCAAAATCGTTTGAAAGAGTAGTTAAGGCAAAATCGTTTGAAAGAGTAGTTAGGGCGAACTCGTTTGAAAGAGTAGTTAGGGCAAAATCGTTTGAAAGAGTGTTTAGGGCAAAATCGTTTGAAAGAGTAGTTAGGGCAAAATCGTTTGAAAGGGTAGTTAGGGCAAAATCGTTTGAAAGAGTAGTTAGGGCGAAATCGTTTGAAAGGGTAGTTAGGGCAAAATCGTTTAAAAGGGTAGTTAGGGCAAAATCGTTTGAAAGAGTAGTTAGGGCAAAATCGTTGTAAATAGTAGTTAGGGCAAAATCGTTGTAAATAGTAGTTAGGGCAAAATCGTTTGAAGGGGTAGTTAGGGCAAAATCGTTTGAAAGAGTAGTTAGGGCAAAATCGTTGTAAAGAGTAGTTAGGGCAAAATCGTTTGAAAGAGTTGTTAGGGCAAAATCGTTTGAAAGAGTAGTTAGGGCAAAATCGTTTGAAAGGGTAGTTAGGGCGAACTCGTTTGAAAGAGTAGTTAGGGCGAACTCGTTTGAAAGAGTAGTTAGGGCAAAATCGTTTGAAAGAGTAGTTAGGGCAAAATCGTTTGAAGGGGTAGTTAGGGCAAAATCGTTTGAAAGGGTAGTTAGGGAAAAATCGTTGTAAAGAGTAGTTAGGGCAAAATCGTTTGAAAGAGTAGTTAGGGCAAAATCGTTTGAAAGAGTAGTTAGGGCAAAATCGTTTGAAAGAGTAGTTAGGGCAAAATCGTTTGAAAGGGTAGTTAGGGAAAAATCGTTGTAAAGAGTAGTTAGGGCAAAATCGTTTGAAAGAGTAGTTAGGGCAAAATCGTTTAAAAGGGTAGTTAGGGCAAAAACGTTTGAAAGAGTAGTTAGGGCGAAATCGTTTGAAAGAGTAGTTAGGGCAAAATCGTTTGAAAGAGTGTTTAGGGCAAAATCGTTTGAAAGAGTAGTTAGGGCAAAATCGTTTGAAAGGGTAGTTAGGGCAAAATCGTTTGAAAGAGTAGTTAGGGCGAAATCGTTTGAAAGAGTGTTTAGGGCAAAATCGTTTGAAAGAGTAGTTAGGGCAAAATCGTTTGAAAGAGTAGTTAGGGCAAAATCGTTTGAAAGAGTAGTTAGGGCGAACTCGTTTGAAAGAGTAGTTAGGGCGAACTCGTTTGAAAGAGTAGTTAGGGCAAAATCGTTTGAAAGAGTAGTTAGGGCAAAATCGTTTGAAAGAGTAGTTAGGGCAAAATCGTTTGAAAGGGTAGTTAGGGCAAAATCGTTTGAAAGGGTAGTTAGGGCAAAATCGTTTGAAAGAGTAGTTAGGGCGAAATCGTTGTAAAGAGTAGTTAGGGCAAAATCGTTGTAAAGAGTAGTTAGGGCAAAATCGTTTGAAAGAGTAGATAGGGCAAAATCGTTTGAAAGAGTAGTTAGGGCGAACTCGTTTGAAAGAGTAGTTAGGGCAAAATCGTTTGAAAGAGTGTTTAGGGCAAAATCGTTTGAAAGAGTAGTTAGGGCAAAATCGTTTGAAAGGGTAGTTAGGGCAAAATCGTTTGAAAGAGTAGTTAGGGCGAAATCGTTTGAAAGAGTAGTTAGGGCAAAATCGTTTGAAAGAGTAGTTAGGGCGAAATCGTTTGAAAGAGTAGTTAGGGCAAAATCGTTTGAAAGAGTAGTTAGGGCAAAATCGTTTGAAAGGGTAGTTAGGGCGAACTCGTTTGAAAGAGTAGTTAGGGCAAAATCGTTTGAAAGAGTGTTTAGGGCAAAATCGTTTGAAAGAGTAGTTAGGGCAAAATCGTTTGAAAGGGTAGTTAGGGCAAAATCGTTTGAAAGAGTAGTTAGGGCGAAATCGTTTGAAAGGGTAGTTAGGGCAAAATCGTTTAAAAGGGTAGTTAGGGCAAAATCGTTTGAAAGAGTAGTTAGGGCAAAATCGTTGTAAATAGTAGTTAGGGCAAAATCGTTGTAAATAGTAGTTAGGGCAAAATCGTTTGAAGGGGTAGTTAGGGCAAAATCGTTTGAAAGAGTAGTTAGGGCAAAATCGTTGTAAAGAGTAGTTAGGGCAAAATCGTTTGAAAGAGTTGTTAGGGCAAAATCGTTTGAAAGAGTAGTTAGGGCAAAATCGTTTGAAAGGGTAGTTAGGGCGAACTCGTTTGAAAGAGTAGTTAGGGCAAAATCGTTTGAAAGAGTGTTTAGGGCAAAATCGTTTGAAAGAGTAGTTAGGGCAAAATCGTTTGAAAGGGTAGTTAGGGCAAAATCGTTTGAAAGAGTAGTTAGGGCGAAATCGTTTGAAAGGGTAGTTAGGGCAAAATCGTTTAAAAGGGTAGTTAGGGCAAAATCGTTTGAAAGAGTAGTTAAGGCAAAATCGTTTGAAAGAGTAGTTAGGGCGAACTCGTTTGAAAGAGTAGTTAGGGCAAAATCGTTTGAAAGAGTGTTTAGGGCAAAATCGTTTGAAAGAGTAGTTAGGGCAAAATCGTTTGAAAGGGTAGTTAGGGCAAAATCGTTTGCAAGAGTAGTTAGGGCGAAATCGTTTGAAAGGGTAGTTAGGGCAAAATCGTTTAAAAGGGTAGTTAGGGCAAAATCGTTTGAAAGAGTAGTTAGGGCAAAATCGTTGTAAATAGTAGTTAGGGCAAAATCGTTGTAAATAGTAGTTAGGGCAAAATCGTTTGAAGGGGTAGTTAGGGCAAAATCGTTTGAAAGAGTAGTTAGGGCAAAATCGTTGTAAAGAGTAGTTAGGGCAAAATCGTTTGAAAGAGTTGTTAGGGCAAAATCGTTTGAAAGAGTAGTTAGGGCAAAATCGTTTGAAAGGGTAGTTAGGGCGAACTCGTTTGAAAGAGTAGTTAGGGCAAAATCGTTTGAAAGAGTGTTTAGGGCAAAATCGTTTGAAAGAGTAGTTAGGGCAAAATCGTTTGAAAGGGTAGTTAGGGCAAAATCGTTTGAAAGAGTAGTTAGGGCGAAATCGTTTGAAAGGGTAGTTAGGGCAAAATCGTTTAAAAGGGTAGTTAGGGCAAAATCGTTTGAAAGAGTAGTTAGGGCAAAATCGTTGTAAATAGTAGTTAGGGCAAAATCGTTGTAAATAGTAGTTAGGGCGAAATCGTTTGAAGGGGTAGTTAGGGCAAAATCGTTGTAAAGAGAAGTTAGGGCTAAATCGTTTGAAAGAGTAGTTAGGACAAAATCGTTTGAAAGGGTAGTTAGGGCAAAATCGTTTGAAAGATTAGTTAGGGCAAAATCGTTTGAAAGAGTGTTTAGGGCAAAATCGTTTGAAAGAGTAGTTAGGGCAAAATCGTTGTAAAGAGTAGTTAGGGCAAAATCGTTTGAAAGAGTAGTTAGGGCGAAATCGTTTGAAAGAGTAGTTAGGGCAAAATCGTTTGAAAGAGTAGTTAGGGCAAAATCGTTTGAAAGGGTAGTTAGGGCAAAATCGTTTGAAAGATTAGTTAGGGCAAAATCGTTTGAAAGAGTAGTTAGGGCAAAATCGATTGAAAGAGTGTTTAGGGCAAAATCGTTTGAAAGAGTAGTTAGGGCAAAATCGTTTGAAGGGGTAGTTAGGGCAAAATCGTTTGAAAGGGTAGTTAGGGAAAAATCGTTGTAAAGAGTAGTTAGGGCAAAATCATTTGAAAGAGTAGTTAGGGCAAAATCGTTTGAAAGAGTAGTTAGGGCAAAATCGTTTGAAAGAGTAGTTAGGGCAAAATCGTTTGAAAGGGTAGTTAGGGAAAAATCGTTGTAAAGAGTAGTTAGGGCAAAATCGTTTGAAAGAGTAGTTAGGGCGAAATCGTTTGAAAGAGTAGTTAGGGCAAAATCGTTTGAAAGAGTAGTTAGGGCAAAATCGTTTGAAAGAGTGTTAAGGGCAAAATCGTTTGAAAGAGTAGTTAGGGCAAAATCGTTGTAAAGAGAAGTTAGGGCTAAATCGTTTGAAAGAGTAGTTAGGGCTAAATCGTTTGAAAGAGTAGTTAGGGCAAAATCGTTTGAAAGAGTGTTTAGGGCAAAATCGTTTGAAAGAGTAGTTAGGGCAAAATCGTTGTAAAGAGTAGTTAGGGCAAAATCGTTTGAAAGAGTAGTTAGGGCGAAATCGTTTGAAAGAGTAGTTAGGGCAAAATCGTTTGAAAGAGTAGTTAGGGCAAAATCGTTTGAAAGAGTAGTTAGGGCGAACTCGTTTGAAAGAGTAGTTAGGGCAAAATCGTTAGAAAGAGTAGTTAGGGCAAAATCGTTTGAAAGGGTAGTTAGGGCAAAATCGTTTGAAAGATTAGTTAGGGCAAAATCGTTTGAAAGAGTAGTTAGGGCAAAATCGTTGTAAAGAGAAGTTAGGGCTAAATCGTTTGAAAGAGTAGTTAGTGCAAAATCGTTTGAAAGAGTGTTTAGGGCAAAATCGTTTGAAAGAGTAGTTAGGGCAAAATCGTTGTAAAGAGTAGTTAGGGCAAAATCGTTTGAAAGAGTAGTTAGGGCGAAATCGTTTGAAAGAGTAGTTAGGGCAAAATCGTTTGAAAGAGTAGTTAGGGCAAAATCGTTTGAAAGAGTAGTTAGGGCGAACTCGTTTGAAAGAGTAGTTAGGGCAAAATCGTTTGAAAGAGTAGTTAGGGCAAAATCGTTTGAAAGGGTAGTTAGGGCAAAATCGTTTGAAAGAGTAGTTAGGGCGAACTCGTTTGAAAGGGTAGTTAGGGCAAAATCGTTTGAAAGATTAGTTAGGGCAAAATCGTTTGAAAGAGTGTTAAGGGCAAAATCGTTTGAAAGAGTAGTTAGGGCAAAATCGTTGTAAAGAGAAGTTAGGGCTAAATCGTTTGAAAGAGTAGTTAGGGCAAAATCGTTTGAAAGAGTGTTTAGGGCAAAATCGTTTGAAAGAGTAGTTAGGGCAAAATCGTTGTAAAGAGTAGTTAGGGCAAAATCGTTTGAAAGAGTAGTTAGGGCGAAATCGTTTGAAAGAGTAGTTAGGGCAAAATCGTTTGAAAGAGTAGTTAGGGCAAAATCGTTTGAAAGGGTAGTTAGGGCAAAATCGTTTGAAAGATTAGTTAGGGCAAAATCGTTTGAAAGAGTAGTTAGGGCAAAATCGATTGAAAGAGTGTTTAGGGCAAAATCGTTTGAAAGAGTAGTTAGGGCAAAATCGTTTGAAGGGGTAGTTAGGGCAAAATCGTTTGAAAGGGTAGTTAGGGAAAAATCGTTGTAAAGAGTAGTTAGGGCAAAATCGTTTGAAAGAGTAGTTAGGGCGAACTCGTTTGAAAGAGTAGTTAGGGCAAAATCGTTTGAAAGAGTAGTTAGGGCAAAATCGTTTGAAAGGGTAGTTAGGGCAAAATCGTTTGAAAGATTAGTTAGGGCAAAATCGTTTGAAAGAGTAGTTAGGGCAAAATCGTTGTAAAGAGAAGTTAGGGCTAAATCGTTTGAAAGAGTAGTTAGGGCAAAATCGTTTGAAAGAGTGTTTAGGGCAAAATCGTTTGAAAGAGTAGTTAGGGCAAAATCGTTGTAAAGAGTAGTTAGGGCAAAATCGTTTGAAAGAGTAGTTAGGGCGAAATCGTTTGAAAGAGTAGTTAGGGCAAAATCGTTTGAAAGAGTAGTTAGGGCAAAATCGTTTGAAAGAGTAGTTAGGGCGAACTCGTTTGAAAGAGTAGTTAGGGCAAAATCGTTTGAAAGAGTAGTTAGGGCAAAATCGTTTGAAAGGGTAGTTAGGGCAAAATCGTTTGAAAGAGTAGTTAGGGCGAACTCGTTTGAAAGGGTAGTTAGGGCGAACTCGTTTGAAAGAGTAGTTAGGGCAAAATCGTTTGAAAGGGTAGTTAGGGCGAACTCGTTTGAAAGAGTAGTTAGGGCAAAATCGTTTGAAAGAGTAGTTAGGGCAAAATCGTTTGAAAGGGTAGTTAGGGCAAAATCGTTTGAAAGAGTAGTTAGGGCAAAATCGTTTGAAAGAGTAGTTAGGGCGAACTCGTTTGAAAGAGTAGTTAGGGCAAAATCGTTTGAAAGGGTAGTTAGGGCGAACTCGTTTGAAAGAGTAGTTAGGGCAAAATCGTTTGAAAGAGTGTTTAGGGCAAAATCGTTTGAAAGAGTAGTTAGGGCAAAATCGTTTGAAGGGGTAGTTAGGGAAAAATCGTTGTAAAGAGTAGTTAGGGCAAAATCGTTTGAAAGAGTAGTTAGGGCAAAATCGTTTGAAAGAGTAGTTAGGGCGAACTCGTTTGAAAGAGTAGTTAGGGCAAAATCGTTTGAAAGAGTAGTTAGGGCAAAATCGTTTGAAAGGGTAGTTAGGGCAAAATCGTTTGAAAGAGTAGTTAGGGCGAACTCGTTTGAAAGGGTAGTTAGGGCAAAATCGTTTGAAAGATTAGTTAGGGCAAAATCGTTTGAAAGAGTGTTAAGGGCAAAATCGTTTGAAAGAGTAGTTAGGGCAAAATCGTTGTAAAGAGAAGTTAGGGCTAAATCGTTTGAAAGAGTAGTTAGGGCAAAATCGTTTGAAAGAGTGTTTAGGGCAAAATCGTTTGAAAGAGTAGTTAGGGCAAAATCGTTGTAAAGAGTAGTTAGGGCAAAATCGTTTGAAAGAGTAGTTAGGGCGAAATCGTTTGAAAGAGTAGTTAGGGCAAAATCGTTTGAAAGAGTAGTTAGGGCAAAATCGTTTGAAAGAGTAGTTAGGGCAAAATCGTTTGAAAGAGTAGTTAGGGCAAAATCGTTTGAAAGAGTAGTTAGGGCAAAATCGTTTGAAAGGGTAGTTAGGGAAAAATCGTTGTAAAGAGTAGTTAGGGCAAAATCGTTTGAAAGAGTAGTTAGGGCAAAATCGTTTGAAAGAGTAGTTAGGGCAAAATCGTTTGAAAGAGTAGTTAGGGCAAAATCGTTTGAAAGGGTAGTTAGGGAAAAATCGTTGTAAAGAGTAGTTAGGGCAAAATCGTTTGAAAGAGTAGTTAGGGCAAAATCGTTTAAAAGGGTAGTTAGGGCAAAAACGTTTGAAAGAGTAGTTAGGGCGAAATCGTTTGAAAGAGTAGTTAGGGCAAAATCGTTTGAAAGAGTGTTTAGGGCAAAATCGTTTGAAAGAGTAGTTAGGGCAAAATCGTTTGAAAGGGTAGTTAGGGCAAAATCGTTTGAAAGAGTAGTTAGGGCGAAATCGTTTGAAAGAGTGTTTAGGGCAAAATCGTTTGAAAGAGTAGTTAGGGCAAAATCGTTTGAAAGAGTAGTTAGGGCAAAATCGTTTGAAAGAGTAGTTAGGGCGAACTCGTTTGAAAGAGTAGTTAGGGCGAACTCGTTTGAAAGAGTAGTTAGGGCAAAATCGTTTGAAAGAGTAGTTAGGGCAAAATCGTTTGAAAGAGTAGTTAGGGCAAAATCGTTTGAAAGGGTAGTTAGGGCAAAATCGTTTGAAAGGGTAGTTAGGGCAAAATCGTTTGAAAGAGTAGTTAGGGCGAAATCGTTGTAAAGAGTAGTTAGGGCAAAATCGTTGTAAAGAGTAGTTAGGGCAAAATCGTTTGAAAGAGTAGATAGGGCAAAATCGTTTGAAAGAGTAGTTAGGGCGAACTCGTTTGAAAGAGTAGTTAGGGCAAAATCGTTTGAAAGAGTAGTTAGGGCGAACTCGTTTGAAAGAGTAGTTAGGGCAAAATCGTTTGAAAGAGTGTTTAGGGCAAAATCGTTTGAAAGAGTAGTTAGGGCAAAATCGTTTGAAAGGGTAGTTAGGGCAAAATCGTTTGAAAGAGTAGTTAGGGCGAAATCGTTTGAAAGAGTAGTTAGGGCAAAATCGTTTGAAAGAGTAGTTAGGGCGAAATCGTTTGAAAGAGTAGTTAGGGCAAAATCGTTTGAAAGAGTAGTTAGGGCGAAATCGTTTGAAAGAGTAGTTAGGGCAAAATCGTTTGAAAGAGTAGTTAGGGCAAAATCGTTTGAAAGGGTAGTTAGGGCGAACTCGTTTGAAAGAGTAGTTAGGGCAAAATCGTTTGAAAGAGTGTTTAGGGCAAAATCGTTTGAAAGAGTAGTTAGGGCAAAATCGTTTGAAAGAGTGTTAAGGGCAAAATCGTTTGAAAGAGTAGTTAGGGCGAAATCGTTTGAAAGAGTAGTTAGGGCGAAATCGTTTGAAAGAGTAGTTAGGGCAAAATCGTTTGAAAGAGTAGTTAGGGCAAAATCGTTTGAAAGAGTGTTTAGGGCAAAATCGTTTGAAAGAGTAGTTAGGACAAAATCGTTTGAAAGGGTAGTTAGGGCAAAATCGTTTGAAAGATTAGTTAGGGCAAAATCGTTTGAAAGAGTGTTAAGGGCAAAATCGTTTGAAAGAGTAGTTAGGGAAAAATCGTTGTAAAGAGTAGTTAGGGCAAAATCGTTTGAAAGAGTAGTTAGGGCAAAATCGTTTGAAAGAGTAGTTAGGGCAAAATCGTTTGAAAGAGTAGTTAGGGCAAAATCGTTTGAAAGAGTAGTTAGGGCAAAATCGTTTGAAAGAGTAGTTAGGGCAAAATCGTTTGAAAGGGTAGTTAGGGAAAAATCGTTGTAAAGAGTAGTTAGGGCAAAATCGTTTGAAAGAGTAGTTAGGGAAAAATCGTTGTAAAGAGTAGTTAGGGCAAAATCGTTTGAAAGAGTAGTTAGGGCAAAATCGTTTGAAAGAGTAGTTAGGGCAAAATCGTTTGAAAGAGTAGTTAGGGCAAAATCGTTTGAAGGGGTAGTTAGGGCAAAATCGTTTGAAAGGGTAGTTAGGGAAAAATCGTTGTAAAGAGTAGTTAGGGCAAAATCGTTTGAAAGAGTAGTTAGGGCAAAATCGTTTAAAAGGGTAGTTAGGAAAAAAACGTTTGAAAGAGTAGTTAGGGCGAAATCGTTTGAAAGAGTAGTTAGGGCAAAATCGTTTGAAAGAGTGTTTAGGGCAAAATCGTTTGAAAGAGTAGTTAGGGCAAAATCGTTTGAAAGGGTAGTTAGGGCAAAATCGTTTGAAAGAGTAGTTAGGGCGAAATCGTTTGAAAGAGTGTTTAGGGCAAAATCGTTTGAAAGAGTAGTTAGGGCAAAATCGTTTGAAAGAGTAGTTAGGGCAAAATCGTTTGAAAGAGTAGTTAGGGCGAACTCGTTTGAAAGAGTAGTTAGGGCGAACTCGTTTGAAAGAGTAGTTAGGGCAAAATCGTTTGAAAGAGTAGTTAGGGCAAAATCGTTTGAAAGAGTAGTTAGGGCAAAATCGTTTGAAAGGGTAGTTAGGGCAAAATCGTTTGAAAGGGTAGTTAGGGCAAAATCGTTTGAAAGAGTAGTTAGGGCGAAATCGTTGTAAAGAGTAGTTAGGGCAAAATCGTTGTAAAGAGTAGTTAGGGCAAAATCGTTTGAAAGAGTAGATAGGGCAAAATCGTTTGAAAGAGTAGTTAGGGCGAACTCGTTTGAAAGAGTAGTTAGGGCAAAATCGTTTGAAAGAGTGTTTAGGGCAAAATCGTTTGAAAGAGTAGTTAGGGCAAAATCGTTTGAAAGGGTAGTTAGGGCAAAATCGTTTGAAAGAGTAGTTAGGGCGAAATCGTTTGAAAGAGTAGTTAGGGCAAAATCGTTTGAAAGAGTAGTTAGGGCGAAATCGTTTGAAAGAGTAGTTAGGGCAAAATCGTTTGAAAGAGTAGTTAGGGCGAAATCGTTTGAAAGAGTAGTTAGGGCAAAATCGTTTGAAAGAGTAGATAGGGCAAAATCGTTTGAAAGAGTAGTTAGGGCGAACTCGTTTGAAAGAGTAGTTAGGGCAAAATCGTTTGAAAGGGTAGTTAGGGCAAAATCGTTTGAAAGAGTAGTTAGGGCGAAATCGATTTTGCCCACTACTCTTTCAAACGATTTAGCCCTAACTTCTCTTTACAACGATTTTGCCCTAACTACCCCTTCAAACGATTTCGCCCTAACTACTCTTTCAAACGATTTTGCCCTATCTACTCTTACAAACGATTTTGCCCTAACTACTCTTTACAACGATTTTGCCCTAACTACTCTTTCAAACGATTTTGCCCTAAACACTCTTTCAAACGATTTTGCCCTAACTACTCTTTATGCGAGAACTGAATTTTAGAAAGGCGATATGCGAGAACTGAATTTTAGAAAGGCGATATGCGAGATGCCGTACAAAAATTTTAGAAAGGCGATATGCGAGAACTGAATTTTAGAAAGGCGATACGCAAAGGCGATATGCGAGAACTGAATTTTAGAAAGGCGATATGCGAGAACTGAATTTTAGAAAGGCGATACGCGAGAACTGAATTTTAGAAAGGCGATATGCGAGAACTGCATTTTAGAAAGGCGATATGCGAGAACTGAATTTTAGAAAGGCGATATGCGAGATGCCGTACAAAAATTTTAGAAAGGCGATATGCGAGAACTGAATTTTAGAAAGGCGATATGCGAGAACTGAATTTTAGAAAGGCGATGTGCGAGATGCCGTACAAAAATTTTAGAAAGACGATATGCGAGATGCCGTACAAAAATTTTAGAAAGGCGATATGCGAGAACTGAATTTTAGAAAGGCGATATGCGAGAACTGAATTTTAGAAAGGCGATATGCGAGAACTGAATTTTAGAAAGGCGATATGCGAGAACTGAATTTTAGAAGGGCGATATGCGAGAACTGCATTTTAGAAAGGCGATATGCGAGAACTGAATTTTAGAAAGGCGATATGCGAGAACTGAATTTTAGAAAGGCGATATGCGAGAACTGCATTTTAGAAAGGCGATATGCGAGAACTGAATTTTAGAAAGGCGATATGCGAGAACTGAATTTTAGAAAGGCGATATGCGAGAACTGAATTTTAGAAAGGCGATATGCGAGATGCCGTACAAAAATTTTAGAAAGGCGATATGCGAGAACTGAATTTTAGAAAGGCGATACGCGAGAACTGAATTTTAGAAAGGCGATACGCGAGAACTGAATTTTAGAAAGGCGATATGCGAGAACTGCATTTTAGAAAGGCGATATGCGAGAACTGAATTTTAGAAAGGCGATATGCGAGAACTGAATTTTAGAAAGGCGATATGCGAGATGCCGTACAAAAATTTTAGAAAGACGATATGCGAGATGCCGTACAAAAATTTTAGAAAGGCGATATCCGAGAACTGAATTTTAAAAAGGCGATAAGCGAGATGCCGTACAAAAAAAATTAGAAAGGCGATTTGCGAGATGCCGTACAGCACTTTTCTCAAGTCATAGAATGCATTATGAGTCATCAAATTTTAGAAAGGCGATATGCGAGAACTGAATTTTAGAAAGGCGATATGCGAGAACTGCATTTTAGAAAGGCGATATGCGAGAACTGAATTTTAGAAAGGCGATATGCGAGAACTGAATTTTAGAAAGGCGATATGCGAGAACTGCATTTTAGAAAGGCGATATGCGAGAACTGAATTTTAGAAAGGCGATATGCGAGAACTGAATTTTAGAAAGGCGATATGCGAGAACTGAATTTTAGAAAGGCGATATGCGAGATGCCGTACAAAAATTTTAGAAAGGCGATATGCGAGAACTGAATTTTAGAAAGGCGATACGCGAGAACTGAATTTTAGAAAGGCGATACGCGAGAACTGAATTTTAGAAAGGCGATATGCGAGAACTGCATTTTAGAAAGGCGATATGCGAGAACTGAATTTTAGAAAGGCGATATGCGAGAACTGAATTTTAGAAAGGCGATATGCGAGAACTGAATTTTAGAAAGGCGATACGCGAGAACTGAATTTTAGAAAGGCGATATGCGAGAACTGCATTTTAGAAAGGCGATATGCGAGAACTGAATTTTAGAAAGGCGATATGCGAGAACTGAATTTTAGAAAGGCGATATGCGAGATGCCGTACAAAAATTTTAGAAAGGCGATATGCGAGAACTGAATTTTAGAAAGGCGATACGCGAGAACTGAATTTTAGAAAGGCGATACGCGAGAACTGAATTTTAGAAAGGCGATATGCGAGAACTGCATTTTAGAAAGGCGATATGCGAGAACTGAATTTTAGAAAGGCGATATGCGAGAACTGAATTTTAGAAAGGCGATATGCGAGATTCCGTACAAAAATTTTAGAAAGACGATATGCGAGATGCCGTACAAAAATTTTAGAAAGGCGATATCCGAGAACTGAATTTTAAAAAGGCGATAAGCGAGATGCCGTACAAAAAAAATTAGAAAGGCGATTTGCGAGATGCCGTACAGCACTTTTCTCAAGTCATAGAATGCATTATGAGTCATCAAATTTTAGAAAGGCGATATGCGAGAACTGAATTTTAGAAAGGTGATATGCGAGAACTGCATTTTAGAAAGGCGATATGCGAGAACTGAATTTTAGAAAGGCGATATGCGAGAACTGAATTTTAGAAAGGCGATATGCGAGAACTGCATTTTAGAAAGGCGATATGCGAGAACTGAATTTTAGAAAGGCGATATGCGAGAACTGAATTTTAGAAAGGCGATATGCGAGAACTGAATTTTAGAAAGGCGATATGCGAGATGCCGTACAAAAATTTTAGAAAGGCGATATGCGAGAACTGAATTTTAGAAAGGCGATACGCGAGAACTGAATTTTAGAAAGGCGATACGCGAGAACTGAATTTTAGAAAGGCGATATGCGAGAACTGCATTTTAGAAAGGCGATATGCGAGAACTGAATTTTAGAAAGGCGATATGCGAGAACTGAATTTTAGAAAGGCGATACGCGAGAACTGAATTTTAGAAAGGCGATATGCGAGAACTGCATTTTAGAAAGGCGATATGCGAGAACTGAATTTTAGAAAGGCGATATGCGAGATGCCGTACAAAAATTTTAGAAAGGCGATATGCGAGAACTGAATTTTAGAAAGGCGATATGCGAGAACTGAATTTTAGAAAGGCGATGTGCGAGATGCCGTACAAAAATTTTAGAAAGACGATATGCGAGATGCCGTACAAAAATTTTAGAAAGGCGATATGCGAGAACTGAATTTTAGAAAGGCGATATGCGAGAACTGAATTTTAGAAAGGCGATATGCGAGAACTGAATTTTAGAAAGGCGATATGCGAGAACTGAATTTTAGAAAGGCGATATGCGAGAACTGCATTTTAGAAAGGCGATATGCGAGAACTGAATTTTAGAAAGGCGATATGCGAGAACTGAATTTTAGAAAGGCGATATGCGAGAACTGCATTTTAGAAAGGCGATATGCGAGAACTGAATTTTAGAAAGGCGATATGCGAGAACTGAATTTTAGAAAGGCGATATGCGAGACCTGAATTTTAGAAAGGCGATATGCGAGATGCCGTACAAAAATTTTAGAAAGGCGATATGCGAGAACTGAATTTTAGAAAGGCGATACGCGAGAACTGAATTTTAGAAAGGCGATACGCGAGAACTGAATTTTAGAAAGGCGATATGCGAGAACTGCATTTTAGAAAGGCGATATGCGAGAACTGAATTTTAGAAAGGCGATATGCGAGAACTGAATTTTAGAAAGGCGATATGCGAGATGCCGTACAAAAATTTTAGAAAGACGATATGCGAGATGCCGTACAAAAATTTTGGAAAGGCGATATCCGAGAACTGAATTTTAAAAAGGCGATAAGCGAGATGCCGTACAAAAAAAATTAGAAAGGCGATTTGCGAGATGCCGTACAGCACTTTTCTCAAGTCATAGAATGCATTATGAGTCATCAAATTTTAGAAAGGCGATATGCGAGAACTGATATTTAGGAAGGCGATGTGCGAGACTGAATTTTAGAAAGGCGATATGCGAGATGCCGTACAAAAATTTTAGAAATGCGATATGCGAGATGCCGTACAGCACTTTTCTCAAGTCATATAATGCATTATGAGTCATCAAATTTTAGAAAGGCGATATGCGAGAACTGAATTTTAGAAAGGCGATATGCGAGAACTTAATTTTAGAAAGGCGATATGCGAGAACTGAATTTTAGAAAGGCGATATGCGAGAACTGAATTTTAGAAAGGCGATATGCGAGAACTGAATTTTAGAAAGGCGATATGCGAGAACTGAATTTTAGAAAGGCGATATGCGAGAACTCAATTTTAGAAATGCGATATGCGAGAACTGAATTTTAGAAAGGCGATATGCGAGAACTGAATTTTAGAAAGGCGATATGCGAGAACTGAATTTTAGAAAGGCGATATGCGAGAACTGCATTTTAGAAAGGCGATATGCGAGAACTGAATTTTAGAAAGGCGATATGCGAGAACTGAATTTTAGAAAGGCGATATGCGAGAACTGCATTTTAGAAAGGCGATATGCGAGAACTGCATTTTAGAAAGGCGATATGCGAGATGCCGTACAAAAATTTTAGAAAGGCGATATGCGAGAACTGAATTTTAGAAAGGCGATATGCGAGAACTGAATTTTAGAAAGGCGATACGCGAGAACTGAATTTTAGAAAGGCGATATGCGAGAACTGCATTTTAGAAAGGCGATATGCGAGAACTGAATTTTAGAAAGGCGATATGCGAGATGCCGTACAAAAATTTTAGAAAGGCGATATGCGAGAACTGAATTTTAGAAAGGCGATATGCGAGAACTGAATTTTAGAAAGGCGATACGCGAGAACTGAATTTTAGAAAGGCGATATGCGAGAACTGCATTTTAGAAAGGCGATATGCGAGAACTGAATTTTAGAAAGGCGATATGCGAGATGCCGTACAAAAATTTTAGAAAGGCGATATGCGAGAACTGAATTTTAGAAAGGCGATATGCGAGAACTGAATTTTAGAAAGGCGATGTGCGAGATGCAGTACAAAAATTTTAGAAAGACGATATGCGAGATGCCGCACAAAAATTTTAGAAAGGCGATATGCGAGAACTGAATTTTAGAAAGGCGATATGCGAGAACTGAATTTTAGAAAGGCGATATGCGAGAACTGAATTTTAGAAAGGCGATATGCGAGAACTGAATTTTAGAAAGGCGATATGCGAGAACTGCATTTTAGAAAGGCGATATGCGAGAACTGAATTTTAGAAAGGCGATATGCGAGAACTGAATTTTAGAAAGGCGATATGCGAGAACTGCATTTTAGAAAGGCGATATGCGAGAACTGCATTTTAGAAAAGCGATATGCGAGATGCCGTACAAAAATTTTAGAAAGGCGATATGCGAGAACTGAATTTTAGAAAGGCGATATGCGAGAACTGAATTTTAGAAAGGCGATATGCGAGAACTGCATTTTAGAAAGGCGATATGCGAGAACTGAATTTTAGAAAGGCGATATGCGAGATGCCGTACAAAAATTTTAGAAAGGCGATATGCGAGAACTGAATTTTAGAAAGGCGATATGCGAGAACTGAATTTTAGAAAGGCGATACGCGAGAACTGAATTTTAGAAAGGCGATATGCGAGAACTGCATTTTAGAAAGGCGATATGCGAGAACTGAATTTTAGAAAGGCGATATGCGAGATGCCGTACAAAAATTTTAGAAAGGCGATATGCGAGAACTGAATTTTAGAAAGGCGATATGCGAGAACTGAATTTTAGAAAGGCGATGTGCAAGATGCCGTACAAAAATTTTAGAAAGAAGATATGCGAGATGCCGCACAAAAATTTTAGAAAGGCGATATGCGAGAACTGAATTTTAGAAAGGCGATATGCGAGAACTGAATTTTAGAAAGGCGATATGCGAGAACTGAATTTTAGAAAGGCGATATGCGAGAACTGAATTTTAGAAAGGCGATATGCGAGAACTGCATTTTAGAAAGGCGATATGCGAGAACTGAATTTTAGAAAGGCGATATGCGAGAACTGAATTTTAGAAAGGCGATATGCGAGAACTGCATTTTAGAAAGGCGATATGCGAGAACTGCATTTTAGAAAAGCGATATGCGAGATGCCGTACAAAAATTTTAGAAAGGCGATATGCGAGAACTGAATTTTAGAAAGGCGATATGCGAGAACTGAATTTTAGAAAGGCGATACGCGAGAACTGAATTTTAGAAAGGCGATATGCGAGAACTGCATTTTAGAAAGGCGATATGCGAGAACTGAATTTTAGAAAGGCGATATGCGAGATGCCGTACAAAAATTTTAGAAAGGCGATATGCGAGAACTGAATTTTAGAAAGGCGATATGCGAGAACTGAATTTTAGAAAGGCGATGTGCGAGATGCCGTACAAAAATTTTAGAAAGACGATATGCGAGATGCCGTACAAAAATTTTAGAAAGGCGATATGCGAGAACTGAATTTTAGAAAGGCGATATGCGAGAACTGAATTTTAGAAAGGCGATATGCGAGAACTGAATTTTAGAAAGGCGATATGCGAGAACTGAATTTTAGAAAGGCGATATGCGAGAACTGCATTTTAGAAAGGCGATATGCGAGAACTGAATTTTAGAAAGGCGATATGCGAGAACTGAATTTTAGAAAGGCGATATGCGAGAACTGCATTTTAGAAAGGCGATATGCGAGAACTGCATTTTAGAAAAGCGATATGCGAGATGCCGTACAAAAATTTTAGAAAGGCGATATGCGAGAACTGAATTTTAGAAAGGCGATATGCGAGAACTGAATTTTAGAAAGGCGATACGCGAGAACTGAATTTTAGAAAGGCGATATGCGAGAACTGCATTTTAGAAAGGCGATATGCGAGAACTGAATTTTAGAAAGGCGATATGCGAGATGCCGTACAAAATTTTTAGAAAGGCGATATGCGAGAACTGTATTTTAGAAAGGCGATATGCGAGAACTGAATTTTAGAAAGGCGATACGCGAGAACTGAATTTTAGAAAGGCGATATGCGAGAACTGCATTTTAGAAAGGCGATATGCGAGAACTGAATTTTAGAAAGGCGATATGCGAGATGCCGTACAAAAATTTTAGAAAGGCGATATGCGAGAACTGAATTTTAGAAAGGCGATGTGCGAGATGCCGTACAAAAATTTTAGAAAGACGATATGCGAGATGCCGTACAAAAATTTTAGAAAGGCGATATGCGAGAACTGAATTTTAGAAAGGCGATATGCGAGAACTGAATTTTAGAAAGGCGATATGCGAGAACTGAATTTTAGAAAGGCGATATGCGAGAACTGAATTTTAGAAAGGCGATATGCGAGAACTGCATTTTAGAAAGGCGATATGCGAGAACTGAATTTTAGAAAGGCGATATGCGAGAACTGAATTTTAGAAAGGCGATATGCGAGAACTGCATTTTAGAAAGGCGATATGCGAGAACTGAATTTTAGAAAGGCGATATGCGAGAACTGAATTTTAGAAAGGCGATATGCGAGAACTGAATTTTAGAAAGGCGATATGCGAGATGCCGTACAAAAATTTTAGAAAGGCGATATGCGAGAACTGAATTTTAGAAAGGCGATACGCGAGAACTGAATTTTAGAAAGGCGATACGCGAGAAATGAATTTTAGAAAGGCGATATGCGAGAACTGCATTTTAGAAAGGCGATATGCGAGAACTGAACTTTAGAAAGGCGATATGCGAGAACTGAATTTTAGAAAGGCGATATGCGAGAACTGAATTTTAGAAATGCGATATGCGAGAACTGAATTTTAGAAAGGCGATATGCGAGAAATGAATTTTAGAAAGGCGATATGCGAGAACTGCATTTTAGAAAGGCGATATGCGAGAACTGAATTTTAGAAAGGCGATATGCGAGAACTGAATTTTAGAAAGGCGATATGCGAGATGCCGTACAAAAATTTTAGAAAGACGATATGCGAGATGCCGTACAAAAATTTTAGAAAGGCGATATCCGAGAACTGAATTTTAAAAAGGCGATAAGCGAGATGCCGTACAAAAAAAATTAGAAAGGCGATTTGCGAGATGCCGTACAGCACTTTTCTCAAGTCATAGAATGCATTATGAGTCATCAAATTTTAGAAAGGCGATATGCGAGAACTGATATTTAGGAAGGCGATGTGCGAGACTGAATTTTAGAAAGGCGATATGCGAGATGCCGTACAAAAATTTTAGAAATGCGATATGCGAGATGCCGAACAGCACTTTTCTCAAGTCATATAATGCATTATGAGTCATCAAATTTTAGAAAGGCGATATGCGAGAACTGAATTTTAGAAAGGCGATATGCGAGAACTTAATTTTAGAAAGGCGATATGCGAGAACTGAATTTTAGAAAGGCGATATGCGAGAACTGAATTTTAGAAAGGCGATATGCGAGAACTGAATTTTAGAAAGGCGATATGCGAGAACTGAATTTTAGAAAGGCGATATGCGAGAACTGAATTTTAGAAATGCGATATGCGAGAACTGAATTTTAGAAAGGCGATTTGCGAGAACTGAATTTTAGAAAGGCGATATGCGAGAACTGAATTTTAGAAAGGCGATATGCGAGAACTGCATTTTAGAAAGGCGATATGCGAGAACTGAATTTTAGAAAGGCGATATGCGAGAACTGAATTTTAGAAAGGCGATATGCGAGAACTGCATTTTAGAAAGGCGATATGCGAGAACTGCATTTTAGAAAGGCGATATGCGAGATGCCGTACAAAAATTTTAGAAAGGCGATATGCGAGAACTGAATTTTAGAAAGGCGATATGCGAGAACTGAATTTTAGAAAGGCGATACGCGAGAACTGAATTTTAGAAAGGCGATATGCGAGAACTGCATTTTAGAAAGGCGATATGCGAGAACTGAATTTTAGAAAGGCGATATGCGAGAACTGAATTTTAGAAAGGCGATATGCGAGAACTGATATTTAGGAAGGCGATGTGCGAGACTGAATTTTAGAAAGGCGATATGCGAGATGCCGTACAAAAATTTTAGAAATGCGATATGCGAGATGCCGTACAGCACTTTTCTCAAGTCATATAATGCATTATGAGTCATCAAATTTTAGAAAGGCGATATGCGAGAACTGAATTTTAGAAAGGCGATATGCGAGAACTGCATTTTAGAAAGGCGATATGCGAGAACTGAATTTTAGAAAGGCGATATGCGAGAACTTAATTTTAGAAAGGCGATATGCGAGAACTGAATTTTAGAAAGGCGATATGCGAGAACTGAATTTTAGAAAGGCGATATGCGAGAACTGAATTTTAGAAAGGCGATATGCGAGAACTGAATTTTAGAAAGGCGATATGCGAGAACTGAATTTTAGAAATGCGATATGCGAGAACTGAATTTTAGAAAGGCGATATGCGAGAACTGAATTTTAGAAAGGCGATATGCGAGAACTGAATTTTAGAAAGGCGATATGCGAGAACTGCATTTTAGAAAGGCGATATGCGAGAACTGAATTTTAGAAAGGCGATATGCGAGAACTGAATTTTAGAAAGGCGATATGCGAGAACTGCATTTTAGAAAGGCGATATGCGAGAACTGCATTTTAGAAAGGCGATATGCGAGATGCCGTACAAAAATTTTAGAAAGGCGATATGCGAGAACTGAATTTTAGAAAGGCGATATGCGAGAACTGAATTTTAGAAAGGCGATACGCGAGAACTGAATTTTAGAAAGGCGATATGCGAGAACTGCATTTTAGAAAGGCGATATGCGAGAACTGAATTTTAGAAAGGCGATATGCGAGAACTGAATTTTAGAAAGGCGATATGCGAGAACTGATATTTAGGAAGGCGATGTGCGAGACTGAATTTTAGAAAGGCGATATGCGAGATGCCGTACAAAAATTTTAGAAATGCGATATGCGAGATGCCGTACAGCACTTTTCTCAAGTCATATAATGCATTATGAGTCATCAAATTTTAGAAAGGCGATATGCGAGAACTGAATTTTAGAAAGGCGATATGCGAGAACTGCATTTTAGAAAGGCGATATGCGAGAACTGAATTTTAGAAAGGCGATATGCGAGAACTTAATTTTAGAAAGGCGATATGCGAGAACTGAATTTTAGAAAGGCGATATGCGAGAACTGAATTTTAGAAAGGCGATATGCGAGAACTGAATTTTAGAAAGGCGATATGCGAGAACTGAATTTTAGAAAGGCGATATGCGAGAACTGAATTTTAGAAATGCGATATGCGAGAACTGAATTTTAGAAAGGCGATATGCGAGAACTGAATTTTAGAAAGGCGATATGCGAGAACTGAATTTTAGAAAGGCGATATGCGAGAACTGCATTTTAGAAAGGCGATATGCGAGAACTGAATTTTAGAAAGGCGATATGCGAGAACTGAATTTTAGAAAGGCGATATGCGAGAACTGCATTTTAGAAAGGCGATATGCGAGAACTGCATTTTAGAAAGGCGATATGCGAGATGCCGTACAAAAATTTTAGAAAGGCGATATGCGAGAACTGAATTTTAGAAAGGCGATATGCGAGAACTGAATTTTAGAAAGGCGATACGCGAGAACTGAATTTTAGAAAGGCGATATGCGAGAACTGCATTTTAGAAAGGCGATATGCGAGAACTGAATTTTAGAAAGGCGATATGCGAGAACTGAATTTTAGAAAGGCGATATGCGAGAACTGATATTTAGGAAGGCGATGTGCGAGACTGAATTTTAGAAAGGCGATATGCGAGATGCCGTACAAAAATTTTAGAAATGCGATATGCGAGATGCCGTACAGCACTTTTCTCAAGTCATATAATGCATTATGAGTCATCAAATTTTAGAAAGGCGATATGCGAGAACTGAATTTTAGAAAGGCGATATGCGAGAACTGCATTTTAGAAAGGCGATATGCGAGAACTGAATTTTAGAAAGGCGATATGCGAGAACTGAATTTTAGAAAGGCGATATGCGAGAACTGAATTTTAGAAAGGCGATATGCGAGAACTGAATTTTAGAAAGGCGATATGCGAGAACTGAATTTTAGAAATGCGATATGCGAGAACTGAATTTTAGAAAGGCGATATGCGAGAACTGAATTTTAGAAAGGCGATATGCGAGAACTGAATTTTAGAAAGGCGATATGCGAGAACTGCATTTTAGAAAGGCGATATGCGAGAACTGAATTTTAGAAAGGCGATATGCGAGAACTGAATTTTAGAAAGGCGATATGCGAGAACTGCATTTTAGAAAGGCGATATGCGAGAACTGCATTTTAGAAAGGCGATATGCGAGATGCCGTACAAAAATTTTAGAAAGGCGATATGCGAGAACTGAATTTTAGAAAGGCGATATGCGAGAACTGAATTTTAGAAAGGCGATACGCGAGAACTGAATTTTAGAAAGGCGATATGCGAGAACTGCATTTTAGAAAGGCGATATGCGAGAACTGAATTTTAGAAAGGCGATATGCGAGAACTGAATTTTAGAAAGGCGATATGCGAGAACTGCATTTTAGAAAGGCGATATGCGAGAACTGAATTTTAGAAAGGCGATATGCGAGATGCCGTACAAAAATTTTAGAAAGGCGATATGCGAGAACTGTATTTTAGAAAGGCGATATGCGAGAACTGAATTTTAGAAAGGCGATACGCGAGAACTGAATTTTAGAAAGGCGATATGCGAGAACTGCATTTTAGAAAGGCGATATGCGAGAACTGAATTTTAGAAAGGCGATATGCGAGATGCCGTACAAAAATTTTAGAAAGGCGATATGCGAGAACTGAATTTTAGAAAGGCGATATGCGAGAACTGAATTTTAGAAAGGCGATGTGCGAGATGCCGTACAAAAATTTTAGAAAGACGATATGCGAGAACTGAATTTTAGAAAGGCGATATGCGAGAACTGAATTTTAGAAAGGCGATATGCGAGATGCCGTACAAAAATTTTAGAAAGGCGATATGCGAGAACTGAATTTTAGAAAGGCGATACGCGAGAACTGAATTTTAGAAAGGCGATACGCGAGAAATGAATTTTAGAAAGGCGATATGCGAGAACTGCATTTTAGAAAGGCGATATGCGAGAACTGAATTTTAGAAAGGCGATATGCGAGAACTGAATTTTAGAAAGGCGATATGCGAGATGCCGTACAAAAATTTTAGAAAGACGATATGCGAGATGCCGTACAAAAATTTTAGAAAGGCGATATCCGAGAACTGAATTTTAAAAAGGCGATAAGCGAGATGCCGTACAAAAAAAATTAGAAAGGCGATTTGCGAGATGCCGTACAGCACTTTTCTCAAGTCATAGAATGCATTATGAGTCATCAAATTTTAGAAAGGCGATATGCGAGAACTGATATTTAGGAAGGCGATGTGCGAGACTGAATTTTAGAAAGGCGATATGCGAGATGCCGTACAAAAATTTTAGAAATGCGATATGCGAGATGCCGTACAGCACTTTTCTCAAGTCATATAATGCATTATGAGTCATCAAATTTTAGAAAGGCGATATGCGAGAACTGAATTTTAGAAAGGCGATATGCGAGAACTGAATTTTAGAAAGGCGATATGCGAGAACTTAATTTTAGAAAGGCGATATGCGAGAACTGAATTTTAGAAAGGCGATATGCGAGAACTGAATTTTAGAAAGGCGATATGCGAGAACTGAATTTTAGAAAGGCGATATGCGAGAACTGAATTTTAGAAAGGCGATATGCGAGAACTGAATTTTAGAAATGCGATATGCGAGAACTGAATTTTAGAAAGGCGATATGCGAGAACTGAATTTTAGAAAGGCGATATGCGAGAACTGAATTTTAGAAAGGCGATATGCGAGAACTGCATTTTAGAAAGGCGATATGCGAGAACTGAATTTTAGAAAGGCGATATGCGAGAACTGAATTTTAGAAAGGCGATATGCGAGAACTGCATTTTAGAAAGGCGATATGCGAGAACTGCATTTTAGAAAGGCGATATGCGAGATGCCGTACAAAAATTTTAGAAAGGCGATATGCGAGAACTGAATTTTAGAAAGGCGATATGCGAGAACTGAATTTTAGAAAGGCGATACGCGAGAACTGAATTTTAGAAAGGCGATATGCGAGAACTGCATTTTAGAAAGGCGATATGCGAGAACTGAATTTTAGAAAGGCGATATGCGAGAACTGAATTTTAGAAAGGCGATATGCGAGAACTGATATTTAGGAAGGCGATGTGCGAGACTGAATTTTAGAAAGGCGATATGCGAGATGCCGTACAAAAATTTTAGAAATGCGATATGCGAGATGCCGTACAGCACTTTTCTCAAGTCATATAATGCATTATGAGTCATCAAATTTTAGAAAGGCGATATGCGAGAACTCAATTTTAGAAAGGCGATATGCGAGAACTGCATTTTAGAAAGGCGATATGCGAGAACTGAATTTTAGAAAGGCGATATGCGAGAACTGAATTTTAGAAAGGCGATATGCGAGAACTGAATTTTAGAAAGGCGATATGCGAGAACTGAATTTTAGAAAGGCGATATGCGAGAACTGAATTTTAGAAATGCGATATGCGAGAACTGAATTTTAGAAAGGCGATATGCGAGAAATGAATTTTAGAAAGGCGATATGCGAGAACTGCATTTTAGAAAGGCGATATGCGAGAACTGAATTTTAGAAAGGCGATATGCGAGAACTGAATTTTAGAAAGGCGATATGCGAGATGCCGTACAAAAATTTTAGAAAGACGATATGCGAGATGCCGTTCAAAAATTTTAGAAAGGCGATATCCGAGAACTGAATTTTAAAAAGGCGATAAGCGAGATGCCGTACAAAAAAAATTAGAAAGGCGATTTGCGAGATGCCGTACAGCACTTTTCTCAAGTCATAGAATGCATTATGAGTCATCAAATTTTAGAAAGGCGATATGCGAGAACTGATATTTAGGAAGGCGATGTGCGAGACTGAATTTTAGAAAGGCGATATGCGAGATGCCGTACAAAAATTTTAGAAATGCGATATGCGAGATGCCGTACAGCACTTTTCTCAAGTCATATAATGCATTATGAGTCATCAAATTTTAGAAAGGCGATATGCGAGAACTGAATTTTAGAAAGGCGATATGCGAGAACTGAATTTTAGAAAGGCGATATGCGAGAACTTAATTTTAGAAAGGCGATATGCGAGAACTGAATTTTAGAAAGGCGATATGCGAGAACTGAATTTTAGAAAGGCGATATGCGAGAACTGAATTTTAGAAAGGCGATATGCGAGAACTGAATTTTAGAAAGGCGATATGCGAGAACTGAATTTTAGAAATGCGATATGCGAGAACTGAATTTTAGAAAGGCGATATGCGAGAACTGAATTTTAGAAAGGCGATATGCGAGAACTGAATTTTAGAAAGGCGATATGCGAGAACTGCATTTTAGAAAGGCGATATGCGAGAACTGAATTTTAGAAAGGCGATATGCGAGAACTGAATTTTAGAAAGGCGATATGCGAGAACTGCATTTTAGAAAGGCGATATGCGAGAACTGCATTTTAGAAAGGCGATATGCGAGAACTGCATTTTAGAAAGGCGATATGCGAGAACTGCATTTTAGAAAGGCGATATGCGAGATGCCGTACAAAAATTTTAGAAAGGCGATATGCGAGAACTGAATTTTAGAAAGGCGATATGCGAGAACTGAATTTTAGAAAGGCGATACGCGAGAACTGAATTTTAGAAAGGCGATATGCGAGAACTGCATTTTAGAAAGGCGATATGCGAGAACTGAATTTTAGAAAGGCGATATGCGAGAACTGAATTTTAGAAAGGCGATATGCGAGAACTGATATTTAGGAAGGCGATGTGCGAGACTGAATTTTAGAAAGGCGATATGCGAGATGCCGTACAAAAATTTTAGAAATGCGATATGCGAGATGCCGTACAGCACTTTTCTCAAGTCATATAATGCATTATGAGTCATCAAATTTTAGAAAGGCGATATGCGAGAACTGAATTTTAGAAAGGCGATATGCGAGAACTGCATTTTAGAAAGGCGATATGCGAGAACTGAATTTTAGAAAGGCGATATGCGAGAACTGAATTTTAGAAAGGCGATATGCGAGAACTGAATTTTAGAAAGGCGATATGCGAGAACTGAATTTTAGAAAGGCGATATGCGAGAACTGAATTTTAGAAATGCGATATGCGAGAACTGAATTTTAGAAAGGCGATATGCGAGAACTGAATTTTAGAAAGGCGATATGCGAGAACTGAATTTTAGAAAGGCGATATGCGAGAACTGAATTTTAGAAAGGCGATATGCGAGAACTGAATTTTAGAAAGGCGATATGCGAGAACTGCATTTTAGAAAGGCGATATGCGAGAACTGCATTTTAGAAAGGCGATATGCGAGATGCCGTACAAAAATTTTAGAAAGGCGATATGCGAGAACTGAATTTTAGAAAGGCGATATGCGAGAACTGAATTTTAGAAAGGCGATACGCGAGAACTGAATTTTAGAAAGGCGATATGCGAGAACTGCATTTTAGAAAGGCGATATGCGAGAACTGAATTTTAGAAAGGCGATATGCGAGATGCCGTACAAAAATTTTAGAAAGGCGATATGCGAGAACTGAATTTTAGAAAGGCGATATGCGAGAACTGAATTTTAGAAAGGCGATGTGCGAGATGCCGTACAAAAATTTTAGAAAAACGATATGCGAGATGCAGTACAAAAATTTTAGAAAGGCGATATCCGAGAACTGAATTTTAGAAAGGCGATATGCGAGAACTGAATTTTAGAAATGCGATATGCGAGAACTGAATTTTAGAAAGGCGATATGCGAGATGCCGTACAAAAATTTTAGAAAGGCGATATCCGAGAACTGAAATTTAGAAAGGCGATATGCGAGAACTGAATTTTAGAAATGCGATATGCGAGAACTGAATTTTAGAAAGGCGATATGCGAGAACTGAATTTTAGAAAGGCGATATGCGAGATGCCGTACAAAAATTTTAGAAAGGCGATATCCGAGAACTGAAATTTAGAAAGGCGATATGCGAGATGCCGTACAAAAAAAATAGAAAGGCGATATGCGAGAACTGAATTTTAGAAAGGCGATGTGCGAGAACTGAATTTTAGAAAGGCGATATGCGAGATGCCGTACAAAAATTTTAGAAAGGCGATATGCGAGATGCCGTACAGCACTTTTCTCAAGTCATAGAATGCATTATGAGTCATCAAATTTTAGAAAGGCGATATGCGAGAACTGAGTTTTAGAAAGGCGATATGCGAGATGCCGTACAGCACTTTTCTCATGTCATATAATGCATTATGAGTCATCAAATTTTAGAAAGGCGATATGCGAGATGCCGTACAGCACTTTTCTCATGTCATATAATGCATTATAAGTCATCAAATTTTAGAAAGGCGATTTGCGAGAACTGAATTTTAGAAAGGCGATATGCGAGAACTGAATTTTAGAAAGGCGATATGCGAGAACTGAATTTTAGAAAGGCGAGATGCGAGAACTGAATTTTAGAAAGGCGATATGCGAGAACTGAATTTTAGAAAGGCGATATGCGAGAACTGAATTTTAGAAAGGCGATATGCGAGAACTGAATTTTAGAAAGGCGATATGCGAGAACTGAATTTTAGAAAGGCGATATGCGAGAACTGCATTTTAGAAAGGCGATATGCGAGAACTGAAATTTTGAAAGGCGATATGCGAGAACTGAATTTTAGAAAGGCGATATGCGAGATGCCGTACAAAAATATTAGAAAGGCGATATGCGAGAACTGCATTTTAGAAAGGCGATATGCGAGAACTGAATTTTAGAAAGGCGATATGCGAGAACTGAATTTTAGAAAGGCGATATGCGAGAACTGAATTTTAGAAAGGCGATATGCGAGAACTGAATTTTAGAAAGGCGATATGCGAGATGCCGTACAAAAATTTTAGAAAGGCGATATGCGAGAACTGAATTTTAGAAAGGCAATACGCGAGAACTGAATTTTAGAAAGGCGATATGCGAGAACTGCATTTTAGAAAGGCGATATGCGAGAACTGAATTTTAGAAAGGCGATATGCGAGATGCCTTACAAAAATTTTAGAAAGGCGATATGCGAGAACTGAATTTTAGAAAGGCGATGTGCGAGATGCCGTACAAAAATTTTAGAAAGGCGATATGCGAGAACTGAATTTTTGAAAGGCGATATGCGAGAACTGAATTTTAGAAAGGCGATATGCGAGAACTGAATTTTAGAAAGGCGATATGCGAGAACTGAATTTTAGGAAGGCGATATGCGAGAACTGAATTTTAGAAAGGCGATATGCGAGAACTGAATTTTAGAAAGGCGATATGCGAGATGCCGTACAAAAATTTTAGAAAGACGATACGCGAGATGCCGTACAGCACTTTTCTCAAGTCATAGAATGCATTATGAGTCATCAAATTTTAGAAAGGCGATATGCGAGAACTGAATTTTAGAAAGGCGATGTGCGAGAACTGAGATTTAGAAAGGCGATATGCGAGATGCCGTACAAAAATTTTAGAAAGGCGATACGCGAGATGCCGTACAGCACTTTTCTCAAGTCATAGAATGCATTATGAGTCATCAAATTTTAGAAAGGCGATATGCGAGAACTGAATTTTAGAAAGGCGATATGCGAGATGCCGTACAGCACTTTTCTCATGTCATATAATGCATTATGAGTCATCAAATTTTAGAAAGGCGATATGCGAGAACTGAATTTTAGAAAGACGATATGCAAGAACTGAATTTTAGAAAGGCGATATGCGAGAACTGAATTTTAGAAAGGCGATATGCGAGATGCGGTACAGCACTTTTCTCATATCATATAATGCATTATGAGTCATCAAATTGTAGAAAGGCGATATGCGAGAACTGAATTTTAGAAAGGCGATATGCGAGAACTGAATTTTAGAAAGGCGATGTGCGAGATGCCGTACAAAAATTTTAGAAAGACGATATGCGAGATGCCGTACAAAAATTTTAGAAAGGCGATATCCGAGAACTGAATTTGAGAAAGGCGATATGCGAGAACTGAATTTTAGAAAGGCGATATGCGAGATGCTGTACAAAAATTTTAGAAAGACGATATGCGAGATGCCGTACAAAAATTTTAGAAAGGCGATATCCGAGAACTGAATTTTAGAAAGTCGATATGCGAGATGCCGTACAAAAAATTTAGAAAGGCGATATGCGAGAACTGAATTTTAGAAAGGCGATGTGCGAGAACTGAATTTTAGAAAGGCGATATGCGAGATGCCGTACAAAAATTTTAGAAAGGCGATATGCGAGATGCCGTACAAAAATTTTAGAAAGGCGATATGCGAGATGCCGTACAGCACTTTTCTCAAGTCATAGAATGCATTATGAGTCATCAAATTTTAGAAAGGCGATATGCGAGAACTGAATTTTAGAAAGGCGATATGCGAGAACTGAATTTTAGAAAGGCGATGTGCGAGATGCCGTACAAAAATTTTAGAAAGACGATATGCGAGATGCCGTACAAAAATTTTAGAAAGGCGATATCCGAGAACTGAATTTTTGAAAGGCGATATGCGAGAACTGAATTTTAGAAAGGCGATATGCGAGAACTGAATTTTAGAAAGGCGATATGCGAGAACTGAATTTTAGAAAGGCGATATGCGAGAACTGAATTTTAGAAAGGCGATATGCGAGAACTGAATTTTAGAAAGGCGATATGCGAGATGACGTACAAAAATTTTAGAAAGACGATATGCGAGATGCCGTACAAAATTTTTAAAAAGGCGATATGCGAGATGCCGTACAAAAATTTTAGAAAGGCGATATGCGAGAACTGAATTTTAGAAAGGCGATACGCGAGAACTGAATTTTAGAAAGGCGATATGCGAGAACTGCATTTTAGAAAGGCGATATGCGAGAACTGAATTTTAGAAAGGCGATATCCGAGAACTGAATTTTAGAAAGTCGATATGCGAGATGCCGTACAAAAAATTTAGAAAGGCGATATGCGAGAACTGAATTTTAGAAAGGCGATGTGCGAGAACTGAATTTTAGAAAGGCGATATGCGAGATGCCGTACAAAAATTTTAGAAAGGCGATATGCGAGATGCCGTACAAAAATTTTAGAAAGGCGATATGCGAGATGCCGTACAAAAATTTTAAAAAGGCGATATGCGAGATGCCGTACAAAAATTTTAGAAAGGCGATATGCGAGAACTGAATTTTAGAAAGGCGATACGCGAGAACTGAATTTTAGAAAGGCGATGTGCGAGATGCCGTACAAAAATTTTAGAAAGACGATATGCGAGATGCCGTACAAAAATTTTAGAAAGGCGATATCCGAGAACTGAATTTTTGAAAGGCGATATGCGAGAACTGAATTTTAGAAAGGCGATATGCGAGAACTGAATTTTAGAAAGGCGATATGCGAGAACTGAATTTTAGAAAGGCGATATGCGAGAACTGAATTTTAGAAAGGCGATATGCGAGAACTGAATTTTAGAAAGGCGATATGCGAGATGACGTACAAAAATTTTAGAAAGACGATATGCGAGATGCCGTACAAAAATTTTAAAAAGGCGATATGCGAGATGCCGTACAAAAATTTTAGAAAGGCGATATGCGAGAACTGAATTTTAGAAAGGCGATACGCGAGAACTGAATTTTAGAAAGGCGATATGCGAGAACTGCATTTTAGAAAGGCGATATGCGAGAACTGAATTTTAGAAAGGCGATATCCGAGAACTGAATTTTAGAAAGTCGATATGCGAGATGCCGTACAAAAAATTTAGAAAGGCGATATGCGAGAACTGAATTTTAGAAAGGCGATGTGCGAGAACTGAATTTTAGAAAGGCGATATGCGAGATGCCGTACAAAAATTTTAGAAAGGCGATATGCGAGATGCCGTACAAAAATTTTAGAAAGGCGATATGCGAGATGCCGTACAGCACTTTTCTCAAGTCATAGAATGCATTATGAGTCATCAAATTTTAGAAAGGCGATATGCGAGAACTGAATTTTAGAAAGGCGATATGCGAGAACTGAATTTTAGAAAGGCGATGTGCGAGATGCCGTACAAAAATTTTAGAAAGACGATATGCGAGATGCCGTACAAAAATTTTAGAAAGGCGATATCCGAGAACTGAATTTTTGAAAGGCGATATGCGAGAACTGAATTTTAGAAAGGCGATATGCGAGAACTGAATTTTAGAAAGGCGATATGCGAGAACTGAATTTTAGAAAGGCGATATGCGAGAACTGAATTTTAGAAAGGCGATATGCGAGAACTGAATTTTAGAAAGGCGATATGCGAGATGACGTACAAAAATTTTAGAAAGACGATATGCGAGATGCCGTACAAAAATTTTAAAAAGGCGATATGCGAGATGCCGTACAAAAATTTTAGAAAGGCGATATGCGAGAACTGAATTTTAGAAAGGCGATACGCGAGAACTGAATTTTAGAAAGGCGATATGCGAGAACTGCATTTTAGAAAGGCGATATGCGAGAACTGAATTTAAGAAAGGCGATATCCGAGAACTGAATTTTAGAAAGTCGATATGCGAGATGCCGTACAAAAAATTTAGAAAGGCGATATGCGAGAACTGAATTTTAGAAAGGCGATGTGCGAGAACTGAATTTTAGAAAGGCGATATGCGAGATGCCGTACAAAAATTTTAGAAAGGCGATATGCGAGATGCCGTACAAAAATTTTAGAAAGGCGATATGCGAGATGCCGTACAAAAATTTTAAAAAGGCGATATGCGAGATGCCGTACAAAAATTTTAGAAAGGCGATATGCGAGAACTGAATTTTAGAAAGGCGATACGCGAGAACTGAATTTTAGAAAGGCGATGTGCGAGATGCCGTACAAAAATTTTAGAAAGACGATATGCGAGATGCCGTACAAAAATTTTAGAAAGGCGATATCCGAGAACTGAATTTTTGAAAGGCGATATGCGAGAACTGAATTTTAGAAAGGCGATATGCGAGAACTGAATTTTAGAAAGGCGATATGCGAGAACTGAATTTTAGAAAGGCGATATGCGAGAACTGAATTTTAGAAAGGCGATATGCGAGAACTGAATTTTAGAAAGGCGATATGCGAGATGACGTACAAAAATTTTAGAAAGACGATATGCGAGATGCCGTACAAAAATTTTAAAAAGGCGATATGCGAGATGCCGTACAAAAATTTTAGAAAGGCGATATGCGAGAACTGAATTTTAGAAAGGCGATACGCGAGAACTGAATTTTAGAAAGGCGATATGCGAGAACTGCATTTTAGAAAGGCGATATGCGAGAACTGAATTTTAGAAAGGCGATATCCGAGAACTGAATTTTAGAAAGTCGATATGCGAGATGCCGTACAAAAAATTTAGAAAGGCGATATGCGAGAACTGAATTTTAGAAAGGCGATGTGCGAGAACTGAATTTTAGAAAGGCGATATGCGAGATGCCGTACAAAAATTTTAGAAAGGCGATATGCGAGATGCCGTACAAAAATTTTAGAAAGGCGATATGCGAGATGCCGTACAGCACTTTTCTCAAGTCATAGAATGCATTATGAGTCATCAAATTTTAGAAAGGCGATATGCGAGAACTGAATTTTAGAAAGGCGATATGCGAGAACTGAATTTTAGAAAGGCGATGTGCGAGATGCCGTACAAAAATTTTAGAAAGACGATATGCGAGATGCCGTACAAAAATTTTAGAAAGGCGATATCCGAGAACTGAATTTTTGAAAGGCGATATGCGAGAACTGAATTTTAGAAAGACGATATGCGAGATGCCGTACAAAAAATTTAGAAAGGCGATATGCGAGAACTGAATTTTAGAAAGGCGATGTGCGAGAACTGAATTTTAGAAAGGCGATATGCGAGATGCCGTACAAAAATTTTAGAAAGGCGATATGCGAGATGCCGTACAAAAATTTTAGAAAGGCGATATGCGAGATGCCGTACAGCACTTTTCTCAAGTCATAGAATGCATTATGAGTCATCAAATTTTAGAAAGGCGATATGCGAGAACTGAATTTTAGAAAGGCGATATGCGAGAACTGAATTTTAGAAAGGCGATGTGCGAGATGCCGTACAAAAATTTTAGAAAGACGATATGCGAGATGCCGTACAAAAATTTTAGAAAGGCGATATCCGAGAACTGAATTTTTGAAAGGCGATATGCGAGAACTGAATTTTAGAAAGGCGATATGCGAGAACTGAATTTTAGAAAGGCGATATGCGAGAACTGAATTTTAGAAAGGCGATATGCGAGAACTGAATTTTAGAAAGGCGATATGCGAGAACTGAATTTTAGAAAGGCGATATGCGAGATGACGTACAAAAATTTTAGAAAGACGATATGCGAGATGCCGTACAAAAATTTTAAAAAGGCGATATGCGAGATGCCGTACAAAAATTTTAGAAAGGCGATATGCGAGAACTGAATTTTAGAAAGGCGATACGCGAGAACTGAATTTTAGAAAGGCGATATGCGAGAACTGCATTTTAGAAAGGCGATATGCGAGAACTGAATTTTAGAAAGGCGATATCCGAGAACTGAATTTTAGAAAGGCGATATGCGAGATGCCGTACAAAAATTTTAGAAAGGCGATATGCGAGATGCCGTACAGCACTTTTCTCAAGTCATAGAATGCATTATGAGTCTTCAAATTTTAGAAAGGCGATATGCGAGAACTGAATTTTAGAAAGGCGATATGCGAGAACTGAATTTTAGAAAGGCGATGTGCGAGATGCCGTACAAAAATTTTAGAAAGACGATATGCGAGATGCCGTACAAAAATTTTAGAAAGGCGATATCCGAGAACTGAATTTTTGAAAGGCGATATGCGAGAACTGAATTTTAGAAAGACGATATGCGAGATGCCGTACAAAAATTTTAAAAAGGCGATATGCGAGATGCCGTACAAAAATTTTAGAAAGGCGATATGCGAGAACTGACTTTTAGAAAGGCGATACGCGAGAACTGAATTTTAGAAAGGCGATATGCGAGAACTGCATTTTAGAAAGGCGATATGCGAGAACTGAATTTTAGAAAGGCGATATCCGAGAACTGAATTTTAGAAAGTCGATATGCGAGATGCCGTACAAAAAATTTAGAAAGGCGATATGCGAGAACTGAATTTTAGAAAGGCGATGTGCGAGAACTGAATTTTAGAAAGGCGATATGCGAGATGCCGTACAAAAATTTTAGAAAGGCGATATGCGAGATGCCGTACAAAAATTTTAGAAAGGCGATATGCGAGATGCCGTACAGCACTTTTCTCAAGTCATAGAATGCATTATGAGTCATCAAATTTTAGAAAGGCGATATGCGAGAACTGAATTTTAGAAAGGCGATATGCGAGAACTGAATTTTAGAAAGGCGATGTGCGAGATGCCGTACAAAAATTTTAGAAAGACGATATGCGAGATGCCGTACAAAAATTTTAGAAAGGCGATATCCGAGAACTGAATTTTTGAAAGGCGATATGCGAGAACTGAATTTTAGAAAGGCGATATGCGAGAACTGAATTTTAGAAAGGCGATATGCGAGAACTGAATTTTAGAAAGGCGATATGCGAGAACTGAATTTTAGAAAGGCGATATGCGAGAACTGAATTTTAGAAAGGCGATATGCGAGATGACGTACAAAAATTTTAGAAAGACGATATGCGAGATGCCGTACAAAAATTTTAAAAAGGCGATATGCGAGATGCCGTACAAAAATTTTAGAAAGGCGATATGCGAGAACTGAATTTTAGAAAGGCGATATGCGAGAACTGAATTTTAGAAAGGCGATATGCGAGAACTGAATTTTAGAAAGGCGATATGCGAGAACTGAATTTTAGAAAGGCGATATGCGAGAACTGAATTTTAGAAAGGCGATATGCGAGAACTGAATTTTAGAAAGGCGATATGCGAGATGACGTACAAAAATTTTAGAAAGACGATATGCGAGATGCCGTACAAAAATTTTAAAAAGGCGATATGCGAGATGCCGTACAAAAATTTTAGAAAGGCGATATGCGAGAACTGAATTTTAGAAAGGCGATACGCGAGAACTGAATTTTAGAAAGGCGATATGCGAGAACTGCATTTTAGAAAGGCGATATGCGAGAACTGAATTTTAGAAAGGCGATATCCGAGAACTGAATTTTAGAAAGTCGATATGCGAGATGCCGTACAAAAAATTTAGAAAGGCGATATGCGAGAACTGAATTTTAGAAAGGCGATGTGCGAGAACTGAATTTTAGAAAGGCGATATGCGAGATGCCGTACAAAAATTTTAGAAAGGCGATATGCGAGATGCCGTACAAAAATTTTAGAAAGGCGATATGCGAGATGCCGTACAGCACTTTTCTCAAGTCATAGAATGCATTATGAGTCATCAAATTTTAGAAAGGCGATATGCGAGAACTGAATTTTAGAAAGGCGATATGCGAGAACTGAATTTTAGAAAGGCGATGTGCGAGATGCCGTACAAAAATTTTAGAAAGACGATATGCGAGATGCCGTACAAAAATTTTAGAAAGGCGATATCCGAGAACTGAATTTTTGAAAGGCGATATGCGAGAACTGAATTTTAGAAAGACGATATGCGAGATGCCGTACAAAAATTTTAAAAAGGCGATATGCGAGATGCCGTACAAAAATTTTAGAAAGGCGATATGCGAGAACTGAATTTTAGAAAGGCGATACGCGAGAACTGAATTTTAGAAAGGCGATATGCGAGAACTGCATTTTAGAAAGGCGATAAGCGAGAACTGAATTTTAGAAAGGCGATATCCGAGAACTGAATTTTAGAAAGTCGATATGCGAGATGCCGTACAAAAAATTTAGAAAGGCGATATGCGAGAACTGAATTTTAGAAAGGCGATGTGCGAGAACTGAATTTTAGAAAGGCGATATGCGAGATGCCGTACAAAAATTTTAGAAAGGCGATATGCGAGATGCCGTACAAAAATTTTAGAAAGGCGATATGCGAGATGCCGTACAGCACTTTTCTCAAGTCATAGAATGCATTATGAGTCATCAAATTTTAGAAAGGCGATATGCGAGAACTGAATTTTAGAAAGGCGATATGCGAGAACTGAATTTTAGAAAGGCGATGTGCGAGAACTGAATTTTAGAAAGGCGATATGCGAGAACTGCATTTTAGAAAGGCGATATGCGAGAACTGAATTTTAGAAAGGCGATATGCGAGAACTGAATTTTAGAAAGGCGATATGCGAGAACTGAATTTTAGAAAGGCGATATGCGAGAACTGAATTTTAGAAAGGCGATATGCGAGAACTGAATTTTAGAAAGGCGATATGCGAGAACTGAATTTTAGAAAGGCGATATGCGAGAACTGAATTTTAGAAAGGCGATATGCGAGATGCCGTACAAAAATTTTAGAAAGACGATATGCGAGATGCCGTACAAAAATTTTAAAAAGGCGATATGCGAGATGCCGTACAAAAATTTTAGAAAGGCGATATGCGAGAACTGAATTTTAGAAAGGCGATACGCGAGAACTGAATTTTAGAAAGGCGATATGCGAGAACTGCATTTTAGAAAGGCGATATGCGAGAACTGAATTTTAGAAAGGCGATATGCGAGATGCCTTACAAAAATTTTAGAAAAGCGATATGCGAGAACTGAATTTTAGAAAGGCGATATGCGAGAACTGAATTTTAGAAAGGCGATATGCGAGAACTGAATTTTAGAAAGGCGATGTGCGAGATGCCGTACAAAAATTTTAGAAAGGCGATATGCGAGAACTGAATTTTAGAAAGGCGATACGCGAGAACTGAATTTTAGAAAGACGATATGCGAGATGCCGTACAAAAATTTTAGAAAGGCGATATCCGAGAACTGAATTTTTGAAAGGCGATATGCGAGAACTGAATTTTAGAAAGGCGATATGCGAGAACTGAATTTTAGAAAGGCGATATGCGAGAACTGAATTTTAGAAAGGCGATATGCGAGAACTGAATTTTAGAAAGGCGATATGCGAGAACTGAATTTTAGAAAGGCGATATGCGAGATGCCGTACAAAAATTTTAGAAAGACGATATGCGAGATGCCGTACAAAAATTTTAAAAAGGCGATATGCGAGATGCCGTACAAAAATTTTAGAAAGGCGATATGCGAGAACTGAATTTTAGAAAGGCGATACGCGAGAACTGAATTTTAGAAAGTCGATATGCGAGATGCCGTACAAAAATTTTAGAAAGACGATATGCGAGATGCCGTACAAAAATTTTAAAAAGGCGATATGCGAGATGCCGTACAAAAATTTTAGAAAGGCGATATGCGAGAACTGAATTTTAGAAAGGCGATATGCGAGAACTGAATTTTAGAAAGGCGATATGCGAGATGCCTTACAAAAATTTTAGAAAAGCGATATGCGAGAACTGAATTTTAGAAAGGCGATATGCGAGAACTGAATTTTAGAAAGGCGATATGCGAGAACTGAATTTTAGAAAGGCGATATGCGAGATGCCGTACAAAAATTTTAGAAAGGCGATATGCGAGATGCCGTACAAAAATTTTAGAAAGGCGATATGCGAGATGCCGTACAGCACTTTTCTCAAGTCATAGAATGCATTATGAGTCATCAAATTTTAGAAAGGCGATATGCGAGAACTGAATTTTAGAAAGGCGATATGCGAGAACTGAATTTTAGAAAGGCGATATGCGAGAACTGAATTTTAGAAAGGCGATGTGCGAGATGCCGTACAAAAATTTTAGAAAGACGATATGCGAGATGCCGTACAAAAATTTTAGAAAGGCGATATCCGAGAACTGAATTTTTGAAAGGCGATATGCGAGAACTGAATTTTAGAAAGGCGATATGCGAGAACTGAATTTTAGAAAGGCGATATGCGAGAACTGAATTTTAGAAAGGCGATATGCGAGAACTGAATTTTAGAAAGGCGATATGCGAGATGACGTACAAAAATTTTAGAAAGACGATATGCGAGATGCCGTACAAAAATTTTAAAAAGGCGATATGCGAGATGCCGTACAAAAATTTTAGAAAGGCGATATGCGAGAACTGAATTTTAGAAAGGCGATACGCGAGAACTGAATTTTAGAAAGGCGATATGCGAGAACTGCATTTTAGAAAGGCGATATGCGAGAACTGAATTTTAGAAAGGCGATATGCGAGAACTGAATTTTAGAAAGGCGATGTGCGAGATGCCGTACAAAAATTTTAGAAAGGCGATATGCGAGATGCCGTACAGCACTTTTCTCATGTCTTATAATGCATTATGAGTCATCAAATTGTAGAAAGGCGATATGCGAGAACTGAATTTTAGAAAGGCGATATGCGAGAACTGAATTTTAGAAAGGCGATATGCGAGAACTGAATTTTAGAAAGGCGATATGCGAGAACTGAATTTTAGAAAGGCGATATGCGAGAACTGCATTTTAGAAAGGCGATATGCGAGAACTGAATTTTAGAAAGGCGATATGCGAGAACTGAATTTTAGAAAGGCGATATGCGAGAACTGAATTTTAGAAAGGCGATATGCGAGAACTGAATTTTAGAAAGGCGATATGCGAGAACTGAATTTTAGAAAGGCGATATGCGAGAACTGAATTTTAGAAAGGCGATATGCGAGAACTGAATTTTAGAAAGGCGATATGCGAGATGCCGTACAAAATTTTAGAAAGACGATATGCGAGATGCCGTACAAAAATTTTAAAAAGGCGATATGCGAGATGCCGTACAAAAATTTTAGAAAGGCGATATGCGAGAACTGAATTTTAGAAAGGCGATACGCGAGAACTGAATTTTAGAAAGGCGATATGCGAGAACTGCATTTTAGAAAGGCGATATGCGAGAACTGAATTTTAGAAAGGCGATATGCGAGATGCCTTACAAAAATTTTAGAAAAGCGATATGCGAGAACTGAATTTTAGAAAGGCGATATGCGAGAACTGAATTTTAGAAAGGCGATATGCGAGAACTGAATTTTAGAAAGGCGATGTGCGAGATGCCGTACAAAAATTTTAGAAAGGCGATATGCGAGAACTGAATTTTAGAAAGGCGATACGCGAGAACTGAATTTTAGAAAGACGATATGCGAGATGCCGTACAAAAATTTTAGAAAGGCGATATCCGAGAACTGAATTTTTGAAAGGCGATATGCGAGAACTGAATTTTAGAAAGGCGATATGCGAGAACTGAATTTTAGAAAGGCGATATGCGAGAACTGAATTTTAGAAAGGCGATATGCGAGAACTGAATTTTAGAAAGGCGATATGCGAGAACTGAATTTTAGAAAGGCGATATGCGAGATGCCGTACAAAAATTTTAGAAAGACGATATGCGAGATGCCGTACAAAAATTTTAAAAAGGCGATATGCGAGATGCCGTACAAAAATTTTAGAAAGGCGATATGCGAGAACTGAATTTTAGAAAGGCGATACGCGAGAACTGAATTTTAGAAAGGCGATATGCGAGAACTGCATTTTAGAAAGGCGATATGCGAGAACTGAATTTTAGAAAGGCGATATGCGAGATGCCTTACAAAAATTTTAGAAAAGCGATATGCGAGAACTGAATTTTAGAAAGGCGATATGCGAGAACTGAATTTTAGAAAGGCGATATGCGAGAACTGAATTTTAGAAAGGCGATGTGCGAGATGCCGTACAAAAATTTTAGAAAGACGATATGCGAGATGCCGTACAAAAATTTTAGAAAGGCGATATCCGAGAACTGAATTTTTGAAAGGCGATATGCGAGAACTGAATTTTAGAAAGGCGATATGCGAGAACTGAATTTTAGAAAGGCGATATGCGAGATGCCGTACAAAAATTTTAGAAAGACGATATGCGAGATGCCGTACAAAAATTTTAAAAAGGCGATATGCGAGATGCCGTACAAAAATTTTAGAAAGGCGATATGCGAGAACTGAATTTTAGAAAGGCGATATGCGAGAACTGAATTTTAGAAAGGCGATATGCGAGATGCCTTACAAAAATTTTAGAAAAGCGATATGCGAGAACTGAATTTTAGAAAGGCGATATGCGAGAACTGAATTTTAGAAAGGCGATATGCGAGAACTGAATTTTAGAAAGGCGATGTGCGAGATGCCGTACAAAAATTTTAGAAAGACGATATGCGAGATGCCGTACAAAAATTTTAGAAAGGCGATATCCGAGAACTGAATTTTTGAAAGGCGATATGCGAGAACTGAATTTTAGAAAGGCGATATGCGAGAACTGAATTTTAGAAAGGCGATATGCGAGAACTGAATTTTAGAAAGGCGATATGCGAGAACTGAATTTTAGAAAGGCGATATGCGAGAGCTGAATTTTAGAAAGGCGATATGCGAGAACTGAATTTTAGAAAGGCGATATGCGAGATGCCGTACAACAATTTTAGAAAGACGATATGCGAGATGCCGTACAAAAATTTTAAAAAGGCGATATGCGAGATGCCGTACAAAAATTTTAGAAAGGCGATATGCGAGAACTGAATTTTAGAAAGGCGATACGCGAGAACTGAATTTTAGAAAGGCGATATGCGAGAACTGCATTTTAGAAAGGCGATATGCGAGAACTGAATTTTAGAAAGGCGATATGCGAGATGCCTTACAAAAATTTTAGAAAAGCGATATGCGAGAACTGAATTTTAGAAAGGCGATATGCGAGAACTGAATTTTAGAAAGGCGATATGCGAGAACTGAATTTTAGAAAGGCGATGTGCGAGATGCCGTACAAAAATTTTAGAAAGACGATATGCGAGATGCCGTACAAAAAATTTAGAAAGGCGATATCCGAGAACTGAATTTTTGAAAGGCGATATGCGAGAACTGAATTTTAGAAAGGCGATATGCGAGAACTGAATTTTAGAAAGGCGATATGCGAGAACTGAATTTTAGAAAGGCGATATGCGAGAACTGAATTTTAGAAAGGCGATATGCGAGATGCCGTACAAAAATTTTAGAAAGACGATATGCGAGATGCCGTACAAAAATTTTAAAAAGGCGATATCCGAGATGCCGTACAAAAAATTTAGAAAGGCGATATGCGAGAACTGAATTTTAGAAAGGCGATGTGCGAGAATTGAATTTTAGAAAGGCGATATGCGAGATGCCGTACAAAAATTTTAGAAAGGCGATATGCGAGATGCCGTACAGCACTTTTCTCAAGTCATAGAATGCATTATGAGTCATCAAATTTTAGAAAGGCGATATGCGAGAACTGAATTTTAGAAAGGCGATATGCGAGATGCCGTACAGCACTTTTCTCATGTCATATAATGCATTATGAGTCATCAAATTTTAGAAAGGCGATATGCGAGAACTGAATTTTAGAAAGACGATATGCAAGAACTGAATTTTAGAAAGGCGATATGCGAGAACTGAATTTTAGAAAGGCGATATGCGAGATGCCGTACAGCACTTTTCTCATGTCTTATAATGCATTATGAGTCATCAAATTGTAGAAAGGCGATATGCGAGAACTGAATTTTAGAAAGGCGATATGCGAGAACTGAATTTTAGAAAGGCGATATCCGAGAACTGAATTTTTGAAAGGCGATATGCGAGAACTGAATTTTAGAAAGGCGATATGCGAGAACTGAATTTTAGAAAGGCGATATGCGAGAACTGAATTTTAGAAAGGCGATATGCGAGAACTGAATTTTAGAAAGGCGATGTGCGAGAATTGAATTTTAGAAAGGCGATATGCGAGATGCCGTACAAAAATTTTAGAAAGGCGATATGCGAGATGCCGTACAGCACTTTTCTCAAGTCATAGAATGCATTATGAGTCATCAAATTTTAGAAAGGCGATATGCGAGAACTGAATTTTAGAAAGGCGATATGCGAGATGCCGTACAGCACTTTTCTCATGTCATATAATGCATTATGAGTCATCAAATTTTAGAAAGGCGATATGCGAGAACTGAATTTTAGAAAGACGATATGCAAGAACTGAATTTTAGAAAGGCGATATGCGAGAACTGAATTTTAGAAAGGCGATATGCGAGATGCCATACAGCACTTTTCTCATGTCTTATAATGCATTATGAGTCATCAAATTGTAGAAAGGCGATATGCGAGAACTGAATTTTAGAAAGGCGATATGCGAGAACTGAATTTTAGAAAGGCGATGTGCGAGATGCCGTACAAAAATTTTAGAAAGACGATATGCGAGATGCCGTACAAAAAATTTAGAAAGGCGATATGCGAGAACTGAATTTTAGAAAGGCGATGTGCGAGAACTGAATTTTAGAAAGGCGATATGCGAGATGCCGTACAGCACTTTTCTCATGTCTTATAATGCATTATGAGTCATCAAATTGTAGAAAGGCGATATGCGAGAACTGAATTTTAGAAAGGCGATATGCGAGAACTGAATTTTAGAAAGGCGATGTGCGAGATGCCGTACAAAAATTTTAGAAAGACGATATGCGAGATGCCGTACAAAAATTTTAGAAAGGCGATATCCGAGAACTGAATTTTAGAAAGGCGATATGCGAGAACTGAATTTTAGAAAGGCGATATGCGAGATGCCGTACAGCACTTTTCTCATGTCTTATAATGCATTATGAGTCATCAAATTGTAGAAAGGCGATATGCGAGAACTGAATTTTAGAAAGGCGATATGCGAGAACTGAATTTTAGAAAGGCGATGTGCGAGATGCCGTACAAAAATTTTAGAAAGACGATATGCGAGATGCCGTACAAAAATTTTAGAAAGGCGATATCCGAGAACTGAATTTTAGAAAGGCGATATGCGAGAACTGAATTTTAGAAAGGCGATATGCGAGATGCCGTACAAAAATTTTAGAAAGACGATATGCGAGATGCCGTACAAAAATTTTAGAAAGGCGATATCCGAGAACTGAATTTTAGAAAGTCGATATGCGAGATGCCGTACAAAAAATTTAGAAAGGCGATATGCGAGAACTGAATTTTAGAAAGGCGATGTGCGAGAACTGAATTTTAGAAAGGCGATATGCGAGATGCCGTACAGCACTTTTCTCATGTCTTATAATGCATTATGAGTCATCAAATTGTAGAAAGGCGATATGCGAGAACTGAATTTTAGAAAGGCGATATGCGAGAACTGAATTTTAGAAAGGCGATGTGCGAGATGCCGTACAAAAATTTTAGAAAGACGATATGCGAGATGCCGTACAAAAATTTTAGAAAGGCGATATCCGAGAACTGAATTTTAGAAAGGCGATATGCGAGAACTGAATTTTAGAAAGGCGATATGCGAGATGCCGTACAGCACTTTTCTCATGTCTTATAATGCATTATGAGTCATCAAATTGTAGAAAGGCGATATGCGAGAACTGAATTGTAGAAAGGCGATATGCGAGAACTGAATTTTAGAAAGGCGATATGCGAGAACTGAATTTTAGAAAGGCGATGTGCGAGATGCCGTACAAAAATTTTAGAAAGACGATATGCGAGATGCCGTACAAAAATTTTAGAAAGGCGATATCCGAGAACTGAATTTTAGAAAGGCGATATGCGAGAACTGAATTTTAGAAAGTCGATATGCGAGATGCCGTACAAAAATTTTAGAAAGGCGATATCCGAGAACTGAATTTTAGAAAGTCGATATGCGAGATGCCGTACAAAAAATTTAGAAAGGCGATATGCGAGAACTGAATTTTAGAAAGGCGATGTGCGAGAACTGAATTTTAGAAAGGCGATATGCGAGATGCCGTACAAAAATTTTAGAAAGGCGATATGCGAGATGCCGTACAGCACTTTTCTCAAGTCATAGAATGCATTATGAGTCATCAAATTTTAGAAAGGCGATATGCGAGAACTGAATTTTAGAAAGGCGATATGCGAGAACTGAATTTTAGAAAGGCGATGTGCGAGATGCCGTACAAAAATTTTAGAAAGACGATATGCGAGATGCCGTACAAAAATTTTAGAAAGGCGATATCCGAGAACTGAATTTTTGAAAGGCGATATGCGAGAACCGAATTTTAGAAAGGCGATATGCGAGAACTGAATTTTAGAAAGGCGATATGCTAGAACTGAATTTTAGAAAGGCGATATGCGAGAACTGAATTTTAGAAAGGCGATATGCGAGAACTGAATTTTAGAAAGGCGATATGCGAGATGCCGTACAGCACTTTTCTCATGTCATATAATGCATTATGAGTCATCAAATTGTAGAAAGGCGATATGCGAGAACTGAATTTTAGAAAGGCGATATGCGAGAACTGAATTTTAGAAAGGCGATGTGCGAGATGCCGTACAAAAATTTTAGAAAGACGATATGCGAGATGCCGTACAAAAATTTTAGAAAGGCGATATCCGAGAACTGAATTTTAGAAAGGCGATATGCGAGAACTGAATTTTAGAAAGGCGATATGCGAGATGCCGTACAAAAATTTTAGAAAGACGATATGCGAGATGCCGTACAAAAATTTTAGAAAGGCGATATCCGAGAACTGAATTTTAGAAAGGCGATATGCGAGAACTGAATTTTAGAAAGGCGATATGCGAGATGCCGTACAAAAATTTTAGAAAGACGATATGCGAGATGCCGTACAAAAATTTTAGAAAGGCGATATCCGAGAACTGAATTTTAGAAAGTCGATATGCGAGATGCCGTACAAAAAATTTATAAAGGCGATATGCGAGAACTGAATTTTAGAAAGGCGATGTGCGAGAACTGAATTTTAGAAAGGCGATATGCGAGATGCCGTACAAAAATTTTAGAAAGGCGATATGCGAGATGCCGTACAAAAATTTTAGAAAGGCGATATGCGAGATGCCGTACAGCACTTTTCTCAAGTCATAGAATGCATTATGAGTCATCAAATTTTAGAAAGGCGATATGCGAGAACTGAATTTTAGAAAGGCGATATGCGAGAACTGAATTTTAGAAAGGCGATGTGCGAGATGCCGTACAAAAATTTTAGAAAGACGATATGCGAGATGCCGTACAAAAATTTCAGAAAGGCGATATCCGAGAACTGAATTTTAGAAAGGCGATACGCGAGAACTGAATTTTAGAAAGGCGATATGCGAGAACTGCATTTTAGAAAGGCGATATGCGAGAACTGAATTTTAGAAAGGCGATGTGCGAGATGCCGTACAAAAATTTTAGAAAGACGATATGCGAGATGCCGTACAAAAATTTTAGAAAGGCGATATCCGAGAACTGAATTTTAGAAAGGCGATATGCGAGAACTGAATTTTAGAAAGGCGATATGCGAGATGCCGTACAAAAATTTTAGAAAGACGATATGCGAGATGCCGTACAAAAATTTTAGAAAGGCGATATCCGAGAACTGAATTTTAGAAAGTCGATATGCGAGATGCCGTACAAAAATTTTAGAAAGGCGATATGCGAGAACTGAATTTTAGAAAGGCGATGTGCGAGAACTGAATTTTAGAAAGGCGATATGCGAGATGCCGTACAAAAATTTTAGAAAGGCGATATGCGAGATGACGTACAAAAATTTTAGAAAGGCGATATGCGAGATGCCGTACAGCACTTTTCTCAAGTCATAGAATGCATTATGAGTCATCAAATTTTAGAAAGGCGATATGCGAGAACTGAATTTTAGAAAGGCGATATGCGAGAACTGAATTTTAGAAAGGCGATGTGCGAGATGCCGTACAAAAATTTTAGAAAGACGATATGCGAGATGCCGTACAAAAATTTCAGAAAGGCGATATCCGAGAACTGAATTTTAGAAAGGCGATACGCGAGAACTGAATTTTAGAAAGGCGATATGCGAGAACTGCATTTTAGAAAGGCGATATGCGAGAACTGAATTTTAGAAAGGCGATGTGCGAGATGCCGTACAAAAATTTTAGAAAGACGATATGCGAGATGCCGTACAAAAATTTTAGAAAGGCGATATCCGAGAACTGAATTTTAGAAAGGCGATATGCGAGAACTGAATTTTAGAAAGGCGATATGCGAGATGCCGTACAAAAATTTTAGAAAGACGATATGCGAGATGCCGTACAAAAATTTTAGAAAGGCGATATCCGAGAACTGAATTTTAGAAAGTCGATATGCGAGATGCCGTACAAAAATTTTAGAAAGGCGATATGCGAGATGCCGTACAAAAATTTTAGAAAGGCGATATGCGAGATGCCGTACAGCACTTTTCTCAAGTCATAGAATGCATTATGAGTCATCAAATTTTAGAAAGGCGATATGCGAGAACTGAATTTTAGAAAGGCGATATGCGAGAACTGAATTTTAGAAAGGCGATGTGCGAGATGCCGTACAAAAATTTTAGAAAGACGATATGCGAGATGCCGTACAAAAATTTTAGAAAGGCGATATCCGAGAACTGAATTTTAGAAAGGCGATGTGCGAGAACTGAATTTTAGAAAGGCGATATGCGAGATGCCGTACAAAAATTTTAGAAAGGCGATATGCGAGATGCCGTACAAAAATTTTAGAAAGGCGATATGCGAGATGCCGTACAGCACTTTTCTCAAGTCATAGAATGCATTATGAGTCATCAAATTTTAGAAAGGCGATATGCGAGAACTGAATTTTAGAAAGGCGATATGCGAGAACTGAATTTTAGAAAGGCGATGTGCGAGATGCCGTACAAAAATTTTAGAAAGACGATATGCGAGATGCCGTACAAAAATTTCAGAAAGGCGATATCCGAGAACTGAATTTTAGAAAGGCGATACGCGAGAACTGAATTTTAGAAAGGCGATATGCGAGAACTGCATTTTAGAAAGGCGATATGCGAGAACTGAATTTTAGAAAGGCGATGTGCGAGATGCCGTACAAAAATTTTAGAAAGACGATATGCGAGATGCCGTACAATAATTTTAGAAAGGCGATATCCGAGAACTGAATTTTAGAAAGGCGATATGCGAGAACTGAATTTTAGAAAGGCGATATGCGAGATGCCGTACAAAAATTTTAGAAAGACGATATGCGAGATGCCGTACAAAAATTTTAGAAAGGCGATATCCGAGAACTGAATTTTAGAAAGTCGATATGCGAGATGCCGTACAAAAATTTTAGAAAGGCGATATGCGAGAACTGAATTTTAGAAAGGCGATGTGCGAGAACTGAATTTTAGAAAGGCGATATGCGAGATGCCGTACAAAAATTTTAGAAAGGCGATATGCGAGATGACGTACAAAAATTTTAGAAAGGCGATATGCGAGATGCCGTACAGCACTTTTCTCAAGTCATAGAATGCATTATGAGTCATCAAATTTTAGAAAGGCGATATGCGAGAACTGAATTTTAGAAAGGCGATATGCGAGAACTGAATTTTAGAAAGGCGATGTGCGAGATGCCGTACAAAAATTTTAGAAAGACGATATGCGAGATGCCGTACAAAAATTTCAGAAAGGCGATATCCGAGAACTGAATTTTAGAAAGGCGATACGCGAGAACTGAATTTTAGAAAGGCGATATGCGAGAACTGCATTTTAGAAAGGCGATATGCGAGAACTGAATTTTAGAAAGGCGATGTGCGAGATGCCGTACAAAAATTTTAGAAAGACGATATGCGAGATGCCGTACAAAAATTTTAGAAAGGCGATATCCGAGAACTGAATTTTAGAAAGGCGATATGCGAGAACTGAATTTTAGAAAGGCGATATGCGAGATGCCGTACAAAAATTTTAGAAAGACGATATGCGAGATGCCGTACAAAAATTTTAGAAAGGCGATATCCGAGAACTGAATTTTAGAAAGTCGATATGCGAGATGCCGTACAAAAATTTTAGAAAGGCGATATGCGAGAACTGAATTTTAGAAAGGCGATATGCGAGAACTGAATTTTAGAAAGGCGATGTGCGAGATGCCGTACAAAAATTTTAGAAAGACGATATGCGAGATGCCGTACAAAAATTTCAGAAAGGCGATATCCGAGAACTGAATTTTAGAAAGGCGATACGCGAGAACTGAATTTTAGAAAGGCGATATGCGAGAACTGCATTTTAGAAAGGCGATATGCGAGAACTGAATTTTAGAAAGGCGATGTGCGAGATGCCGTACAAAAATTTTAGAAAGACGATATGCGAGATGCCGTACAATAATTTTAGAAAGGCGATATCCGAGAACTGAATTTTAGAAAGGCGATATGCGAGAACTGAATTTTAGAAAGGCGATATGCGAGATGCCGTACAAAAATTTTAGAAAGACGATATGCGAGATGCCGTACAAAAATTTTAGAAAGGCGATATCCGAGAACTGAATTTTAGAAAGTCGATATGCGAGATGCCGTACAAAAATTTTAGAAAGGCGATATGCGAGAACTGAATTTTAGAAAGGCGATGTGCGAGAACTGAATTTTAGAAAGGCGATATGCGAGATGCCGTACAAAAATTTTAGAAAGGCGATATGCGAGATGACGTACAAAAATTTTAGAAAGGCGATATGCGAGATGCCGTACAGCACTTTTCTCAAGTCATAGAATGCATTATGAGTCATCAAATTTTAGAAAGGCGATATGCGAGAACTGAATTTTAGAAAGGCGATATGCGAGAACTGAATTTTAGAAAGGCGATGTGCGAGATGCCGTACAAAAATTTTAGAAAGACGATATGCGAGATGCCGTACAAAAATTTCAGAAAGGCGATATCCGAGAACTGAATTTTAGAAAGGCGATACGCGAGAACTGAATTTTAGAAAGGCGATATGCGAGAACTGCATTTTAGAAAGGCGATATGCGAGAACTGAATTTTAGAAAGGCGATGTGCGAGATGCCGTACAAAAATTTTAGAAAGACGATATGCGAGATGCCGTACAAAAATTTTAGAAAGGCGATATCCGAGAACTGAATTTTAGAAAGGCGATATGCGAGAACTGAATTTTAGAAAGGCGATATGCGAGATGCCGTACAAAAATTTTAGAAAGACGATATGCGAGATGCCGTACAAAAATTTTAGAAAGGCGATATCCGAGAACTGAATTTTAGAAAGTCGATATGCGAGATGCCGTACAAAAATTTTAGAAAGGCGATATGCGAGAACTGAATTTTAGAAAGGCGATGTGCGAGAACTGAATTTTAGAAAGGCGATATGCGAGATGCCGTACAAAAATTTTAGAAAGGCGATATGCGAGATGACGTACAAAAATTTTAGAAAGGCGATATGCGAGATGCCGTACAGCACTTTTCTCAAGTCATAGAATGCATTATGAGTCATCAAATTTTAGAAAGGCGATATGCGAGAACTGAATTTTAGAAAGGCGATATGCGAGAACTGAATTTTAGAAAGGCGATGTGCGAGATGCCGTACAAAAATTTTAGAAAGACGATATGCGAGATGCCGTACAAAAATTTCAGAAAGGCGATATCCGAGAACTGAATTTTTGAAAGGCGATATGCGAGAACCGAATTTTAGAAAGGCGATATGCGAGAACTGAATTTTAGAAAGGCGATATGCGAGAACTGAATTTTAGAAAGGCGATATGCGAGAACTGAATTTTAGAAAGGCGATATGCGAGAACTGAATTTTAGAAAGGCGATATGCGAGATGCCGTACAAAAATTTTAGAAAGACGATATGCGAGATGCCGTACAAAATTTTAAAAAGGCGATATCCGAGAACTGAATTTTAGAAAGGCGATATGCGAGATGCCGTACAAAAAATTTAGAAAGGCGATATGCGAGAACTGAATTTTAGAAAGGCGATGTGCGAGAACTGAATTTTAGAAAGGCGATATGCGAGATGCCGTACAAAAATTTTAGAAAGGCGATATGCGAGATGCCGTACAGCACTTTTCTCAAGTCATAGAATGCATTATGAGTCATCAAATTTTAGAAAGGCGATATGCGAGAACTGAATTTTAGAAAGGTGATATGCGAGATGCCGTACAGCACTTTTCTCATGTCATATAATGCATTATGAGTCATCAAATTTTAGAAAGGCGATATGCGAGAACTGAATTTTAGAAAGGCGATATGCGAGAACTGAATTTTAGAAAGGCGATATGCGAGATGCCGTACAAAAATTTTAGAAAGACGATATGCGAGATGCCGTACAAAAATTTTAGAAAGGCGATATCCGAGAATTGAATTTTAGAAAGGCGATATGCGAGAACTGAATTTTAGAAAGGCGATATGCGAGATGCCGTACAAAAATTTTAGAAAGACGATATGCGAGATGCCGTACAAAAATTTTAGAAAGGCGATATCCGAGAACTGAATTTTAGAAAGGCGATATGCGAGATGCCGTACAAAAAATTTAGAAAGGCGATATGCGAGAACTGAATTTTAGAAAGGCGATGTGCGAGAACTGAATTTTAGAAAGGCGATATGCGAGATGCCGTACAAAAATTTTAGAAAGGCGATATGCGAGATGCCGTACAAAAATTTTAGAAAGGCGATATGCGAGATGCCGTACAGCACTTTTCTCAAGTCATAGAATGCATTATGAGTCATCAAATTTTAGAAAGGCGATATGCGAGAACTGAATTTTAGAAAGGCGATTTGCGAGAACTGAATTTTAGAAAGGCGATATGCGAGATGCCGTACAGCACTTTTCTCATGTCATATAATGCACTATGAGTCATCAAATTTTAGAAAGGCGATATGCGAGAACTGAATTTTAGAAAGGCGATATGCGAGAACTGAATTTTAGAAAGGCGATAGGCGAGAACTGAATTTTAGAAAGGCGATATGCGAGATGCCGTACAAAAATTTTAGAAAGGCGATAGGCGAGAACTGAATTTTAGAAAGGCGATATGCGAGATGCCGTACAAAAATTTTAGAAAGGCGATATGCGAAGGTCACTATGGAGCTTACAAGTTCACTGATATTTACGGTTTTTCGAGTATATCTGCATACAGAGTAGTCGAAACAAAAAAGTTCAAAAAGATTGTCTGCTCGAATTTGTGTGAGGAATCTAAATCGTGTGTCGGAAAGGTAAAATTGACCACGACAACGAGATAAATAATTTTAACTCAAATCTGCAGAATTCAGAAATCAAAAAAATTGGTTTTAGATATTCTGTAATTTAGAAATTTTGTGATTCAGAAATTCTGTGTTTCAGAAATTTCGTGTTTCAGAATTTTTGTGTTAGAAATCTTCAGAAATCAGAAATCAAAAAAAAATTGTTTTAGATATTCTGTAATTTAGAAATTCTGTGATTCAGAAATTCTGTGTTTCAGAAATTTCGTGTTTCAGAATTTTTGTGTTAGAAATCTTCAGAAATCAGAAATCAAAAAAAATTGGTTTTAGATATTCCGTAATTTAGAAATTCTGTGATTCAGAAATTCTGTTTCAGAAATTTCGTGTTTCAGAATTTTTGTGTTAGAAATCTTCAGAAATCAGAAATCAAAAAAAAATTGTTTTAGATATTCTGTAATTTAGAAATTCTGTGATTCAGAAATTCTGTGTTTCAGAAATTTCGTGTTTCAGAATTTTTGTGTTAGAAATCTTCAGAAATCAGAAATCAAAAAAAATGGTTTTAGATATTCCGTAATTTAGAAATTCTGTGATTCAGAAATTCTGTTTCAGAAATTTCGTGTTTCAGAATTTTTGTGTTAGAAATCTTCAGAAATCAGAAATCAAAAAAAATGGTTTTAGATATTCCGTAATTTAGAAATTCTGTGATTCAGAAATTCTGTTTCAGAAATTTCGTGTTTCTGAATTTTTGTGTTAGAAATCTTCAGAAATCAGAAATCAAAAAAATTGGTTTTAGATATTCCGTAATTTAGAAATTCTGTGATTCAGAAATTCTGTTTCAGAAATTTCGTGTTTCAGAATTTTTGTGTTAGAAATCTTCAGAAATCAGAAATCAAAAAAAATTGTTTTAGATATTCTGTAATTTAGAAATTCTGTGATTCAGAAATTCTGTTTCAGAATTTTTGTGTTAGAAATCTTCAGAAATCAGAAATCAAAAAAAAATTGTTTTAGATATTCTGTAATTTAGAAATTCTGTGATTCAGAAATTCTGTGTTTCAGAAATTTCGTGTTTCAGAATTTTTGTGTTAGAAATCTTCAGAAATCAGAAATCAAAAAAAATGGTTTTAGATATTCCGTAATTTAGAAATTCTGTGATTCAGAAATTCTGTTTCAGAAATTTCGTGTTTCAGAATTTTTGTGTTAGAAATCTTCAGAAATCAGAAATCAAAAAAAAATTGTTATAGATATTCTGTAATTTAGAAATTCTGTGATTCAGAAATTTCGTGTTTCAGAATTTTTGTGTTAGAAATCTTCAGAAATCAGAAATCAAAAAAAAATTGTTTTAGATATTCTGTAATTTAGAAATTCTGTGATTCAGAAATTCTGTGTTTCAGAAATTTCGTGTTTCAGAATTTTTGTGTTAGAAATCTTCAGAAATCAGAAATCAAAAAAAATGGTTTTAGATATTCCGTAATTTAGAAATTCTGTGATTCAGAAATTCTGTTTCAGAAATTTCGTGTTTCAGAATTTTTGTGTTAGAAATCTTCAGAAATCAGAAATCAAAAAAAATGGTTTTAGATATTCCGTAATTTAGAAATTCTGTGATTCAGAAATTCTGTTTCAGAAATTTCGTGTTTCTGAATTTTTGTGTTAGAAATCTTCAGAAATCAGAAATCAAAAAAATTGGTTTTAGATATTCCGTAATTTAGAAATTCTGTGATTCAGAAATTCTGTTTCAGAAATTTCGTGTTTCAGAATTTTTGTGTTAGAAATCTTCAGAAATCAGAAATCAAAAAAAATTGTTTTAGATATTCTGTAATTTAGAAATTCTGTGATTCAGAAATTCTGTGTTTCAGAAATTTCGTGTTTCAGAATTTTTGTGTTAGAAATCTTCAGAATTCAGAAATCAAAAAAATTGGTTTTAGATATTCTGTAATTTAGAAATTTTGTGATTCAGAAATTCTGTTTCAGAAATTTCGTGTTTCAGAATTTTTGTGTTAGAAATCTTCAGAAATCAGAAATCAAAAAAAAATTGTTATAGATATTCTGTAATTTAGAAATTCTGTGATTCAGAAATTTCGTGTTTCAGAATTTTTGTGTTAGAAATCTTCAGAAATCAGAAATCAAAAAAAAATTGTTTTAGATATTCTGTAATTTAGGAAATCTGTGAACGCCTTTTTCAAATTAATTATGTAACACTTTGCAAAAACGCAAACACGAAATTTCTGAAACAGAATTTCTGAATCACAGAATTTCTAAATTACGGAATATCTAAAACCAATTTTTTGATTTCTGATTTCTGAAGATTTCTAACACAAAAATTCTGAAACACGAAATTTCTGAAACACAGAATTTCTAAATTATAGAATATCTAAAACAATTTTTTTTGATTTCTGATTTCTGAAAATTTGAGTTAAAATTATTTATCTCGTTGTCGTGGTCAATTTTACCTTTCCGACACAAGATTTAGATTCCTCACACAAATTCGAGAAGACAATCATTTAAACTTTTTTGTTTCGACTACTCTGTATGCAGATATACTCGAAAAACCGTAAATTTCAGTGAACTTGTAAGCTCCATAGTGACCTACAATCAAATTTGCATGCAAAGAGATTTGGCCAGTGTTCTCAGCTTACCGAAGTGTATTGGAAACCGTTGTTATCTCAGACCTTCACTTTTTTGCTGTACCGAGGTTTGTCTGACTCTTTCGCAAACGGGCTCATAAATGACACGATAACAAAATTTAAAAAAATTAAGAAGAAAAAAATTACGTAAAACAATTATAGATTTTTCAAAAGTTGACATTTTGTGTACTTCTCACATTTTAAATTTACTTTGTACCCAAGATCATCTGTGAAAAAAGTTTGAGCCCTGTGCAATCACTTTGAATGAGTTGTGCGGCCTAGTCCTGCATTCTTACAAAGAACGCGTTTCAAAGCACGCGTGGTTGGGATCGCATTTTCACCTCGCGTTATTTAATTAAAAATATTTGCAAACTAAGATATAAATTGACTGCGGGGTCGCATTCATCGACTGAGAATGAAGTGGAATCCTCGTGCACATTGATCGAAATGAGAGGGAGAGAGAATGAGAATCGCAATATCTCATTTATTCTCACTCATTTTCGAGAATCTCTAAATCAACTAAGGGCTAGTCATTTTTCGATAGAAAAGGTAATTTCTTCACGAATCCAACCCTAATTCAACCATTCGTCGTGTCGTCGTTCTACGCCTTCGACTTCAGTTTCCTCCATATTTTTATCGAGTTTCCACGTAACTCGGATAAATAATATTGGTAAAGCATTTCTCTGTACTCAAATGGCATTTCAACAAAAGCCAAAAAGACGATGAATTCTGTTGAATGCCACTATTTAACCCTCGATAATTGTGATCAAACTGCATATTATTATTTAAATTTATCAAGGCGTTAGCGAATCGTTCAAAGACCTCCAAACTGCCGATTTCGTTCCATTCCGGGGCGCCTTTCGGTCTATTTTCCAAGTGATTTGAGAGGGTGAAATCCCCCTCTTTCGGCATTCTCAGAGTGATTCTAAGCGGTAAACCGATGACCTTGCCTTTCTTCCTCCTTGATTTTTCTCTTCTTGCCTCACCTTTCCTCCCTCCCCTCTCTATCTCTCTCACTCTCTCTCTCTCTCACTCGCACACACCTTCCTCAATCATTGCGAGAAAGTGTATTGTCCACGCTCGCGCACGGTCATTTTTGCCAATAAGAACGCATCTCATTGCTTTTTGAGAGAGGCTATGAACTTTTTTCGCCCCTTTCAGCTATTTGAATGGACAAGATTGTGTCCGTGGATCATATCTGATGAATAAATAAACCAATGAATAAACAAAAAAATGTAGATCGTTAACTACAGAATACAAAGAATAAATCTATGATTGGTTTAACCTCATTTTGAAAAGAATAAAAAATTGATATATTTGTAAAAATATAACTGCAATGCAGAATGACAATCGGTGTAGCCAAAGGGCTGCAAGTTCGCAAAAAGTCGAGGCAAAACCGAACGCGCAAAGTACGCGGAACGCTCACTTTAATTGTGACCATCGCTCTTTGCGATGGTGTTTTGCTGTATTTTATCTCTTTCGTAGTCCTAGACACCCACTCACAAATGGTGAATCTTTTCGTTTTACAAATTTTTTTTGTGAAGTTTTGTGAGGGACTATTTTGAGTCTCTTTTGTTAATATTGTTAAAAGGAAACAAATAAGAAGCAATACAGTTTTATTTGACCCTAGATTCATATACGAATAAAGGAGCAGCAATAGGAGAAAAGGAACAACCTGTATTGGTGACCAGCTGTTCTTGCACCTAAATCAGCCGATAAAGTTGTTCATGTGTATTCTATGTAAAATGTGTTACACGATCACTCATTGTTGTCATTTATTCCATTTCATCACACTCCCTACTAATAGTAGAATGCACACACAAAAACAATCACAAAATCCCCCCCAGATCCGCCCCTCTTTTGCTCATTTTCTGCCCAACTGCGAGAGTTCTCAAATCGCTCCCTTGGAACCCAGGACCGTTGCAACTTCTTTCTTTCTCTGCTGCTCTCCTCGAACCGCCCAATCTCTCGCTTTTCTATCCAGCGCAATTGCACGGAAATCGCAGAGAGACGAGCGTAATTTCGCTTTTTCTACCATGTGCCCGCATCGAGGAATTTATTCAATAAGAGAGACTAGAATGGGAAGAAATGAGCATATTATAGTAAACTGTCCGAGACGAGAGGAGAAAAGAGGGAGAGAGAGAGGGGGGACATGCGGTTATTGGTCAGTACGAATGTGCTTTGGACTGTGCTGAGCGATTGAGGAGCATACCCGGAGGGAAATCGTTCAGACGAACAGATTTGTTTTCCATTTGATCGACGTAGCGCAATTATTGTTTTCTTTGATTGTGTAGATTCCAGCATTGTGTAGTCGAATTATTGAATCCTTGTTTCCTTTTGCTTCCGTCTACTACGCGCATTTCGATCTATTCAGTTTTTACTATCAATAAATAATGTTCACTTTGAACGTCCCAAATTTTCTGCGATCACTAATCATTCGGCACAGCGAATATCTTCACAGCTCCCAATTTCGAACCGCTACTTCAATTCGAATTTGATCTCTTTCGTACTCGCGATATCCTCCTCATCTGCGCCCTCTCAGACACATGTAGGTCACGGGTTTTCGCCTGTGTTACGCAAGGTGTGTCCGACCAGCGAATCTTATTACTATGAATGGGATGATTTACTGGGGCCTTGCGATTTCACTTCGTCCTAGCATGAAAACGTCTTTCAAACGCGCACAATTACCTGGTCAAAGCAGAACGCACAGTTCGCATATCATGTTTCTGCTGCAAAAATCTGACACTGAAAAATTGCGGCCTGGAATTAATTTTAGGTTGATTTCCTAGAGTTGGTTGTGTTTCACACGATTAGGCCTTGTTTTCAGAAGAATTGAAATTCATCAAAATTTTAGGTCCGTTGAATAATGCGAACCTCGCGATTCCCTTCATATATTTGACACCATTTCATGTTTTCAATCGATATCATTCATCCACCATTTCAATGCTCTTGCGCAAGTTCTCGCAAAGTTCACGTGTGTGCCCCTTGAAGTTCACCTTCGGGCCAGCAGAGATGGAGGGAAGATCTCGAGAGCTTGAGGGAGGGGAGGGAGAGAGGGAGAGAGAGAGAGGGAGAGAGAGAGAGAGAGAGAGGGGGGGAGAGAGAGCTTGAGGGAGGGGAGGGAGAGAGAGAGAGAGAGAGAGAGAGAGAGAGAGAGAGGGAGAGAGAGAGATTGGTTAGGCCCGATGAGTAGGGGGCCAGTAGAGTACTCTGTTGAGTGGGTGCGCGCGGGTTAATGACAGTCATCTGTAGGGGAAGAGGAGGAAGATCATGTAGAGGACTCTAGAAGAGACTAAGAGTAAGGCTCTCACGTGTTTCGGATCAGGGTTTTTTTTTAAGTTTCTGGTAAATCTGACTTTTCTATTTATTTATTTAGTTCTACTGCGTGTAATACAGCTGCAGGTTTTTAAAGTTCTCCTCCTCTCCTTCCGTCCAGAAGTGGCTTAGTTTTTTCCTCTTCGCATTGTTCAACGCGCTGTTTTTTTAAATTGGAATTCCTAGTTCAGCATACTTTTCTGTTGTATTCAGTGATATTGTTGCATGTGTAACATTAGCAATATTTTAAATGATCCCTCGAGTACCCAATAAACGTTATTACGAAGAATATGCGTATATTTCCCCATAGATGAATTGCAAAGGTTCCCTAGCGGGTAATTTGCTATGAAGTCATATGAGGAACCCATGTGTCAGCCTCTCCATTCACCTCCCATGACAGATCTGAGAAGAAGAAGAACCCCATTCCGCATTATTCACCTCTCTCTCTCTCCTTCCAATTCTTCTCATCTCTTAATTACCCGGTATCGAGTCAGTCTGTAGGCAGGCGAGTCTCTGACCTTAGGGAAGAACTTCCCCCTTACTCCTCCTCCTCCGCTCTCTCTCTCTCTCTCTCTCTCTCTCTCTCCCTCTCCTCATTTTCTTTCGCGATCAGTCAGCGCCTGAGGTTCCCAGCATTAGCATCAATCGCATCTCATTTTCTCTTAGAGTCAAGATCAGGTCGTAAACAATTCTGGTGATTGATTTTCTTTTCTTTTAATTAATTATTTCTGCAACCTGTGAACCCACACTCCCATATAATTGTGTTGAATGATACCTATACAATTCCAAACCGACAGACCGGCGGCAGAATGCTCTAAGGTGGCACAGACTCTCTCGATTTTACACGATCTTTCATTCCAATCCCCTTTCTGTAGGAGTGATCGGCCTGCGGAATTATGTATATTGGGCTTGATCCAACAGTTTGAATCACAATAATCTTCAGGGGAAATGCGACAGTTGTTCCCTCTCCTCCTCTAAGAGGCGGTCCTTACAAGCAGCACTCACATTGTTGTATGTTCCTTGTGTGTTCGCGTATCGATTTCTCCCCTCTGATCCTTGTTTTTTTGTCGTTTTCACCCCTTATCGATCGATGATTATTCTACTCCACTCTCTCTCTCTCTTCCCGCTCTTACCTATCTCCCGATCTCATCATAACTATATCTCTCTGACCTCGCGAGGCCACCAATAAGTGATAACCACTTGCTGACAGTCGCGAATGTACGATTTTTTTCGCGAGTCTCAATTGCGTAGTGATGATGTAATATTTGCCTATGTTGCCCTCTACTTATTTTTTCGTTATCTTTCGATTTCACAACCTTACACCCGTGACATTTTTGATGTCTAACGAATATTTCCCTTGTTGCCTAGTAATGATGCAATCCTTCAGGCTCCCCATTCTTGCCCTTCGGGGCCCTAAAATATACTACAATTCGCACGCAAAATGGTCGACCGAAGTTCGATTGGGAGGCGGAAAATACCGTTGCTATTGTTAATATTATCCTGCTTGTTGCAACAAGCCGAAGCAGGCAACACCACAGCGAAATCAGGTGAGTTGAGTTTTATTTTTTTCCAGCAAAATTAACACCAAACTCATGTAATGTTTCTGTAGGAACTGGTAAATTTGGGCGTATTTAATTTTTTTAAAATAATCAGTTTGCGATTTGCAGTAAAATGTGCGCGAGATGAGTTCTCGTGCGCGGTCGGTGCGCAGTGCATCGACGTGATGAAGTGGCAAGACGGCATTGAGGACTGCTGGGATGGGTCTGATGAGGGTAAGTGCTTCAATTTTCTTAATATTTAAATATTCCTCGCTCGGTTTTTTTCCATCTAAATTCCGTTTCTAATTTCGCTTTTTTGAGTCTTTATATGTGTCTTGACATTGCTAGGTATTTGGAGTTTATCGCAAGCTTTAATTAGAACAGTCTCTCTTCTCGGTCTCACACAGAACCGACAAAAGTAAATGCCGTAGATTTTCGAGCGCTTCATTGAACCAAAGGAAAGGAGAGTGAACTTTGAATTCCTCATTCCATGCTGTAGCATTGCTCCACGAACCACTTGAAATATAGGCTACGGTCCCTCGAGTACGAATTGTCGCTCTTTTCTGCGCTCTCTCTCTCTCTCTCTCTCTCCTCACTTATGTGTTCGTTCGCCCTTTGACTCTTATGCCTGCCTTCGATGCTAATCAAGCAGTTTTCTTCTACGAGTGCGAAGAAAGTCAGAAAGTGAAGGGCGCACTTGTAGAAAAAGAGTCGTGTAATACTGCCATAATAGGCCACTTCGGTATTGAATTTATCGAAAACTTTGCAATGTAACTCATTCCTGAAACACAACACACTGTCGCACACTATTGAGATTGAGATGAAGGCATCTAAGCTAATAATCCGAGAAGTTTAAGGAACTTACACCCAAAAAAGTGACTATCCGCTGATGGGCCCGCCAATACGGCCTACCGAGGTTGAGAATGGTGATATCCCCGTGTGATCAGGTCATCCTCCGAAATCGATCCTAATAGTCTCGCTCTGGTTATCCGATATTGTGCGCAAACAGTGCTCACTCCGTCTAGAGTCCTCAGGTGTTTCTCTGTTTTCTGATTCTCTGCGCCCTCCTTACTCTCCTCACTCGCTCACATACGAGAGAGCATGCGATAACGAGAGAGTCAGAACCAATCTTGACTGAAGAAGTCTGCCCACTCGGAAGTCCCCTCTTCATCTTCGTTTAGGCAGACTCTCTCATTATCGCACACTCTCTAACAGACTCTCTCTCCATCTCTAATCTCTCTTCAATCCACGGCATCTCTCGTCCAAACGATTTTCGAAAAAAAAACAGTACAATGGGCCTGAGTAAATAGTGACCTTCCGCGCATGTTTTTGTCTATAAGTCATTCGGTAATTCAAGAATAGCTGTCGTAATGCGCGAATGGCCGCATATTCTCTAATAGTCCTTGCGTTTTATTCGCTCCCGACAGCCTTGACTCACGGAATCGTACCACTTAACATTACTACTTTAGCCGGGGTTTGCAGTAACGTGACCACCTCTTCCTTCTAGGTAAATCAGTACTGACACTGCAGTGTGTTGAGGTAGAAAAAGGGGGCGTAATTTCCCCCCTCAAGTTACCTTGAAATCATGCAACACGAGACACAGTCAATTGTCGCGCGAGTCATTAGAGAGCGTGCCCATCTGAGAGAGTGCAGAGAAACAAAGCAGAGATTTGATGGAAACAATGACCGGCAATTGCGCAATGTGTCCACCATTTCTCAGGCCCGAGCCAACCTTGGGTTGATCGATAATTATCGTGTTACATGTGAAATCGACCGAGCAAGCCGTGTGATCGGTGCTTTTTCTATACAAACAATGGGAAAACCCGAGGGGCAAAACATCCTTTGACGATCGCTCAACGGGAACGGTGCGAATTCGCATAACACAATACAGTACTAGTCCTGTGAAAAGCCAGAATTTCGCGCGCCACGCAATTGCCTTATTGGCCATGAAGATTCTGAGCACATTCCATTTAGGAGCGCTTTATTGGGTCAGAGGGGGCGAGGGATCAGGCAGAATGGAGAGAGCGCAGACAGCGGTCAGCGCTGCCCTTGGGCGCTCCTCAATTTACCCCCAGCACCTTATGCGTTTCAGAAAGGGGAGAGAGAGTGTGTGAAGTGAGGAGAGACAGGTGGAGCAGGTACAAGTTGGGACCACTTGAGATTACTGTGAGGAGCAGGCGCGATTTCCGCTGGACGAAGCGCGAGGATGAGAGGGGACTGAGGGCATATTGGGACTGGGTCAGGGAGCTTTCGAGCAACTTTCCATCAAGCAAACAGTGCTGGTTGAAGGTGCACCGAATTTTGCGCCTTATTTTAGATTCTTAGTGAGTAATCAGGTGACAGACAACTCGTGTTCGAGACAAGTGACGTGCTGCGCTGTCACGCTGTCCTGTCACATAATTCCATACCGCGAGAAAGGGGTCAGGGCGAGAGAGTATACAAAAGTGAGAGAATAACTTGATTTCGGCCTCTCACTCCAAAGCCCCTTTCTGTAGGGTTGACCAACATGTTAATTGGTGTGCAGCCTTCTGTAAATGTTTTGGTGAATTCTGACAGAATTCTAAGTGAACTTTGAATGACTCAGATCGATCCAGCAATTCTAGTTGTTACACGCTCTCCTTGTATTACATTTCCTCCTCCCTCCTTTACAAGGAGCAGCGAGGGGAACAACTCTCAAGAGGGTTGGGCGGCCTGTGCGCTCACGCAATTTCCGGAGAAAGTTCGCCCTCTTCTGCCCCCGTCACAATAAGAAGATGACAATTATGAGGCTCTCTGACTCTCTCGCACTCTCTCGATTTCGCCTTGTCTCTCGCTATTTCTGACCTGAAGAGAGAGTAAGGCGCACTGTTATTCATAGAGTTGATCGGTGGGTAAGTGACCTGCGAAGCCACTTTTTGAGAGGAAAGAAGAGGGAACCATCGATCAATAAGTCAGCTATACTGTAACTCAAATTTCCAGGGGAATTAGCCGTGATGCTAATAGAGTTCGTAAGTCAACGCGATGCAAAATGCCAAAATTGTATTCGTGATGAGACCAGCGCCAATGTACATACTATTTTCGCACTCCCTAACTGTCTGTCTGAATAGACTGACCAGAACGCTGTGTATCAGCGAGCGAACAAAGGAATATGAGAGAGAGTCTGAACGCAATTGCAAACGAACCCTTTTGTATCACGGCAGATCGCGTGCCGATCGGAAGAGGGTTTCATCGATACGTATACCACAACAAAATAGTGCTACTATCGGCAGATAAAAGGGTCCCCACACCATTTGACGGCTGGTAAGCCATATTCAGTACGATAGAGCGCGTGAAATCGAGAGGGGCTCTCTCACTTTTGAACACTCTCTCGCACTGACCCCTCTCTGTAGGAATCATGTGTCCACCGAAAAATCAGATCGCGTGTCGAACGCCGGAGGGTGTCATACTAGATAAATGAGTTCCCCTATCGGCGGATCAAAGTGATTCCTCTCAGCGGGGGAAATCCGACTCGGCAGTCATTAATAATTCCCTACCACTTTTTGTATGCAGGGGTCATGACCGAGAGAGAATGGTAATCCGATATCAGGGTATCATGAACCGTCTCTGCCCATTAGAATCAGCCCTCTTTACGGCGACAGGCATTTAGGATGAGGGGGAACAACGGATGTTAGTATTCACTGGGGCATTAGGTCTGCATACCATACGTGATCAGTTTGGAGGATGGAAAAAAATTCAAAGAGAAGAGCTTGATAGAATTTTCATGAACGCGTATGAACGAATGTAATTGCTCTAACCCTTCATTCCATGGCTTTGGTTCAGCACTTTCACTAACCGAATCCAAAAACATGAAGATAACCAAATATTCCCTCTACAATGCTCATACCTCCAACAAATACACTACAAGAAAAAGGAGAGAAAAAATAAATATATTTTAAAAAACCCCTTTTCAGTGTGTCTCCCGTGGCAATTCGACTGCAAGTTCGGTAATCCTCGCTGTATTTCGACGAAGAAAGTGGGAGATTCGCAGATCGATTGTTACTCGGGTGTCGATGAGGGTACGCATTATTGAATTTATTTATTATTACAAAAATATTATCTTAAGTTATGAACTTTTAGTTCTGATTCGGGTCGTTCAACTATTGTTGTTCAACTATCTCTTGTTCAAACGCACGAGAGGTGAAAAGAATGGGTACTTACGAGTAGAGTATCACAGATTTTCGGTTATGTTTCATCGGGGCTATGAGTGCTCACAATCTGCACGCGGGTTAATGTCGATCATTCCGTCCCTGAACAAAACAAGTGTTTTGCAACTTGGCTGGATTATGATAATACAGATTTTTTTAAAAAAACATAATACTAAAAGGCAAAGCCATGTCATCGAAATGCTCGGATAATTTCATTTGTAATGATGTGCAGGTTGCCCGTCTCACTACTTTGTGTGTGCCGATCGATCAGCTTGCATCGAGCCGATAAAGTATCAGGACGGAGTGAGAGACTGCGAGGATGGCAGTGATGAACGTAATTAATTAATTGATATTGTATTAATATAATTTAAGTTTAATGTATTACAAATGAATATAATTAGCAAAATGCATTCCCATCGAGTTTGCTCCTAATGCGCTCAGAATGCATTGAGCAATGTGGATGAAAACGATACAATTTCTTTTCCTGTTATCAGACAGTCTCTGTGAGGAACCATTGCGACGTTCGATACAAATGCTCGTTTCAGCCTGTCGCTCGGGCGAATTTCCATGTAACGACGGTCGAAAGTGCATCGACGGGGCACGATTCCAAGATGGAAAAGAAGACTGTGAGGATGGGAGTGATGAGGGTGAGCAACTAATCTGTCAGAGTAAATGATAGAAAGAATAGAATGGAGAGAGGTAAGGGACTTTTCCTTCTCAACGATCATAAAGAATACCGTTTACGTTGAGACAAGCCGAGATGTATTGCAAAAATCAATTTGACGTGAGAGCGGCGCTGAAAAAAGTCCGAGAATATTGACTATCCGTATCTTTGAGAATGCACTGCGTCTCAATTCGAATGTGCGTGCGGCAGCGTGCGCTGCATCGACGCTGCAAGGGTCGGAGACGGCAAGGTGGGCTGCAATTTTAAATATTTTTTAAAGGAGAAAATACGATATCGAAATTCCGGTACTGTGCGGTACAGTTTAATAAATAGATTAAAACGATTTTAGAAAATAATATCGCCATGTAAATTGTCTTTTTACGAATTTGCAGAACGACTGTGAAGACGGATCGGACGAAGTGGACAAAACGAAGAGTATAAGTAGAGGGAAGAAGTGCAAGGATGGAAAGGAGAGGAGAACGAGTAGGAATAGTCTGCTATATGGAGAGGTCGGATTTTAAGGTTATAATACAAAAAAATGTATTTTTTTTTTTTAAATACATCATCCACTACTTGCTTACAGAGAAACTTTGAGTGTTGTGACAGAAATGAATTGAAGAAATAAATAATTTGCATAACGATAATGTTGTGCAGGTGCAACTGTGCAGCAACAGCCACGGCTGTTTGGAGGACCTGGGACAGATATGCATCGTTAGCGTTTATTTATATTTTCTTTAATCATCATATTTATTTTCAATATGTTTAGCAAATCGGGTACCTTCGTAGTATGTTTGCAAGTATGTTTCACTTGCTGTTCTTTAGCTTGGCGAAACTTTTTCCGCCGATAATGGTCGCGCCAGATTAGACAGGTCATTTAAAATGAATTAATTGTTTATGCTGCAGGTGGTGGGCGGCACGTGGCGCTGCGTGTGCAAGCTTGGCACGGTGCGCCCGCTCGGCGCCGCGAGGTAAGCGAGATTGGCGAGATTCTATCGCCACTCATACACACTCTAGAATCGCCGATGGTCGGTCTAGTAGCAAATGGTGGTCGGCTAGTGGCCGCCCACTAAATAGCCGACCACAATTTGCTACTAATTCGGCCATCCGACCACTAGTCCGACTACCAAAAATGTGAAATTTTGGATTGGCTACTAGTCCGACCACCACTTGCTACTAGCCCGTCCACCAAATGCTACTAGTCCGACCATTCGTCTACTAGTCCGGCAATCGGCGATTCTAGAGTAACACAGATCTTCTGAGAAAGTGTAGGAAAATTCGAACGCTCTGCAGCAAAAAAATATTTTTTGCTGCAACGGCTCCTACACCTTCTCAGAAGATCTGTGATAAATGCGCGAAACGAAAGGAAGCGACATTGGATTACACTTACCGGGGAAAGTGAAAACATGAATGATAGATGAAGAGTGAGCAAACGGTTCTCCCTGGGAAGATTCTTTTTCTCAGAGGCGTTACATTTGTCTACTCTAGAATTATTCATATCCTACTTCTCGCTTTGTTCGAACTGTCTCCAACGAGGATATGGCTAATTCTTTCAACCAGGGAAATACTGTATGAAAAAAGTAAACATCTAAATCCAGTTCACAATCTCGCTCAGATATGATCGCGAAACAGTTTCTATTGATATTTTGAAGGTCCCACATGTGAACATTCATACAAGGAGATACCTTTCTCGAATGAAAAAAGTGTATTCAGATGTCTTCCCACTGAACTTCTCTCCTCTTACATTTCAAATCCAGTTGCGAATTGCTCGGATCTGGAGCGAGATTTGCACATGCAGGTGAGCTAATACGAGATTTTAGCTAATACGAGATTTTTTGAAACAATAATCTATTTTTGTCGATCGAAATTTGTGATTACAGTTTTCTTCCACTACGAACGTAAAGAAGGAGACACCGAGGAGGAGAGCGCCACAGAAGTGATTTTTTAAAAATTAATTAAAATGGTTAATAAAATATGTATTCGTAGAAGGAAGCATTATTGTTAAAAATAATTTGAACGCGTAGTAAAAATAAGTAATTTTCAGATATGATTGTAAAGAATTAAATATCTGCAGGTATCTCGTCTCTTCTGATAACTCCACTGCTTCAGTGCAAGAGACCATACTGGAGCAAAGGTGGGCTAGAACTATATTAAATTATTATAAAATAATTTTAAAAAGATTAATTAATTAAAAATATATTAATTATCAAAATATTTCAAAGTGTGCGACAACTCAACATGATTCCCGCTATTATTTAGCTTGCGGAGAAAACTTGGATCTTTTAGAAAACAGGGCAAACTCGTCATCGGGACGACTCGTGATGATGCGCCTTCGAGCAAGGAATTCTACGAGACACTCGTGAGTATTTAATAATTAATATTATAGATTTTAAATTTTAAAAAAAATTGAAAAAAGGTCGTCATCATCTTTTAATGTTTTAGCTACGCTATTCCTTTAAAGGCTCTTCCGAAAGCGAAAATTTGTAACTTATCACTCAGATCATCGAGAAAAAAGAGAAAGGAAGAATTAATCCTTAAAAATGCAAAAGTAGCGAAATGCATTCAGAACTCCTCCGATCCGTTCCCGTGGACGGGCATCGTCAGAGTGACTACTAATGGTTCCGACGTCCAATCGTCAATCGACGATGGAATTAAAAATGAGAAGAACGGAGAATGTGATCCCAATGTAAAAGGGAGCTGCAAAGGTTCGTATCTAACCGACCTTATTTGTTTCTTCTATGTAAGGCTAAGAGAGAGATGAGAGGGAGAGAGCATCAACTTTTATTTGCTGAGATGTTTCGGGCAACAGCCCATCATCAGTCATCGAGTACAATCTACCGACCTTATTCGCGCATTAAAAAAAACTCAAATTACAGACGTTTGTTAACAAAGAAGGGTTATATAAAAAGCAATGCAGAAAGACAGTGTAGCTACCTATTCTAGCATCTTTCCTTTTTATGTAGAGGAAGATTTAAAATCTAAGAATTACCTAGTGATGACGCAACTCTTTTTAGGAGCTCATCAGCACTGCATGGCATCGTCTTCCGCTCGGGGCAAGTTTGTGTGTGGTTGCGAGAAGGGATGGAAAATGCTGGAGGGAGTCTGCTTTGGTGAGGAAAAAAAACGATAAATGGGAGAAAAAGCCAGTAACTATAATTATTCGCCCCCTAGGAACTCTTAAGGGCTCTTACAAATATTCCGTAAAGTTTTTAAAGCAAACAGAACGAAATCACGGCATTTTGACGCGTAGATTCAAATTGAGGCTGACAGTTAGAGAGTGCGAAAATAGCATGTGAATGGGCGGTGGTCTCACCACGAATTCGAACAGTTTCCAAGAACGAATTTCTTTCAGAACAAGTCAACGAGTGTTCTTCTCCTTCTCACAACGACTGCGATCTCGCCGCTCTTTGCATGGACAGTGTGAAGGGATACGAGTGTCTATGCCGGTAAATGATCGTTGATCTACGATTTTTGAACTTTGTTCTTCCATTGTCTGAAAAGGAACTCTCGGATGACTCCAACTCTGCAGAAAGGGTCTGGGATAGAAAGAGTGTGCAAAAGTGAAAGAGTCCCTCTCGATTTTACATGATCTCTCACACCAACCCCTTGGTGTAGGGTAGAGCGGACTATGGAATGAGATGACAATGCACCCAGTGAATTTTTTTTATTTTCTATTGGCCATAATGTTTGATCTTTGCAGAGAGGGTTTCCTGGACGTCTCACCGCATCCTCTCGCCAAGCCCGGCAGGAAGTGCTTGAAATGTGAACCGACATTTTTCTCTCTAAAAGCGGAGTGGGAATTGGGGAAAAGCTATGCTGAGCATCGGGGAAATCGTTAATCAAATCAAGCCATCCCTCTCGAGAGTGCGAAATGTCACTGGTCGTATGGTGCGATCAGATTAGAAGAAAGGTCACTGTGACAGGCAAGGCGAATGAGAATAAGACCCCATGAATGAGGATGTTGACTTCGCGCTAATTGATGAGCGTTTATGAAAATGCTGATAACGTTAAAAGGTTCGAAGGGAAAATTGAAAGAGTTGATGGATTGTTCCGAATATGTCAGTTGGACGCAAAAGTGTTCGAATGCTTAGAATATTTAATCGTACGATTGATTCAACTCAAATAAATAAATTTTAAAAAGCAGTCAAGTGTTTCATTTTTGTCTTGTACTTCCATAGTTTTGGAAGAAACAGTGGGTGAAATATAATGCCCTTTTTGCCCATCTATGTACATAGATTAGTTGAAGATCTACCGATCAGGTCGCCCGATAGAATTTACATAAACTACAGTAAACGAGGATAGAAAATCGATAATTGATTTCGATTACAGTAATCAACGAGTGCGCGACTGCTGGCGCCAGCGACTGCTCGCCCAACGCCCGCTGCATCGACAAGCCAGCGGGTACGGTAGATCGCTCGATAAAAGGATTACGGTAGCGTCAATAATCAATCGATAATCATTGCAGGATACACGTGCCGATGCATGGACGACTTTATGGATCGCTCTCCGGAAGCTGCAAAGCGGCCTGGAAGAGTGTGCGAGCAGAGTTAGTTATTTCTAATAAAAATATTATTTATTTATTATTTATCCATTCTTGAAATTTCAAAAATTACTTAAAGTCCACATGAGCTAGTGAAAAATCATCTAATTTATAAATTAGCTCTTACGGTAACTATCTTTTTAGCAATTCCAGATTATACGTCTGGCAACATTCCCCTTTTATGAGCGATCTTTATACTCAATTGACCTACAGTGACCGTTCAAAATGGTTCACAGCACCTGCCACAATAGCCATCAATCGCACTTTTTTCTCCCATTTTTTTGACTCCAGGTAACCTTCAGAGGTTGGCACATTGGGCGAATTTATGGGACAGTGAGACTGCGCTTGACATGCTGTTTTGAACCCGCGCGTGTGATATATTGACTGATTGAAAAAATTCTGTAATTGTTCTGACAATGAGATGGCATAATGTATTCCGCATATTACATAGAAATTATTTAAAATTACCATTATTTATTCCGCCAGGGTAAGGGGTTTCATGTGAGTTCTTTGAAGATTGTCGATAGTGTAGGAAATGATTGTAGGAAAGGATTGGTGGTGAATACTATGAACAGCCCCATCCTCTAAGGAAGATTCTGAAGAAAAAAATTATTGAATTATTTCGAAAATCTTTTTATCACAATCTTTCGCAATTGATCATGGGCTCGAACCAACTCTCGGGTAATTGAGCCGAGGGAAAGGAAAGGGAGAATAGATAAAGATAGAGATCGAGTTTAGAGGGTGTGCCCCTAGGGACAGATGATAGCCACCGAAAGAGAGAGAGAGAGAGAGAGAGAGAGAGAGAGAGATTGCGTCACTGATATGCAATCAGCTGATCGACGAAGTGGGAAATCAATCGATAATTGCAGGAAAGGCGACGGGAGAATCGCAAATTGACGAGTGCTCTTCGGTAGCGGCGGATTGCGATTCGGCCGCTGTCTGTACTGACACTGATGAGGGTAATTCATCAACAACAGATATATTTTATAAGAATTATATTTTATCTTGTATGTTCTTTCTGAAAACGAGTAATTGACAGTTGGGCGATGCATGACTTAGTATTTCACAACAAGGCGTTGATTTAATTTTTTCCTATTTCTCTTTATATTTTCAACGTTTGTGTGAGTTGCAGATAATTTTGTTTGATTACCTATGAGTGATGCAATCCTCATCATCTAAATCGATTTCAGGATTCACATGCCATTGTCCTCCGGGTTTCGCCGATGTCTCACCCGACGTCACACACAAACCAGGCCGAATCTGCGCCCAGTGTAATTAACTATATTAATTCAATTAAGTAAAATTAAATTATTTAATCATATATCCTTCTCGATTGAAGCGATCGCTCACCCCGATCGAGACTAAATGCACATTAGCCTTGATGTGCACTTTCGGCCCACAATTTCTAAGGATGTTGCCAAGACCGGAATTTGGTTAATCGCCGGTAAGTCCGCGTAATAGCCATAGAGCTCAGGGGGTGATTCAAAGAAGCCGCTCGATCAGCCGTGTTCCGTGTTCAATCCACCACTCCCTAATTTCCCAATTCCGTGATTACGAAAACGGATGAGATTTAGAGAAAGTTACACTGTTGATAGGGCGGATTAGGAAGTTGCGAAACTCATATCACTAATATTTTTGGGCGAAACAGTAATAGCTAATGAAGTTTTACCGGATTGTACTGTTTTCCCATATTCAACATGATAGTGTACGAAAGCGAAAGTTGTACTGATCATCAGTTGATAGGGATAGGGCAGTGCACTGATGTCGCAAAGTCTGTCCAGCATCTCAAGTTGTTCTATTGCTAACTCATCCTGCGCGATGTTCCAATCGGAGGAGAGAAAGCTCTCCTGAAGGGAGGGGGGCTAATGGGCAAGATGATAACCTAACAAAGTGGTATCATTTTACCAATATATTCATCCCATAAAACCTTTTCCGTGATTGCACACGATCTCTTCCGTCTCCCAATCTCTTTCGTGTTCATTTCAGCCTTTCATGCTGTTCCGAGAGAAAGTTGTACTGATGAGGGGACAAAAGGGTGGATCAAGGAGGGATAGGGCGGTGTACTGATATCACTGGATAAGGGGGAGAAAAAGAACAGCGCTGACCCCTGGGCGATGCTGACCCCATTCCGAGACGAAGGGGAGAAGGGACGGGGTAGGGTCGAACATTGGGAGAGATAAGTGATAAGTAAAGCCTGACCTAGAACGGCTGTGATGTGGTGCAATCAAGGAGAGAGTGGCTATGGGAATAGGAGCACGTGTCGTGTTGCGAAGTGATGATGAAATGCACAATTGCCAACCCTGGTGTACCTTTGAGAACATGACTAAGGCGTAGTGAATAGTATTGTTAGATCGAATAATTATATTTGCGAATAGGAATGTTCGATTTATCAACACTAGTAGTTAAGGCAAAATGCAGAATTCCGTTTATGCTTTCGAATGAGAGATATGCGTATAGCCCGAAAGATGCGGAAATCCTAGCAGTATTGTGTTCAATTTTTTTTTGGGTTTGAGCGCAGGAACGGGGGCTGAAATTGACTTGAATCACTTCTGTGAGAGTTCGCTGCAATTTCATTCAACTTGGCCCACTCGCATGTCACATTAGCATTTGAATAGGCGTGCTGGACCTCGAGTCTCTCTCTCCCCGGTAGATCACAAAGAGGTATGCGTTCGAGGTAGATTGAGGTAGAAATCAGCCCCACCCTCAGCCCTCCCTACCCGTTACTCTAAGGGAAACGAACACATAAAACAGACATGTTGTTTTATTAGACAAACCGATCCAGGTCAGGCATCAGACCACATCTAAAATTTCCATTACGCACTGATTTGCAGGGCCTGGGCGTGAAAGGTACCGTAACCTGGATACACAATAATCAGTTATCGATAGATCACCATTACAGTATCCCTGGACGACGATGGCGCGACGCCGGCCTGCGACAACTGTACCGTAGCGAAGGACGCCGCGACTCTCGGCAAGACGGGTACGGTAGCTAGTCAATCGATCGATAATGATCAGGGAATCGATTACTAATTAGCGAGAAACTGACGGACTTCTCTGCGAAAGGGGGCGCTAATCGAGCAAAAAGTGAAAGTGGTTAGAGGGATTCTGAGATGGTTATCTCTTCAAGCAGTTTCCTAACAGTTTCTCGTAAGTTCGCATCTCCGAACTGGCTGCTGCGATTTTTTCTGCGCAAAATGAATTTTTCCTACCAGAAGTTTATGAAATCACCAAGTCATGGGGTAGAACTGATAATAGGAATCTTCTTTCGGTAACTGCATAACATTCTTGTTTCTAAAATGCGTTCTGGCTTCTCATAAAAACACAATGTTTCCACAGTGTTCGGGAAGTCTCTCCCTGTCTGTCTTCCCTTTCCCTCTCTCTGCTTTCACTGTCTCTCTTCTTCTCCCAACTAGCCCCTCCCTCCTCTCCCCTCTCCTTCCTCTCGGTAGACACTGTGTCACTCTCTCCCAACAGTCAGCCCTCTCTCTCAACCCCCACTCAAGCCCGAAGGGCAGGGTTTAGCAAGAGAGACATCAGTAAGCCATGGGTCCACCCAGGCTGATCCTGCTGTTATTAGCAGCGGCATCATTATCACTAGGTAAGTTTTTCTACTTTTTCCACTTTTTGCCAACGCGTTGTCTTATGTTTCACAGATGTTTTATCTGATTGACGGTTCGAATTGCGTTTTGTTTTATCTGTTTTTGAAAAATATAATTCACACTCTCCTCATTTCACACGCTCTCTCGTCTCGCCTCTGACTCATTCCTCCAGCCAGCGAGTAATGACGCTTTGTGCGTACCCGTGCGCGTTTCACAGCAGGAGCCCGCTGATTTGCCCGTCTGCGTCTCTCGATTTCGCCCGCTCTCTCATCTTTGTCTAACCACTACCATCGATTCCTCCTCACTTGCTTGCTACCAACGCTCCTTTGACCCGTCCGATGCGATCACAGAAGAGTCCTTCACTGTTTTACGAAATGGCGACAGTAAATTCTCACGTTCAAATTACCTTTACTTTCCCGCCTCTTTTGATAATATTGTTCGAACAATCGAATATTCGATAGCTGAGCGATGCATGGTCACTAAATATTACTTTGCCTCAATAGTGCGCAGACAATCACTGATTTTTTGCGCTTTCCGCCCGATTTAGTTCCAATTTTGCAAATTCTGGGCGTTTCTCAGAGGAACTCTGTGATTCACACGCCTATTTGACCTCTCTCTCTTCTCTTGCCCAAAGTGCGATGTGAAATAGCCATGCGATTGACCCCGATAGAGGCGAGATTAGGTGAAAGGAAAAAAAGACAAGCCAAAAGATTAGGAAAGGTAGGAAGGGGATACGGTAGTGGTGATAGGTGCACTTTGCTGATTACGTGAGCAGCCCCACAACTGATTGTGTCCTGATAGAAAAGGAAAGAAAACAGGATGTGACCAGCAGAAAAAAAGTGAATGAAAGCTTGGACAACGCCCATAGCGCCGTTCCATTATGTCTCAATTTGGGACAGGGAGCCCTTTCTCCAAGCCGCTTAGCAAGTTCACCTCCCATCCTCGCACCTTCCTTTTGCTACCCCTACTTTTTCGGGAGTATTTGTGACTCATTGCATCGCTGCGTAAACAACGAAGTAGTAAAGGGCAATTAACTCCTGACTTTGGAATTTTTTGCAATCTCGAGAGGTTGAAATCGAGGCGCTAGGCTGAGCGCGATAGGCAAGCCAGTTAGGCGGTAGATAGAGCCTCGATTATTGGCATGTCTGCGCTCTCTCATTCTCGCATACTCTCTACATCTCCAACCATGCCTCTCACGCGCGCGCTCGCGCACAATACTCTCTACTGGATCACACAGACACACTATCCATAGAGAGAAATGGCCGGATGTTGTAGGAAATTGGCGGGTTCGGAGACCTTCACAACCGCAAATTAGGCGCGCTAAAACAGCCAAAAACCGCCGCCAAACAAGGATCCGCGCGTGTGATTGGCCACAATTTTCCTCTGTTTTCACGCTAATCTTGAACAGCTTCTCCTTGATTTTTCGAGTACGAAAGTAGGGGGAGTACGATTGCGCAACAGCAATCGATCGATTGGTCGGAGAGGGGGCTTGCAACCCCCGCCGCGGGTTCTAATCTACGGTAGCGATCTTTGAGAAACAGTGAAGAGAGAAAGAGAAGGGAGCAGAGGTGCCAGGCACATATTAGGGACAGACACGATATTAGGTATCACAGCTGTTTTGTGGCACACCGGAAACAAATTGTGGTACAAAATAAGATGGGAAAATCGATAATCGATCAACACAATACCGTAATCTGTTCAGGCGCCAATCCCTGCCATGACTACACGCGACACGACTGCGACGCCGTCTCAGAATGCTACTCGGAGCAACCAGGATTCTTCGAGTGCAGGTAATCGATAAATCAGTCTACGGTACAATCTGGATACGGTAGCTGATCGACAACTGACTTTTTCCCTCCAGATGCCCCCGCGGCTACACCGACCGCTCGCCTGACCCCAAGTTTCCCGGACGGAAGTGTGTGCGAGGTACGGTACACATGATTCCAAACGTAGAGAAAGGTGTCAGGACGAGAGATTAAGCAAAAGTAAAAGAGTCTCTCTCACTTTTGCGCAATCTCTCGTCCTGGCCCCAGTTCTGAAGTCGATTTTCGTTGAGTAATCAAAGCTGGGTTATCGATTTTCGTTGAGTCATGGAAAGTTGGGGGTGATTTCACATAGGAGGCGCTAACTCGTTTCTTCCTCATCCTTCTCCTCCGACATCAAATCTCGTCTTCGCGTCTTCTCTTTCATCTCTCGACCTTGCTTGATAAGGGGACCAAATCAGAGCATGATTAGGCCACAGGCGCTCTCTCCTTTTCACACACTCTCTCGCTGCTTTCTAACTATCTTCTTCTCTCTGATCCCCACACTCTCTAGTCATTGTCTGACGACGGCGCCTCTCTGATTCACGCGCTATCTCATCGTGTGTATAATAGACCGGAAAGTGGCTGGTCCCAATTGGCGGCTCTGGCACAATTCCCGGCTGACCTCTTAATTGCACTCGGGTTCACTGTGAGAACATCAAAGGAAGTCTTGAACAATGCAGCCAATTGTCATTTCCCCCTATAGGTAAGTGGTTGAGTAAGAGAAGACTCACTTTCTCTCACAATGAACACATCATTTCACGCGTCTCTGAGTGTGGCTCTCAATTGGGGGATGACACCGAAAGTAGTCTTAGAACAATAGAGAAATATCCTACGCAGATTCCCAAAGCCAGAATAGAAAAGAAATGGACAGTTGAAAAATTGAAATTCTAACGTCCACCTGTGAATCAAAAGGATTTTGTCGATTCCATTGTTTTTCTCTGTAAAATATTCTCGATCCTGTGAGAGTAGCATGTTCCTAAATTTGAGAAAAAATAGATGTAGTTTTCTGTCAATTACACAAAATCGCTAAAGTCGATTCATCATATTCTCAATCACTTTTTTGCTATTGATTCGTGCAGAAAAGCAAGCTATCGAACGTCATTCGTCACTATTTGGGTACGGGGCGAAGAGGGAACCGGGCTCCATTTCACTCCTCCTTCATTCCTCCATTCGTCTTCCCACTCATTCTTTTATATGTGGGAATGATGCGTATTCCCGAGACGATTTGAGATGGGGGAAGGGAGGGGAATTACAAGAAAAAAACAGACCCACGGCAATCCCCGCCCCCCCCCCCCCCCCCAATGACTGCTGTAGATCAAACTACTCGTGGGTGACTGTCAGAGGTTGATGGAAGGAGGATAGAGTAGGACGAGAGAGCACGCGAATGCGAGAGACGCAGAGAGCGATCAAGTCAAGTCTTGAATAGGAAAGAGAGAGAGAGAGAGAGAGAGAGAGAGAGAGAGAGAGAGAGAGCGTAATCTCGTGCCTGACCTTGCCTCCTACTACCTGTCAATCGTGCCCTCGCACACGCAAAACCGTGATTTAGGCTTCACGAGGCAGATCAGCCGCACCCAATTGCCATCGCCGATTGTGATTGAGACTACAGTATACTCTGGGGGGGAATCGATTAATGACAGGAGAAAAATCAATTATTACAGCGGTGAACGAGTGCGCGTCGGGGGATCACTCCTGTGACCAGAACGCCGACTGCATCGATCGCGAGGATGGATATGAGTGCAGGTACGGTAGGAGTACGATAGACGATGAAATAAGGCGATCGATGACTGCTTTATTTACGTGATTTATTGTGCAGATGCAAGGCTGGCTGGCGCGATGTCAGCAGAGGAGGTCTTTTTGGAAGAACCTGCCATAGAGGTAAGGGTAGAGATCAAAGATCATGCTTGTGAAGGGTTTGCATCTGCAGTCAATGGTATCCGTGCTCGGTCGGTATTGGTGTTGTCGGTGTTTGCACTATTGATGTTCGCTGTTTTAGTCAGGACCAGCTTTTTTTTGCCACGGATAGATAAGATGCAAATTACGCGCGAGTGTTGCTTTCTTGGCAATTCCGCCCCAATTTTTTGTGCCGTCTTGTTGATATTGGTTCGTCTCTGGTATTGGTGTGTTCGTGTTTCCAGTTTCTTGGGTCCACTGGAATAGCACCAACTACCAATCAGAAATATTTATAGAGCAGAAATCTACGAACAAACTGCATGCTGCACCGGTGCACAAAACCGAGTACCAGCATGATGAAGGTAGAATTACTAAGATTGCATGTAAAAAAAGTAAAAAGTAAAAATTTCTAACAGAATACAGTCGCACGGAACGTGAATTTACATATTGCACAAACTTAAAATAGATATTCTCTAACCAACGGAGTGCCTCCCCTAAAACTGAGATTCCCAGAACGAAAATTACGAGTACTATCTTCATAGCTGCCATTTATGGTCAATTTATTTTACGGTGGTCTATTTGGGACTTATTGAAAAATATCTATTAATAATTGTTTCACTATCTTACCAGTATTGAGAGTACCGCAATGTACAACAGGGCTAGCCCAGGGCTAGCCAGTTTCTGACAATTTAAGAAAGTTGGTGTTTAGAGAGGAGGTCAAATTTGAATTCACAGGTCAAAATCTAAATGATTTGAGAGCACCAATGCACTGCAATGGACTGCGCCCCAGAGGCGGAGTGCCGTGAATCGCCCTCAGGCCCCGTCTGCCAGTGTGTCAGCGGATTCGTCGATGTCTCGAGACAGGTTAGAGATCAAAGATCAATCCTCAACCCCATACCTCTTCTTTCCACCTTAAAGCGACTCTCATTGTTGTTTTGTTTGGTGGGCGACTACTGCTTGATAAAAGAGAGAAAGGATGGTAGATCTGGGACGATTGATACTACTTGGATCATGGAATGAGCTTTCCCTATGATAAATCCATTATCATTGGTTTAACGGGAGGTATCAGAGAACAAAGAGAAAAGCAGATGTTACGTGTTACTGTATGCCAAAAAAATAAATGTTACCTGTGTTCTGCTTAGCGGTTAGACACTGACTGCCTCCCTGATTGCGGGTCTTGTCAGTAGACAAGAGAGAGATCAAAGATCAACTCCTTCCTCATTTGCAGCACGGTCGTCCGGCGGGTCGCGTGTGTCGTGCGGTCGTGAATGAGTGTGCAGAGGGGAGACACGACTGCAGCTCGCATGCTGCATGCATTGATACTGCTGAAGGTTCGTTATTATTTTATTAAGCAGCTTATAATATCTATACCTATTCTTTGCATACTTCAAGGTACACAATGCCAAATTTGCTATAAATGTTGACTGATTCGCTTCCCTTTCCGTTGAGCATCCCGGAAATGACCTTTTAATGAGATCTTCAGTGAAGTGAAATTTGATTGGACATTTTACGAAAATTAAAAATTAAGATGGTACATTTTATTTTTGATCTTTCTTCTCCAGGTTTCGCTTGTCGCTGTCACGATGGATTCAGAGACGAGAGCACACAGCCTCATTCCAAGCCAGGAAGAGTCTGCGTCAGAGGTTGGTCTTTGATCTTTGATATTTTAGATTATGATTGATTGCCGATCAGTGTCTTTCGAGTTATTTTTGGTTGTTTGACTCTAACGCGCACCCATTGATTTCCCTCGTTTGAGCAGTGCAGTTAAGCGTATCCTGAAACCAACTAGATTTTCGATTTTAAAAATTCTTTTTTCACTTATCGTTCTTTCCATTTTGAATTATCATTGCTTGGAAATAACTTGCTGTTAATGTTTGATTTCTTACTTCTTATCTACCCCCTCGCTTATTGTCTTTCATCCTTTTAATTTGATTTTTATCCATTGATTAGTAATTACTGTTTTTCAAGCATCCTCATGAGCCATATCAAATCATTTCTCCGAGCTGTTCTTGTGAACAATTATTGAAACCTATCCGAATTTCGAGAGAAACCTGAGATATAAAAGCTAGAAGCTGCACGTGGAAAAGTATCTAGAGTTTTTAATGGTTTTACCTAATGATGATGAAATATTACTGCTCGCTCATTCCCCTTCTTCCATTTCCAGCTTTCACTCCCGACCCTCCCGAGTGTGACGTCAACGATCCTCTCTCCTGCGACGCCAACAAGAAGGAGGTGTGCGTCTTCACCAACGGCACCTACAAGTGCAGATGCGCTGGTGGATACAGGTACGGTAGAGTTTCCCAATCGATCAATGACTTTATTCAGAATAATATAATTTATCGATCGACGATTGACTTTTTTCTATTGATTACCTAGTAATGACGAAATTACAGTCGTCTCTCGGATGGTCGCTGTCTGGTGATCAACGAGTGCGCCGATTCGAGACTGAACAATTGTCACAAGGACGCCCAGTGCATCGACCAGGTACGGTAGTGCTATCGAGTAATTATGCGATTACGGTGGATTTCAATCAATGAATGATTTAAGTACGCTATCTGCCATTCGGAGCAAAGCCTGCTGTTTTATTACGCGACTGTCCAAGTCATTCATCCGAACGAGAAAGAGAGAGAGAGAGAGAGAGAGAGAGAGAGATCGAAAGCGAAGCGCGCAAGAACCAGCGTCCATTAGCCGCGTTTTGCGCATTGCTGTGGTGGCCCGATCCTAATGCGAGCGAGCGTTCCCTAATGTGCGCCTGCCCTAACTCGGAACCTGGTCCACCAGGAACCAGATTCATGGTGCCCACCACTGGTACAAGAAACCAGGAACCGAGAGTACCACACAATTGCAGGCCGAGGGCTACACGTGCTCGTGCAATCCTGGCACCGCCGATGTCTCGCCCAAGGGACAATCGGGACGAATCTGCAAGCACCGAGTGAACGAATGCAATGAGAAGGTGATTTTACAGAAGGTTACGGTATTCCGGCACGGTCTATCGATGACTGACTTTCTTGGGCAAACAAAAGCCGAAGAAAAGTGAAACTTTGACTGTTTGCGAATGGACAAAGGGAAAGTAGGTCATGCGAGGGGAGGGAGAGAGAGAAGGAGAAAAGGGACAGTGAAAGCAATTCATCTTGTTTTGTTTGTCACGGGGAACTAGCTGTTCTTTGCGGAAAGCAAAAAATGGCAACAATGAAACGAGAAAGCGGTGGGGGATTTCGCTTTCAATTGCCAAATCTTTTCGCAAAAAGACGAACAGAAACGTGAAAATTACTATGCAAATTTACGCAAATATTAATTTCAGGCGAAATACCACGTCGACTGCTCGGGCAACGCCATTTGCGTGGACAAGGACGATGGATATGAGTGCAGGTAAGGTAGAGATCAAAGATCACCATCGAATATCAAAGATGAATTGCCTATGGCTTACATCAAGTAGTGTTTTCGTCACAATTTCGGATAAATTCGAGCGGGAACTGTCTGTGCATAACAACCCAAGGAAGATCAGGAAGAAAATGGGAACCCGCTGTTAGATAGAATATTCGCGAATAACAATGCATTATTTTCGCATAACCTTTGTTATTGATGAATAGAGATATTCGCTCTTGCAACACTACCGAGGAATCAGGGAAACGAAAGATTAAAGATCACATTGCCAGATGCCGTCCCGGCTTCGCCGACGTCTCTGCGTCGTATGCCAAACTGCCGGGAAGACAGTGTGTTGAGGCAGTGGACGAGTGCTCCGACGCGTATGTTTTTAATCATTTATGTTTTATTCATTTAAAATTATCATTTATATTTTACATCAATTGTACACCTAGATCGATTTAAAAGTGGATAGTTTTAACATAATTCAATTACTCCTAAATGTAAGGCACCATTAAGTAGTATTGAGGAATGATGTCTGAGTGTCATTTATCAATTGAGTTACAGTTCTCTCAACGACTGTGCTGAGAATGCGGTGTGCGAGGACACGAAGGAGTCCTACGTGTGTGCTTGCCGACCCGGATTCGTCGATGCTTCCCCCAACTCGGTCCACTACCCCGGACGGTGAGAGATATTGCGTCATTACTAGGAAATGGGCGGAAAATGGGAATGCGCTACTGCTAACAACTCCATGAAACGTATTGCGTAGGGTGTTGTATAGACTTTGTAAATGCGAACATATACGAAATCGTTGAAAAGAATGCGTAGAAATTAATGAACTAATTCATTAAAATTATTAATTTGCAGTGTGTGTCGCAAGCCAATTGAGAAGATCACAGTGCAAGACGACACCACTTCACTCTCCGTCGACGAGTGCGATCCACGCAGTCCCAAGTAAATTTCGATTTCAACTTATAAACATATTTGATTATATAATTTTTTTAAATGATCCCGCTCTCTTGTGCTAAAACTTTTTATCTGATTCCTGCGCAAAATTCGCATGAGTTTCAGTGTTGCTTTTAGTTGGTGGAGAGTGATACAATAACAGTCGTGGTATCTACCATATTTGAAAAAAATGGAAAAAATATAATGTCGAATGTTATTTTGTAAAAGAACATTTTTTAAAAACTATTACACAATTTAAATAAAATTAAGATGCGGTCGTAACGAGGTCTGCTCGTCCAAAGTAGTGCAGGGACAGCACGTCTGCGCCTGTGCCGACAACGCATTCAGATACCACGATGGATCGTGTAGATGTGAGTTGTCTGAGTAGGAATGATGCAATTGCATTATTCAATGTAATTAGCACCGCAGACTTAGGAAATCCTCGAGAAAAAATACTACGACTTCGAATACTACGACTTAACTTACAATAAGAATTAGCATATTTGAAAGGATCACAAAAAAATTACACAATCTTCCAGTGTACTCCGCTTGCTCTCGCAACCACAACTGCGACCAGAACGCCGTGTGTCTCAACATGTTCGACTCCTTCACGTGCCAATGCCGGTGAGAGATTGCATAAGAATGACGAAACTCAATGATTTCACATTGGCATGTTCATTACTAGGAAGTGGCGTGAAAAGAAAGAGATGCCTAAATAACGGCACGGTCGGTGCATCATTTCACGACGGAAATAGAGGATCATTACGTTTCATACGGTAGTAGACGGTTTATTGATTCATTGCAGACCCGGATTCCTCGACATTTCTCCCGACGCTGAGAAGTCGCCCGGACGCAAGTGCAAAGAATGTGCGTTTTTTGTTGGTGCCAAATTGCGATTGACCGCTATGCAAACGACAAAAATAAGAATGCTGTGTAAAACTTAGCTAATTGAGGGAATGGAATTGTCCATTCGTCGTATAAGGGAAGTATTCCATGCGAATTCCAAGTTTTCCAAATCCATTTTCCAGTGATCAACGAGTGCGCGACGGGCGAGAACACGTGCGACCGCAACTCGCGGTGCATCGACGCCACCGACGGGTGAGAAACGTCGTTTTCTCACACGTAGTGCAACTTTGGACAAGAAACAATGAATTAGGAAAATGCGCCCAAGCACACCAGCAATTTTGTAGATACGCCTGTGTCTGCGACGCCTCCTTCATCGACGTCTCGTCCAAGCACGGTCTGGCGCCAGGAAGACGCTGCGTCGCCGGTGAGAAACGTCACCCGAGTACACGCAGTGCAAAATTATTTAATTTTTTACGGATTGGTAAATGTTGTATTGTAGCGCACAACGAGTGCCAGTCCAAGTCGCTCAACACGTGCGATGACAACGCAGACTGCGTCATCACCACCGACGGATACACTTGCCAATGGTAAACGTCGCCTTCATTCGCCATCCAAATAGGATTCTTATTGAAATTTCGACTAGTCAGCGATTTATAATCCTTACCACACCACATTTCAGCTACGCCGGCTTCATCGACGTCTCGTCCATGGCCAATCTGGCTCCGGGCCGCGTGTGCACCGTGCAAACGACATGTCCCAAGCAGAAGACGGATCTTATGTTCCTAATTGACGGTTCCGGTTCTATCGGCTCATACGTCTTCAAGAACGAGGTACGGCAGATGAACACTACGTGTTGGGAAACGCCTCCTTGTTCAAATTTTGACACCTAAGAGGATTGTAAACGTCGACCGAGCACACCACTCTTGCAGGTGCTCCGTTTCGTGCGCGAGTTCGTCGAGCTGTTCGAGATCGGCGGCGACAAGACGCGCGTCGGACTCATCCAGTACTCAGACCAGGTTGGTAATCGTCGCCTTTACACACGCAATGCAAATGTTGACAGAGAATTAGTATTTTGGAGAGTTGTTTTGACAAACGTCGACAGCACCACTGCAGATTCGCCACGAGTTCGACCTCAACCAGTACCCGGACAAGGCTTCTGTGTTGCGGGCGATCACGGAGACGCAGTACCTCACTGGCCTGACCAGAACCGGAGCCGCCATTCAGCACATGGTCAAGGAGGGATTCAGCGAGAGAAGAGGCGCACGGTTAGTAAACGTCGTCCTTCCACGCCACAACTTTAATGAATCTTTAATTTTTTCGACAACATTGGTATTGTTGGTAATCGTCGCCCTCCCTTACCCCCACCGTTACAGTGCTCGTTCGAACGACGTTTCCCGTGTAGCAATCGTGCTCACTGACGGAAGATCGCAGGACAATGTGACTGAACCCGCCATGTCCGCTCGACAGCTTGGAGTGAGTGGAGAGAACAAAGATCAAATTTTAATTATAAGATACTTTATTAGTAATTAGTGGACCAATAACAATACATTACTGTTCACACATTTAAAAAAACATACTTTCAGATTAACACATTCGCAATCGGCGTGACGGATCACGTGCTGGCATCTGAGTTGGAGACCATCGCCGGCTCATCGCAGCACTGGTTCTACGTCGACAGATTCAAGGTATGGTGTGGTGACTGGGAAACGTCGTCATGTGGTGAATTAGTCGATTTTGGAAACGAGTGGTGAGTGAAATGTCGCATTCGTCTCTGCGCATTTGCGTTTCACCAATAGAATAGAAAGAATGAAAATAGAAACGGAACATTGTGAGCACCACACCAGGAGAAAAAAATCAAAAAAATAAACAGTATTATTATTAAAATATTAAAATAAATTCTCAGGATCTGGACACGCGACTCCGTTCTATCATCCAGAAGGTCGCTTGCCCGCAGGCAAGAAGGGAACCCACTTCTCCCGAGGTACGATGATATGACATCGTCCCCGAAATACTTGTTATCTAGTTGGCCCGCTATATCCTTATTCAAATAATTCACGAAACACTTAGAAGATACATACTTATACATACTACATACTTATTAAATTATAATTTCTAAAACTACACTCACTGCTTGGCAAGCGCTCTGTTCTGTCTAGCTATTTCGTAGTGGCAATACAATCCCCCTATTACCTACTAATGACGCAATTCATTCTCTTCTCCAGAAGGGTCCATGCAACGTCCGCTCCCAAACGGGCTGCGATCGTGCGCTCAACGAGTTCTGCGTGGAGGAGGCAGGAGTTGGCAAGTGTGTGTGTCCCGATGGATTCCAACGACACCCTCTCACGAGAGTTTGTGGAGGTGAGAATCATTCATCTTCCTTACTCTTTTGTTGTTGGGTATTTGACGAAAAAAGCGTTTTATGTTTGTAATAATTGTAATTTAGTGCACTTAATCTTTGTACTTTCAATCGATAATTCATTACAGGATCACTGTGCAACCCGCAGCTGCTCACCTCCTGCATCTTCCCTGAGGTATTTTTTTAAAATTTTAACACAATTTATTAACTAGTTTTACGAATTACATTCATTTCCAACAGGAATGTCTGATCACTCCCTTCCTCAACCATCGTTGCGCCTGTCCCGAGGGATACACGAGAGACTACAGGAGCGGATTCTGCGGTGAGCGATTGACTAGTGATGACGAAATTGTTATATTTCCTAATAATAATGAAATCTTACGATTGTGTTGTAACGGCGTAAGCTACGATTGCCTTTTCATTATGCAATTATTTTTTTGAAAAATAATTATGAAATCGTATGATTGCGTGGTAGTGATGAATCCTACTATTACTTAAATCTCGTCTCGTTCCAGTTTCCATCAAGGAGGTGCACATCTCGCAGCAATCCGACCCGACCAGCGACTGCAGCAACGGCGGTGAACGCTGCGAGGAGGAGGAACAGTGTGTCAGGTGAGACTCCGCCCACTTTGCAGCCGGAGACCGCGCCCACTCGCAAGTCGCGCCCCTTTTGTTTTTTTTATTTCAATCATTGCTAATTGTAAGGGAATAGAATAACATCAATACAAAGTAGTATTCATTGGTGTTTCAGTTGGTGAATAGAAGTTGTTGGATTATGTTTCAGCATTCAGTCAAAGGCGTTTGTGGTTGCCCCAATTTCGATTTTCGATACACAAATCATTAAACTTCATTTATTCCAGAGACCGCTCCGGCCAGGGCTTCTTCTGCGAGTGCCGTGCAGGATTCCAGCGGTGAGTTTTGAAAGATCAAAGACCAGAGATCACAGAAGATGAATAGTGACGTCATCAGCTAGTACAAAGATCAAAGATCAACTGTCATCCTTTCAGTCGTTCTCGCGACGGTCGCTGCGCCCCTCCCGGCACCTGCGACCCCTCGCATCCATTCGCTTGTGATGTCAGGTGAGGAGAAGCAGAGTAGTCACTCTTACAATCAATAAACTTCGCAATTCATGCGCCTGATCTGAAATATCAAATTGTACTGCAATACTACTTAAATCTTATTTTATAAAGTTGAATTATTTTACTATTGGAAATATAAATAAAATTTGCAGAAAGCGTGAGCGATGCCTGCCTCATGGAAACTACTTCACATGCCAGTGCGATCATTCGGAGAGAAGACACGTCGTAACTGGAGTCTGTCGTGAGTCATTTGTCAATTCGCCCTTATAACGTATCCCCATATTCATTACGTAGTAATTTTAAATTTCGCGTGCCTGATTTTCAAGAGCCTGCTGATTCTGAATATTCCGCTCCGCTCATACCACATCAATTGCAGTGCGCGACGAGTGCGCGCTCGGCCTGCACGATTGCGACCGCTCCGCGCGCTGCATCGACACCGACGAGGGAGAAGGATTCATTTGCGCTTGCCCCAACGGGTACGGTAGACGAACTATGATTGATTATCGTGAAATAATTTTGCATGCGGGATTACGGTATTTTCTGCAGATTCTTCGATCGCTCCCCGAACCCGATCGCCAAGCCCGGAAGACTATGCATTGCTGAACAGAACGAGTGTCTCGATGGATCAGCAAGGTGCGTTAGATAGAATGACGTGGCTATGGTAGATTGATCAATCGCTGACTGACTCCATTCAGATGCTCTCCGAACGCCATCTGCACGGACACCGACCAGGGCTACGCGTGCAGGTTTGTTTTGTAACTTGCGATCATTATCTCTCAGGCATTATGAGACGCTTATGTTAATGTTAAACGAAACTGCTCAATTTATTCGTACTATTGCCTATTGCTTACGAAATTGTCGTCTACGTGAGTATCCATCTTCGATTACCTAGTGATGACGCAGTCTTGTTTAGATGCAAGTCTGGCTACATCGACAACTCCCCCAACCCTCTCGCCTTCCCCGGTCTCGTGTGCACACAGCTCGTCAACGAGTGCACCTCGCCCAGACTGAACAACTGCGACCGGTGAGTTTTCGTGCCGGGTTCCGGCTACCACAGTTTACGGTACCGGTACCAGACTGTAGGGACCATAAGACAGAACCATGATCTCTCTGGTTCCAGCAACGCCATTTGCATCGACACTGCCGAGGCATACACGTGCGTGTGCAAGGCAGGATTCGTGGACGAGGACGAGTTCCGCAATCCCGGCAGGAGATGCAAGAAGGGTGAGGGCTACGGTAGTTATTGATTGGCGCACGGCAGTTATTTATTTGTTTTTGTCAAAAGTTGAACAAAGATCCAATCAAGTGTTTCCCCTATGTTTGACTCTGTTGTCTTGGTGTAGGATGTTGGGCGATTCGCCCACGTATGCAACATTCTAAAAAAATTAAAAGTGGAGTCAATAATTTTACAGTTCACCAGAACGACCGGTGCCAGGCGGGTAAGAACGACTGCGACCGCAACGCCCGCTGCATCCAGGTACTTGAATAGGGTTCAGGGCGGGAAGTGGAACCGGAAGTGCCAGTTCGCAATTCGGAATTGATAGTTTCAAATGGTGCAACTCCAGATTGGTGACAACGACTACTCGTGTGCATGCCCTGCGCAGTTCCGCGACAAGTCGCCCGATGTGTTCAATCGACCTGGTGAGTGAAAGAATTGCATACGTATGGTGCAGAGAGAGCACATTTACGAGGAGAACGGATTTCCAAGGTTTCCTTTCTTAATGGTTCTCTAAGAAAAGAAGACTTGGAGAATGTTTTCCTGGCAAATTTTTATCTCAATGCACTGTTTTGTCTATGGGAAAATAGTTTACCTCAGATTATGAATTGCTGTAGAACAATCACACCGATTTACTATGGGTCGACAGTTTTGAAAAAGTGACGGACTGACAAATAGAAGATATTTCCAAGTGATGACGCAATCCTCCAATTTCCAGGCCGCGTCTGCATCCCAGTGATCCCTGAGTGTGACAATCCCACGCTCAACGACTGTGATTCGCCCGACCGAGCAATCTGCACGGACACAGATGATGGATACAATTGTAGATGCAGGTATGAGAATTGACACTTCCGCCTCAACTTCCGGTTTAATCCCAAACTCAGTTTCTGATTGCGTCATCACTATGCAATATTGCAGGTCCGGTTTCCTCGACATCTCGCCTAGCATAAACAGCAAGCCAGGAAGACTCTGCAAACAGCGTAAGTGCATTTTTTTAGATTTAAGAAAAATAGAAAGACAACGATAGAAAAGGAAATAAATTCGAATCAGTTTGCGATGACAAAGTGGTCTGATTACAGTAACCAACGAGTGCGCGATTGGCACGCACGACTGCGCTGCTGACGGCGGCATCTGCGAGGACACGCCCGATGCATACTCGTGCCGGTAAGGATAATTGTTTTGGCCGGGTCGCATGGAAAATAGGCTTACTGTGATAATTGTGTGGAGCCATCGGAAACGAGTATTATCTTAGCAAAAAACTCATCACTTCAACTATTTAATTAGCTTGAAAATTAATAATTCAAATTTAGATGCGCTCTCAACTACCTCGACGTCTCATTCGACAGAGTCAATCGACCCGGAAGAAAGTGCAAGAGATGTACGTTTTATTATTTTCTTTTACCACAAGAGACAACTCACCACTTTTTCATTTGGTGAAATATATTTTAAGCAACGACTATGAAACTCATGCAGAATGTGGCTGAAGCTTTATCTTAATTGCTCCTTATCGAATAAACCACAATGCTTAAAAAACAAACCCCTCGTTTTCTTTTGTCCAAAAAAATATTGTAAAAAACATGTTTTAAAATTTTTTACAGTAATCGACGAGTGTGCCACGGGTCAGAATGATTGCTCCGCAGAAGCGACTTGTACCGATACCGAGGTATGGTGGAATACATTATTTGGATATCGATGAGTGCCGTGTTCAATAATAATTGTTTATCGATTTTATGATGTTTGATTACGGTATCTTTCCCCTCAGGACTCTTACATCTGCGCCTGCCCGGCGTCTCACATCGACGTCTCGCCCGACTCCGCCTCCAGACCCGGCAGACGCTGCCTCCTCAGTGAGTTGCATCGAAATTTCCGAGAAAAGTTCGCGGCACGATGAGTTCTGTGAGCAGCAAATCATAATATGGTTCATGGTTTCTTCTTGAGATCAGTTAAAAGTGTTTCGTCGTTAGAATCTCTTCCTATTCTTCACGAAAACAACTATTTCGCTGTGTTAATTGCATAGTGATAGATCAATAAATCAATTCCTCAGGAATCAATGAGTGCACCTCGAACCGCCACGACTGCTCATCGAACGCGGACTGCATCGACACGCCGCAATCATTCCAGTGCAGATGCAGGTAAATCGGGTGACAATCGCGCACGCCCGCGCCTCGCCGCGCACTTCATTACGAAAACTGGATCGCTTTACAGAGACGACTTTGTGGACGAGTCTCCCGACCGCCAGCGACGTCCCGGCAGAGTGTGCAGACCCGCCCTTGTTGATGAGTGCAGAATTGGTGAGAGTGATCTTTGATATTTACCGTTTGATCCATTTGGACTTTTTTACATAGCAATGTTCAGATAAGATTGTTTGACTATCGATAGTTAGTGAAAAATGGAGTGTTGAATACGATAGGTTTCACCTCGATATCTTTAGTTAGATTGGACTGTGTCAAACCGATGTGACGTTTCTTCAGCTATTCAATTTTATGAAATATCCTGGATGGTAAAATAAATTATTTTATTTTTTTTGTAAATTCAGGCAAACACGATTGCTCCCGCGACGCGCAGTGCCACGACCAACCACAGGGATTCACTTGCGAGTGCAGAGACAATTTCATCGATCAGTCACCCAATAGAGTCACCCACCCTGGTCAGTATGTAGTCATCATTAGGCAATACATTTCAAGACAATAAAAACCATGGAACCAGCGTTGTACAACATACAAAAGCTAGCTACAACTATCTGATGTCCAGGATGATAGTAGATTCGTGTTTCATCAACGATAATTAATCACCCCTTTTAGGCCGTGTCTGCTCGCCCCGGCCCACTCCTCCGCCCGATGAGTGTCGTGTGGACGTGGCCGCGTCGTGCAAGGTGCACCTCAACGAGGTCTGCCGGTGAGTCGAGCGAACATTCCTGATTGCCTAAAATTCTCATGCTCATATCTGAAAGGGTTCCTGCATACTACTTATTCATGCGAGCGAAAATTTCTCAGGAAGTGTTTTTTTTCTATTTGTGCGGCTGACATACAAAGTAGATTACCTAATGATGACGCAATTCCCTCTCAGTCTGTTCAACGGTGTGCCCAAGTGCTCGTGCCCCGTTGGCTACGATCGTGACGCCGCTGGTTCCTGCTCGATCACAGACGAGTGCGCCAATCCCTCACTCAACGACTGCCATGTGTCCGCAGAGTGCATCGACCAGCAGGTAAGAGATTGCATAAGGATAATGCAAGACAAATAGAATTCAACATGCGAAGTTATTTTTAAATGGTTTACACAACTGTCCAACCCAATCAGTAGAGAAATGCATAGTGTTGTGTAGATGTATGCGGTGTTAGTTTCCTGGAAAAGAAAATGGAAAAAGGAAAAAGGGTGTTAGTTTTTTTCCGCCGCCTTTTTCCGAAAATGCTCGAGATTTGAATTCCCGCATTTTCAGTATCTCGGCTCCCAGTGAAGATAGACATTCGAAACTTCGTTTTAGGGTTAATTTTCACCTTTAGAAATCATAAAACAAGTTTCGCGTGCCTAGCTCTTCTGGGAACCGAGTTATAAGTGATTTTCGATAAATGCGGGAATTCAAATCTTGAGCTTTTTCCGAAAAAGGCGGCGGAAAACTAATGTGGTGTTAGTTTTCGGGAAAAGGGAATGGAAAAGGCTAAGATTTGAATTCCCGCAATTTCTTATCTCAGTTCTCCGTAGAGCAATCGACTCAAAATTTCGTTTATAAGTGTAAAAGGGTCGAAAAATGTTATATTCGAAGTTTTGAGTCGATTGCTCCACGGAGAACTGAGATATGAAATTGCGGGAATTTAAATCTTGGCCTTTTCCCGCTTCCTTTTTCCGAAAACTAACACCACATAACACCCTTTTTCCTTTTTCCATTTTCTTTTCCAAGAAACTAACACCACATTAGAACGTGTGAAACTCAAGAGATTTACGAAAAAATCTACTGAATTTCAGTGGATTTTTTCGTCTATCTATCAGATAGTAAAGAATGGATTTTTTTCAGAATATTTAATGATGATACAATTTTTCGAGATTGCGTAGTGATTATGCAACCCCTCTTCTCAGGTCGGCTACACTTGCCGCTGTCGCCAGGGATTCAAAGACATTGGAGATCGTCGCAAACCTGGAAGAATGTGCAAACCAAGTGAGTATTGCATAGTGATGATGCAACTCTCTTTCATCACTTACCGCATTTCTTTTGAGCACTTACCGTATTTCTAACCTCTAATCAACGCACTTGTCCCCGAAAGGTGATGAAAGATTACATAGTGATGATGCAATATTCTCAATCGTTCAGTGATCGACGAGTGCCAATATCCTCATCTCAACGATTGCCATCAGCACGCGACGTGCGTCGACAAGGAGGAGGGATACGAGTGCAGATGCCACCAGGTGAGTGGGGATTGCATAGTGATGACGCATTCAACAGAGATTAGTTTGAGTCACCATACGGCAATCAAATTTAAACAGAAAGCGATGAGGAGCAATAATAACCAAGATTGTGTAGTGATGCTGCAATCATAATAAGTACCTCCGCCTTTTCCAGGGCTTCAAGGACCTGTCTCAAGGTCGTCCCGGTCGCCTCTGCAAGCAGCTCATCAACGAGTGCGCTAATGTGAGTGAATTATTGCATAGTAATGACGCAATATAAGGATATCAAACATCAGGAAGCAAAATAATTACGTAATATTACCTAATGACGACGCAATTCTTGCAGCCGTCGCTCAATTCGTGCGACAAGAACGGTCGCTGCACGGACGAGGAGGATGGATATCGATGCGAGTGTCGCTCTGGATTCCTCGATGTCTCACCCGAACCTACACTCAAGGGAAGAGCATGCAGACAGTGTGAGTAGGCGAGGATTCCATAGGAATGAAGCAATAGAAGCTCGATGTAACTGGTAACCAGAAGTGAGAACTTCCCACTAAAAGGTAAAGATCAAGTTATCGAATGAAGCGCATATGTAACATTCCGTTTTCGAATTGTAAGGAAAGAATGCGGTCTATTTTCTAATGATGACTCAACTTGTGGATTACCTAGTGATGACGTAATAATCTCAGTGATCAACGAGTGCTCGAACCCCTCTCTCAACGACTGCGACAAGAACGCGCAGTGTCGTGACACGCCCGACTCGTACGAGTGCGAGTGCCCCGCCCACTCGAGGTATACGATGATTATCGATTGCGGTATCCCCAGCTGTAGTTATTGATTAAAAATCGAAGCCAATATATATATACTTTTAAGAGACATATCTCCTTCACCCGCCTTCCCCGGCCGTGTCTGCCTCATGTGTAAGTGTTTTCACTTTTTAACAATAACTTTATTGAAGATTGACTAGTACTGACGCAATATCAATATGTTTTTAGTCGAGAATGAGTGCGAAACTGGCCGTCACGACTGCGACCAGCACGCGATCTGCCATGACAATGAACAGGTATTGCATAGTAATGACGCAATTAGAGATTTTCCTCAGCACTTTGTTTCTGTAGATATTCACAGAAAAGTTAACATGTTTCTACTTCCCAGCCCCTCTAGCAAGTTCTTCGCATTCTAATATGGTACCAATGGAATTTCTCTTTAGAGCTACACTTGCGAGTGCCCCTCTGGCTTCACCGACCGCTCGCCGAGCAAACTCCAGCGGGCCGGACGAGTTTGTGTGCAACTTGTAAGTGTTTTACTGGTGAATGGGAGATAGATGATTGAAGTGGCCGGATTAGGCAAAGAAAGACTTATGTAAAGGAATATGCCCAACAATCATTACTTTCTTTCACAGAAATACTTTTATTTCAATGCTGCGTAAGCACACAGGGAAATCGGTCGATGAAGATTATTGCCAGCGAAGAAACTCTAATGAGAGTAGTAGGGCGACGAAGCACATAGACGCTTAAACGTCTGCGTTCTCCATGACCTTCTTCTTTTCGGGCTGAGGAGATTCGGGTTCTGAATCTGTAAAGAAAATACGATTCATTCGTGCTCGCAGAACTAAACCCAAATATTTTGAGCGCCAGTGAATCGTGAAAACCCTCGTACATGTGCTTTCACTCGTTTGCTAATGTTTTCACAGGGTCGCTCGCTGGAGTTCTTTGAGCTTTTAGGAACAGTGACTTCTGTTGTAGTCGCGAACGTTTTCTTACCGGGAGGGGGGCAGTATATAGTTACGCGCTTTCTGTGTATCAATCCGGCCGCAAGCAGTCGCTGTAAAGCAGTGGGGAGTAGAAAGATTGAGAAAGATCTATTGCCAAAAAACGTACCTTTTGCTCCGCCATTATCTCTTCCCTTCTCCTCTCGCTTCTTGCCCATTCCTCTCTGTCTCTCTGTTTCTTAGTCTTGCACATGATCAAAGGCAAGGCAAGAAGAAGCGCCTGTAATAATCGAATATGCATTTGATAGTTTCTCCATTTAGGCGCAGAATATGAGCAAACATTTTGTAGCTGTCAACATTAATGATTATAGTGGAATTTGAATATTGCTATATTGATGATATGAATGACTCACTGATACGAGTAGAATGAGTGACATGATGCTCATTGTCGCGGCGAATAGGAAAGCGACCGACCCAAATGCGTGAGAAGTGCAAAAATGAGCGAATTGAATGAGATAAACGAGAGCAAGGGGAATGCATTAATTAGTTTATCAATAGTGATGTGACAATCAGTAAATAAAATTGTATTTTACAATTATTTAAACGATTTACACTCCATTTTTAGATCGACGAGTGCTCCTCCGGTCGTCACACGTGCTCCAAGCAAGCTGACTGTAGAGATCTCGAGGAGGGATATACTTGTGAATGCAAGGATGGATACATTGATCGGTGAGATACTTTATCCATTCATCGGAGAGAATATCATTTTCAAATTTAAAAATAAAATCAATAAACGATTTACCTTTTCAGATCGCCCAACATGCTCTCGCAGCCGGGACGCGTCTGTCAGCCGCCCGGTAAGTTCTATTTCGTTGTAAGCACGATATCTCCAATCACAACAAGATGTGAGCTCAATTACCGAGTGATGACGCAATATTCAAATTGCAGAGGTTTGCCCTCAATCGAACGAGTGCTCCTCCGCCTCGATCTGCTCCCCTCTCGGAGGCAATCGATACGAGTGCACCTGCATCCAGGTGAGTACCATCGATCGATAATTGGCACCGACCACATATAATCTTGGCACCGAACCAATCCTTTTGCTTCCAGGGCTACGTCGACCAGTCGCCCGCCGGCCAGAAGGGACGCGTTTGCGTGCGAAGTAAGATTATGATTCAATAAAGCGATTGCATAGTCATGATGCAATCTAGTAATTGCCTAATGATGACGTAACTTCAGACAACGCTTGCCGCGACCCTCGCCTCAACTCGTGCTCTCGCAATGCAATCTGCTACGACGATGTGAACTCTCCCGGAGGATACAGGTTTGTAAATAGAAATAATATAAATTTTCAGCCTAAAATAGACGAAACGATTAAAATGATTATGAAACTGTTATTTTCATCGTCACTACAGTATTTGACAATTCGAAGTAAAAAAAGATGTTTTAATTACATTAATATTTATTTGTAGATGTGAGTGCATCCGTGGTTTCCTCGATCGATCGGACGATCCCAAGATGGCAGGAAGGGTGTGCGAACCAGCGACCCCGCCCACTCCCCCGCCTCGTGAGTATACAGTAACAGATACAGTAGTATGTTACGGCGTTCTCGCGAGTCTATGCTATTTCAGGGAAATATTTAGAACCCAATAGCAAATGGGTTATGGTCTCATCACGAATTCATTTTTAGCATTTTACCAGAACGCCGTGAAGTTGATTTCGAAGCCGTGCGGTGTCCTATACAAAATGTAGTTGTCGTTTCAATATCGACTACCGTAACCTTTCCCTTCCTTTCAGGTCACCCGTGCCAGGACCCTCAGCTGAACGACTGCCACTCTGCCGCCAGCTGTCGCACGACCGGCCCTCAGTCGTACACTTGCGAGTGTCTGCAGGGATACGCTGATAAGAGCCCCGATCCGAGGGGAATGGTGAGAGAGATTGCGTAGTGATGATGCAATAATAAAATGACCAGTTAGAAGGCGAGACAATGAGTGAAAGGTAGAAGGAAAACTACTCTTCATAAAAATGGAAAGGAAGGAATGAAAATGAATAGGTTTCACGCTGCATTCATTTGTGTTTGAGATTTCGAGTGGTTATTGTGTACGCGAGCGCCATCAATGTCCAATATTTTAGAAAATTGAATCCATACATCATCGAAGAATTGTATCCACAAAATATATAAAAAAAAATACAAACAACCATTCAGCCCGGTCGCATCTGTGTCATCACTCAGCCCGTGTGTCTCGACGCCTCTCAGAACGACTGCCACGCTGCAGCCATCTGTGCCGAAGTGGATGGACCCGACAGGTAGGCACCAATACCAATAAGGTTCCCTGCACCGGTTCCGTTACCCACTAAACTCGGCGGATTCCAGATTCACGTGCCACTGCCGTGACGGCTACGTTGACCAGTCGCCCGACAAGCATCACAGGTGAGGAATGAGTGATTGTGTAAATAGTTTGCGCGTGATTACCTAATAATGACGTAATCACAGGCCGGGAAGAATCTGCGTCGAGCAGGTGAACGAGTGCCTCAGCCGTACTCTCAATGACTGCGACCCGTTGGCCGTCTGCGAGGATAGAGTGAGTATTGCGTAGTGATGACGAAATCCAACTTACGATTGCCTATTGATGACACAATCCTTATCCAGGTCGAGGGCTACAGCTGCCGCTGCCCCGTGAACACCGTAGACAAATCGCCCGATATCTCACGACGACCCGGCCGCAAGTGCTTCCAGCCGGTGAGGATTACTGTAGTATAAGGTAGAATACGGTAGTATACTGTAACTCGGTTGCTTGTAATGACGTAATTTTCTTCCAGGTGAACGAGTGCGCGCACCCATCGCTCAACAGCTGCTCGCGCTTCGCCGATTGCTTCGACAAGGACACCGGATACGAGTGCAGGCGAGTTGGCTGCGTAGCTGAGAGAGAGTTGACTGAGTATCAGCACGAATTTGGCTGCGTAACTGCGATGCTCGTCAAAAAATTAATATTAATCGCGCCACATCTTTCAGATGCCGCTCCGGCTACCACGACGAGAACCCGTCGCAGCCCGGCACCAAGTGCACTTATGGTATGATTATCAAATTGTATTCGGTTGCGTAACTCGGAAAGTTGATGACTGAGTATCATCGATTGCAGTTAACCAATCAGTTACAGTAACCATTCGATTACAGTCATTAACGAGTGCGAGTCTGCCAATCTGAACGACTGCGATGACCACGCTGAGTGCATCGACAAACCCGGAGGATATGACTGCCGATGCCGCAATCCATACAAGGACGAGGGTAAGATTGCCTAGTGATGATGCAATTATTATTATATCTCCTAATAATGGTACTAACAGTTAGTGATACTATTTGGCAGGAATCTGTCTAGTTTCGATAAATAGGGATGGAAAATAAAGAGCTCTATGAACTGATTAAACATGCAAAATTGATCTTCAATTATCGACGCTATGAATACCTAGTGATGATGCAATACTTTTCAGGACCAGCGGGTCAGCCTGGACGAGTGTGCAGACTGAACGAGTGCAAAAACCCCTCACTCAACAACTGCGATCAGTCAGATTTCATTTCCTATTGCGAATTTATTCTGATTGAGTTTTTGAAAGTTTGAGACTCTTCCGCCCGATACTCCTCGTCCCTCGCTCGTGGCAAAAAAAGATTAAATCAATGAGATATAGTGACTTCATGTACTTAAATTATTGCTGTATAGTTAAATAATTATTTAATATGCAGAAACGCGGCTTGCGTTGACACTGACGAAGGCTTCTACTGCCAGTGCAACCATGGATTCTACGACAACTCCCCGAATCCCGCCGAGCCCGGTCGAGTCTGCCTCGCATTCCAGGTACCGATATTGGGTACCTTCGGTACCAGTTGGTACACACGTTCATTGGTTCCAACCCTGGTTCCTTGCAGCAAGAGCATCCGGCGGAGCGCGTCACCGTGCACAACACGCGCACGCAGATTCAGTCGGACGTCGGACGGAATGTGCAGCATGTGCAGCACGAGGGAATCTCGTGCGGCCGCAGTTATTGCAGCATCCCGAGACATGAGGTGGTTATTTTTGTATATCTACTTGCAGTAACTAGCAAGTCAGCAAAACACCGCGGGGGTAAGGACGGCTCATAAATCGTTAGGACTTTGCTTCCATAACAGTTCTCTAGAGGAAAGAACAACGGGGTCTGACGGTCCAGAATTTGATAGTGAAAGTGCCGTAGTGATGACGCAATTGCAGGTGTGCATCTCCGGTTCGTACTGTGGCTGCAGACCGGGAGAGTCGAGGGCGAATGAGAACGACGTATGTGTCAAGGTGAGTACTGTAACAATTAATCTAAGTACTAATCACCAATTACCTAATGATAACCAATTACCCAATGCGAAATACTGTGTTGATTGTATAGTGATGACGCAATCCCCTTCCAGGTCGAGAGCCACCCTATGCGTCTGCGTGTAGTAACCAGGGACCGCAAGCCTCTCCTGTACTCCTCTCAATACGGATCCGAGAAGTCGCCGACCTATGTCGAATTCGTGGACGTTTTCAAGAAGGACATCGCCAAGACGTTCGGAGGTAACCCTTGTGTCCAGTTTTCTAACTGAAAGTGTCGTCACGTTTTCTGATTTCAAAATGGATATTTCAGGCACGACCTACGCGCCGCGCTACGTGACCACCGAGATGAACTACGTCACCCACCCAAAGACTGTGAACAGCGACTGGAACGATGGACTGCTTGTAGAGTGAGTGAATTGCGTCATCACTAGCTACATCTTGACCTACATTTAATGTATTGGAGCTCTGCGCATTGCAATCTAATGAACCTTTTGATTTTTTTGGGATTAAAGCCTGTCAAATTGCAGTTTCGACATCGAGATGAAGCCTTCGAAGACGCCAAAGGGAGATGCCGACGAGTGCGATGTGTACCAGCAAATGATGGCTTCCCTACAGGTTAATAATTTTTGCAAATTGATATTTCGTTTAAATTTTAAAAAAAAGCTGATAATGATTGCATTGCGTCTCTATTTGCGCTCCTGATTAACTTATAAAAAATGTGTGCAAAAAGTGATTATAATGCATTTTACAGCGTTCGAACAACCATATTGGTGGAGGAGCACTCGAGATCGCCATGGACTCGGACATTCTCTCCCCTTGTCATGTGGAGAAGGACGAGGCGGCGCCTAACATTGGACCTTGTGGAGGATTGACTTGTAGAGATGGATTGGGAGAGGTGAGAGACAAATTACATGGTGCAACTGCATTCGAATCCGAGATGATGTGAGGTGATTAAAAGAGTTGATTTCGAAAATTAGCGATGAAATGTGCATAAATTCCAGGTGTGCATTGGTGGATCAATCTGCGGTTGCCCCAATGGCTACAAGCGCAAGGGACCCAACGAGGCGTGCTACGCTGTCGAGGGTGAGGAATTCTACCCTCTATTTTTTTTATTAAAAAAAATTATATAATAAAAGTTATTTTATCATAAGAATGTTTTAGGCTGGAACGTGCCCCTTCTCGTCCAACGTGATCACCAGACCACTCTTCACTACAACAGAAGCTACGGAAACCCGCTTGAGACACTGAACAAGCAGATCACTGAGCGATTTGAGACCGTAAGAACATTTATCTTACCATCCTTGTGGTGTCTCTTTATTACACATATTGTTATGAAGTTCAAAATGAATTCTTTTGTTATGGTTATGAGGTTCAAAATGAAAATCAATTCGAAACTTCCAGGGAGTTGGTGGGTGCTATCCTCACACCGAGCTCAAGCAGTCTTACATCACGTCGGAGGTCAACGACATTGAGGTACACATCCTAGCCATGATTATATTGACAAAGTCTACATAGTTAGCAATTGCATTAGATACATTTCATAGTGATGACGCAACTTTTCTCAGGAGCCGTCTACTGTCAACGCTACTCTGGACAGAGGTCTGCTCATCAATGCAACAATGTTCTTCAGAAAGGGAGCCGTACGAACGCCCAGTGATGTTTACTACAGTCTGATCAAGTGAGTGATAAGATTACACGTAGCGTAATAATTCCTACAAACTGTTTTATTTAGGTTTCTGAAGCCTAAGTTGTTCTTAATTTACTATGATGTACAGCATTAATAATACTGGAAAAAAATGTCAGGTACATCAAGGACAAGAACCACGATGAGATTGGAGACTCGGAATTGTACCTCTCCGATTACCAACTCGATCCATTCAAGCCTTGCTTCAAGGTGAATAGAACTATATTCTTTCGTCAGAATTTGATTGTGTTTCAAGATTGCGTCAAATGACTCAGCAGCGAGTGCAAATTGATACGCATCGCTTTCGAATTCGAGAAAAAGGAAAATATCACGATTTCTATATACTCGTCGCATTACAACATCACAATGTTCTCAGAACTCCTGCCACGCTTCTGCTCGTTGCATCGACATCTCAGCAACGCAGTACAAGTGCGTGTGCAACGAGGGCCATCGCGACCTCGACCCCACCAACCCCGGCAGGAAGTGCCTCGCTACCAAGGTTGGTACCAGAAACCAGGGACCTGGGACCAAGCACCAGGAACCAGAAAGTAGCTAATATTGCAGGGTTACAACGAGTGCGAGCGCAAGGAGGACAACGAGTGCAGCGAGAACGCGAGATGCATCGACCTGGACCATCTGTACAAGTGAGTTGGGGAAACATTAACTATAAACAGACAGTAAACACGAAACAAAAAGCACGTGAATAATATGAGAAATGTCCAGAGTCACAATATTCGAGTAATCCAATACGATGACGCAATCGCTCCTATTCCAGATGTGAATGCCTTCCTTCCTTCACCGATGCTTCTCCCTCCGGTTCGATCCCCGGTTCGATGTGCGTCCTCGACTACTGCAGTGACATTGACTTCTGCCCGAGAAACACGACCTGCAAGAACCTCGAGCAGCAAGCGGAGTGCGCATGTGATCCCGGATTCGCCGATATCAGGAAGTGAGTTAGGGATGATTGCCTATGAATGGCGTAATCAAAGAGAAAAGATTGCAAACTGGATTTTGTGTAAAGCATACTGATGTTTATGAGAAAATATGAATGAATTATGGTAAATAGTAAAACTTTAAACAAACAAACAAAAAGATGTAATACTGTTGTTTCTTTCCAGGTCGGAGCGTCGTTCTCAACTAGGCATCGCTGACTCTCTGTGCATGCACCTGAAAGACGTCAACGAGTGCGCGCTAGGACTCACCAACTGCTCGGGTACGGTATCATGATCAATAACAATCCACCGTATCCCAATGTCTACTGTATTCTTCCGTTCAGGAGTCGCCGAGTGCACGGACAAGCCTCTCGGATACGAGTGCAAGTGCCCCGAGGGCTACATCGACGGCAATCCCGACGAGCCGGGACGGTGAGTGTGGTCGACCTTTACTAATCCTATCCTTGTCCAAAATAACGTTGCGTGTGCGCGGGCGACATTTACCACATTTGCAGCGTGTGCGGAGCGCTGCTGTGTGACATGTGCAATGCGCACGGCGACTGCGTGCACAATGCGGCGACGAAGAACGTGACGTGCATGTGCTCCGATGGATGGACGGGAGAGTTCTGCAACGTGAGAGCGTGAACATTCTTAATTGCGTCAAGCTACGCAACAATCAGTAGAAAACGAATTAGTACAGTGTGAACATTGTAAATTGCCAGGTGGCTCCCTCAAACGCCTCAACAATCTTGATGGTTCTTCTCGCTCTTCTCTTCCTGCTTCTCGCCCTGTGGTGAGTGGTGTACATTCTCAATTAATTTATACGATTTTTATGTTGATGATGTGTGTACATTCAAATATTTCGAGTGAGAGAAAAACAATAAATTTGCAGTTGTCTCCTGTTCTTCTGCACCAAGTGTCACTGCTTCGGCGCGCGGCCCGGCGGCTACTTCTACCGTGGCCAATCGACCGTTGGAGGATACAGGTACTGCAATTATCTTTTTTTTTGTAACTAGCACTCTAGTTTGATAACTTCCATATCTCTAAATCTCTTGGCAAATTTCTCATTTCATTTAATTGATCTCTGATGGTTCTCCAGAAAGGGCGGCGCTTGGCCGTGGTCTACCCTCGAGGGTTCGTCGTCTTCCGAATCTGGAGCCGAATTCTCTGGAGGATCCGCCGCAGGTTCGGATTTAATCTTCGATCTCTCATATCTGAGTTGCATGTCTACCTTGCCTTAGACGATTTCTTTAGACCCCTTTCTGTAGTCTGATAACTGATGTTTTTCAGGCGAATACTACCCTGACATGGGCATTCCTCGAGCGAAGCTGCGCAGTGAGAACATTGTCAGAGGCGGCAGCTCCGATCACGTCGAGGTTGGTATTACGTAGTGATGATGCAATCGCTAAAAGCGTAATTCTACGCCGCCTTGTAATGAGTCTACTCCGATGGCTAAACAATGAAAACTCTTTCGTGCTGATTACTTAGTGGTGACGAAACAGTAATGGGCTCTCCTTCCAGGTCTCCCGCATGGAAGAGTACCTCTCTTCGGGCACCACCGACATGCGCATTCCCCGCGCTCACCTAGCGGGCGGGGCACGCGGCATGTCCGAGTTCGATGCCATCTCTGAGGCGAGCAGTGGATACACAATCAGGTGAGTAGAGGGAGAGGAGTAGGGATGTTATGCTGGAAATTAGAAATTGATGATTCAGTAGATGTAGAACTTGATGATTCAGTAGATTTAGAACTTGATCATTCAGTAGATGTAGAACTTGATTCCAAGCCTACAGACTGGGGTCAGGGCACAAATGAGAGTCTCTATCGATGTTGTAGGCACTCTCACTTCCCCTTTCTGTAGGATTGGTTTTCTTGTTGAATGATGTTTTGGTAAAAAGTGATGGTTGATCACTTTGTAGGGAGGAAGTGGAGCGTAAAGTGATCACTGATGTGACAACGAAGGAAGTGACGACGACCACGACGACTGACGAGGCCGGAAACACGATTGGTACATATTATTATTATTATAATTGGTAATTACAATTATTATTATTATCATTATTCGATTAACACGTATTTAATGAAGAATGAAAGGGGCGAAGTAAAAATCATTGCGAATATAGAATACTAATTAGTTAGATTGATGTGTTTTCAGTGACCACAGCCGAGATTTACTACCCGGGCAGCATGAGAGAGACGTTGGGAGAGGAGAGATCATCGGCCGAATTTGAGAGCGCCCAGGTAAAACACATTTCCGAAATTCTCGAAAAAGTATTCATTTGGCACATTTTACTTTGCTCCAATAGAACAACGAAAAATTGATGATAAGAAATCATTTTACGTGAGAGTAGTGAAAGCTAACCATCGCTTCCATAAAATCAAGAATTGAAGTTAATCATTTCAGAACCTCTCTGCCTCTTCTTTCGTTTCTTCTCGAGCTGCAGCTGGAATGAGAGCTGACGAGCAGGTTTGTTATTTACAATTGAGATCATGCCATAATTAAGCATACGCATAATTGCCTAGTGATGATGCAATAATATATTTGATCTGTGCAGGAGCGCGGAGAGTCCGTGGCCGAATTCTCGATCGGTCGTGCGACGACGAATCGATCTGCTGCTGCAGCACACGCAGCACATGCAGCCGGCATGTCGAGCGGCGACCGCGAGCTCAGCGAGTACATCTCGGTTAGTACGAAATTGGTGCTATTTTGGTTGACAATGAGTTCATCTTGGGATGGTCATTGCATCAGCAAACTGTAACAAAATCGGAACAGCAAAGGACGAATTGGCGGATGCAATATTGTTGTTTTGTTTTCAGGAGGAAGATGAATCTGAGGGAGAGGAGCATGAAACAGAGGATAGACGAACAAAAGTGACCCACTCTCGGTGAGGTCTTTGATTTATCGATTCTCGACAGCTACTCCGGTATTTATTTCCAGGCCGGTATAAACTGTATAAACTGTATAAACTGCGTTTCCAGTCTGGAAACAGATAGAGATCCAGCCTGGAGACGTTTCCAGGCTGGATTCTGGTGTAATTTACAGCCAGGAACCCAGTATAGCGCGATTTTCAGCTTGAAATCTGGTATATGCAGCTAGGAAAAAATACCAGAGTATGTTGATCAAGGCTTTCATCAACTCTTTTTTCCAGATCCTTCGATCCGTTCCCAGGAGGCGCCTCTGAGCGATTCCGCAAGGAAACAGTGACCACGACTTCGAATGTCACGACTAATCAATTCTAAATCTCTACCGTAATCAAGCATTATTGATTTCCACTTCCCCTTTTTATAATATCCGATTCGCCAATATTACTATCAGATCTGCACAAATCATCAGCAATTTTGCTTCATACGTGGTTGTACTCTTATCTTCATATTGTCTGCTAACCTAGCCTGGTGTGATCGTTTTGTTCATAAAATTCGCAACGAGACTTATAGGAAATTCGTACCATTGCTCAAACCTCCCGAATCGAGTACCTCTAAATTTCAATCATAGTTAGTTTACGATCGAGAATCACTGCTACAGTATTCTTGCCTTCTCAACTATAATCGCTTGCCTTTCTAATCGATCTTCTCGTTAGAACCCATATCAAAACTATGACTGGAATGTTAATCAATAACTTCTCAGCATGTCTCGATCCAATCATTAAGTTTCTTGCCATTTTATCCCACAAGTAGATCCTGATTGTTATGAAATGCGATTATTAACGAGATAAAGATATTTATTATTATTTTTGATTTTGCGTCAGTGTTTTTGTGTACATATTCGAAAGGTGGTTTTAGATAGTGAGACCAATTGAATGAGCACAGCACGAACTATCTGGCCAACTCCAAATACCTCCACTTCAGTGCGTTCAAAACAAAGAGGAAACGTGAATATCTCATCCAGCCAAAGATGAAATGATATCTGGTTTCAACACATTTGAGGTCCCTCCATAATGTGTTATTGGTTTGCCTAAGAGATGGTGAGGTTTTATCAAACTGATGGCGCCCCTTTCAGCTTTCTGGCGTTCGTTCGATAGCGATGATTACTATAGGGATTTTGTCGTCCTCGTTTGACCGTTCTTAACTTTTTCTTCCGATATAATGAGTTGGGTGCGACCATATATCGCGCACGATCTTGCAGACCTCGAAGAGCAGGAAGTGGTTCGGAAGAAGAAGAAGAAGAAGCGATCAAAGTCTTCCGTTAGAAAGATTGCTCATTAATTGGGAATCTGCGTCGGATCATCGTCCATCTCGGCCGATGCCCTGCAGCATGAGAAAAGGGCAGTGGAATAACCACAATACAAACATTAACGAGTGGGATGAAGTAATATAGTTGCTTCTGCACCACTTTGAAGGACAAGAGCACCGGACGACAGGTTGCTCCGATTAGAAGTCGAGGCGACCTTAGGCGGAAAGAATTCCACGGTCGTTGCCCGCTTCCTGCGCAAGCTGAGGTTCCATTACTATCGACTCTTGAAATGAAGCTGCATCGCTGTCAACCTACTTTCTGATCGCAATGGATGAGTGTGGGAAAATAGAGTTTTAGTGCGGGCCAATATGCTCACTTCCCGCATTACCCGATCCGTCGTGAGCCCATAAAAGTACGAGCGATACTAGAATTAAATATTTTATTCAATCACGTTATCCAGCTGGCACAACTCATAAATTTTTGCGGTATTAATAAACTATCCGCGCTTGACGCGTGAGATGGCGATGTCGTCCGCGATGAGTCTGTTGTTGCGGCGCCCGTAATCAGTTGGTTCTCCGCGCTTGACGCGTGAGATGGCGATGTCGTCCGCGACCAGTCTGTTCGATCGGAGCTCAATGAGGCCTTGATCACGCTTGTTGCGAAGTTCGCACTGAAATCACCTGATTATTACAGTTTCCAATGCACGATTAGTCTCTTATTTTTCGCGCTTTCATGTGGAACTAACGCGAAAAAAATAAATCAGTGCGTTCGCGTAAGGAGTGCAGATATACCAAAAATTCCATACAGCAAAAAGTGACTAGTTGTTTATTTCACATATTCTGATAGTCATTGGCATGGTCTATCAAAATACGCTTCATTCATGAGCTGATGTCTCTAATTTGCATAATTACATCAGGTCAATTCAAATGAAATGAATCGAGAGAGAATCGGGCAGAATGCACGTACATCTTTCATTTTAGACCGCGCGGTGGTGGAATGAGGGCGAAATGAGGGGTTCCTCTCGATTAGGAACGATCCGTATTTCCATGATTTATGTCTATACCCGCCCTCCAAAACAATTGTGGTTGTGCGTGTTCGACCACACTTACAAACTTTAAAAAAAGACCCACACTTCAAAAAACTTCAATATAGCTCAACTTTGACCTGCTGTAATTATGCAATTAGAGGAATCAGGTCATGAATGAAGCACATTTTGATAGAGCATACCAAGGGCTATCAGAATATATGAAATAAACAACTAGTCATTTTTTTTTTCTGTTCGGAGGGATAGAAATTCTTACGCGAACGCACTGATATTTTAACACGCGTTCTCTTTAGGAGTAACGGGCAAAAAATCGGTTAAAATAATTAACACGGGCTCAAAGTTTGGCAACCTTAAAATAATGAAACTTACAGAAGCTAGGGACACAGCCAAGAGAAGGACAAGGATCAACCTCATCTTAACTGCATGATGTGTTCTCACGGTTCGAATTTATATTCGATTCACAAAGGGGCGTCTCTACTGTCGGTTCTGGTCACACTGCGAGGAGTCGCACAGAGTGGGTCACAAGGTTACACGCACATTTTGTTTATATCAATCAAGATACTTTGACCGTAGGAACAAATATGTGTACCGTGATGTGCTGCTTTGGAAGTATTATCATAACTCCGATAAGACTTTTTAAAACGTTACCCGGAAATATCCCGAATTTATTACGAGCTCGCAAAATGTGTTGCCTAACTTGCCCTGATTTTCAAATATTCTAATTTCCCGCTTTTTTCGAGGTATACTGTGGCTCAAATCGGTATTTATTGCGTTTTGCGTTTGTATCATATTTTCTTTTTATCTTCATTATTTATTTTCTTACTTTAGTTCGATCGAATAATCTATCGACCCCACCATCATTGCCATGTTGTTTTGAGTTTATTTGTGGCGTTTCACAAATGAAAACATAACGCCACATGTTTTACCATATGTTTGAGAATCAAACCGTCTAAATGAATGCCAAGATGAGAATAATATAAGAGAGAATATGAGGCTGTTCGCGAAAGGATCAATGTACACTGAAATTGAAAAGTACTAGCAAAATGTGAACACTGATGTTATCGAGTGCGCTGATGATTATGGTGACAATCATTTTTCATTCCACTCATCGGTCGGGGAGTACTGTAACTACCGTTTTTGAGGCTACAATGCCGTATCTCGAGACCCCGTGAACCGTTTCCCATGAAAAATTTTTTGGGATGTTAGTTTGAGTTGCCAATAACTATTTGATACTCTATTTTGAGATTGCTATTTTTAGTCATCTATCAAAAAAATGTTCTCAAACACCCCTCATAACTAATGTTAATGACATATACCAGAAGATGCAATGTTTCCTCAGCTTCCATATTCTTATGCTACATGCATACTTCAGAGGTACCAGTGATGTAGATCATGCGCTTTTTCTTCACTATTTTGTGCTTCATTGACCGCGCAGGAGAGCGCTAAATGAGAATGATCAGTGCAAAATGATAATAAACGATGCGAAAATGGTCAGTTCCCCCACGAAATAGTGAATAAAAAACGCATGATCTACATCACTGGTACCTCTGAAGTATGCATGTAGCATACGAATATGGAAGCTGAGGAAACATAGCATCTTCTGGTATATGACAGGAATCACGAGAGACTCGAGGATGGCCGGGACCTAGAAAATTTTATTTTTTTAATTTGGCTGAAAAGTTAATACAAGGTACATCGAACTGCGTTGACAGAATTTTTTTAAAAAATCTAGCAGCCGCGTGAAACACAAATAAACCTGGTGAGTTCGGATATTTTTTACATAACCCCAAAATTTGAAAAATCATAACTGCTTTTAAAATGGAGGTAGAAAATCACTGTTTCGTTCATTAGATACAGGGAAGTCTCAGCTATAAAACAAAAATAGTGCATTCATTCCTGGCTCATACTTCTGAGCTGGGCGGTCGGTTTTGTGAAATATGTCGTGATTTCCCTAAAAGTCAAAACTACGAGCCGCCTCTACGCGCGTTCTGATGGGGCAACTCGGGCCTATTAATGAACGGTTAAATGAGCAGAATCGGCCCATGCGTTGTAAAAGGGCACTGCTGAATGTCAATCCGTCTGATCGTGGCTTATTGAAAGCCTAAAGGGATTTCTGTATTTTTAAGTGAAATAGCACGAATACTATTCCAAAACAATATTTTGCTGGTAAGAATCACAATCTAAAATCATTTCTTGGAGAAAAAAATAATTAAAATTTTCAGACATGATTTTCATTTTCGCAGAAAATTTATGTTTTAACTATCCAATTGTGCGCAGCTCTACTAAAAATAACCGTATATGATGTTTTTACAACAAAAAGTTTGTGAAGCATGTTGTATTCCACCATTTTCGAGATAAACTTGTATTGGAATTCAATAATTTATTTCGCCCCTTGCTATGCATCTTGTCATGATCATACTCCTTGTGAGGTATCCTCATGATGTGAGGAACATATGCCTTTTTGAAAGTAAGACGCTATCTATTCGTAGAAAAAAGTTACGCCACCAAGAAAATCAAATATCTGCACGGGAGCGCACGCTCTGCCTTCTCTAGCACTCTCTCACTTGAACACTCTCTCTCGCTTGGTTCAGATCCCCAGCCGGGCACAAATCTTTTGCTATTCTTACTATTGCTCCTAATCAATTTTTTGAACCAGAATAAGCCTACTTCCAATGATTCAAAACTTTATTTGTTTGTTATTCATGGCTAAGTGGTTAAAGGGCGCGACATTCAAAACCGACCTACGCAGGTTCGACCCCAGCAGCGGGATATCCTTTTGCCACATTTTTCGAAGCATTGCGAAGACCGCTTAACATGTTTTCAGGTTCCGCGAAACGTGTTCGAGCACCTTTTGACTTATTATAAAGTTGATTTATGAAATTTTTGAAAGTCCTCAAAACGAATCGGGTAGTGTGGGTATCCACGGGAAAAGTGTTTTGCGATGTCGCAAACGTCTTCAAACATGTCAGAACTAGATTATAACGAAATTTCCTTCGTGGCTCCGTTGCAACTTTTTTTCGATCGCTCTCATTCTCACAACGGAAACGCGAATACCGTGTGTTGATTTCCCTGATGTGTTCGAACACGTTTGCGACATCGCAAAACACTTTTCCCGTGGATACCCACACTACCCGATTCGTTTTGAGGACTTTCAAAAATTTCATAAATCAACTTTATAATAAGTCAAAAGGTGCTCGAACACGTTTCGCGGAACCTGAAAACATGTTAAGCGGTCTTTGCAATGCTTCGAAAAATGTGGCAAAAGGATATCCCGCTGCTGGGGTCGAACCTGCGTAGGTCGGTTTTGAATGTCGCGCCCTTTAACCACTTAGCCATGAATAACATACAAATAAAGTTTTGAATCATTGGAAGTAGGCTTATTCTGGTTCAAAAAATTGATTAGGAGCAATAGTAAGAATAGCAAAAGATTTGTGCCCGGCTGGGGATCTGAACCAAGCGAGAGAGAGTGTTCAAGTGAGAGAGTGCTAGAGAAGGCAGAGCGTGCGCTCCCGTGCAGATATTTGATTTTCTTGGTGGCGTAACTTTTTTCTACGAATAGATAGCGTCTTACTTTCAAAAAGGCATATGTTCCTCACATCATGAGGATACCTCACAAGGAGTATGATCATGACAAGATGCATAGCAAGGGGCGAAATAAATTATTGAATTCCAATACAAGTTTATCTCGAAAATGGTGGAATACAACATGCTTCACAAACTTTTTGTTGTAAAAACATCATATACGGTTATTTTTAGTAGAGCTGCGCACAATTGGATAGTTAAAACATAAATTTTCTGCGAAAATGAAAATCATGTCTGAAAATTTTAATTATTTTTTTCTCCAAGAAATGATTTTAGATTGTGATTCTTACCAGCAAAATATTGTTTTGGAATAGTATTCGTGCTATTTCATTTAAAAATACAGAAATCCCTTTAGGCTTTCAATAAGCCACGATCAGACGGATTGACATTCAGCAGTGCCCTTTTACAACGCATGGGCCGATTCTGCTCATTTAACCGTTCATTAATAGGCCCGAGTTGCCCCATCAGAACGCGCGTAGAGGCGGCTCGTAGTTTTGACTTTTAGGGAAATCACGACATATTTCACAAAACCGACCGCCCAGCTCAGAAGTATGAGCCAGGAATGAATGCACTATTTTTATTTTATAGCTGAGACTTCCCTGTATCTAATGAACGAAACAGTGATTTTCTATCTCTATTTTAAAAGCAGTTATGATTTTTCAAACTTTGGGGTTTTGTAGAAAATATCCGAACTCACCAGGTTTATTTGTGTTTCACGCGGCTGCTAAATTTTTAATCAAAATTCTGTCAACGCAGTTCGATAGAGGAAGGTTTGATGTACCTTGTATTAACTTTTCAGCCAAATTAAAAAAAATAAAATTTTCTAGGTCCCGGCCATCCTCGAGTCTCTCGTGATTCCTGTCATATGACGACCATCGCAAATCGAGCATTTTATGGAAATAATAAATATAATAGGATAATAGTTGTATTAGGATATCAATTATATGGATAATTAGTATACGGCCTACTCGATGAAGAGCACGTTAAGCAAAGCTAGAAAGCAGTCGAAAGTATCGTGGAAGTCGTGGTGCAACTTTGGCGTAAATACTACACGCACAGAGAAGAAATATTATATTGTTTCAAACAAGTTACACCGAATTTGAATCGAATCGCTACTAGAATGGCGGCGGGACACGAAAGACATAAGAGCAGCCCAATTTTCAGTCATGCAGAATTCGAAAGGTCGAATCCTTAGACCAAGCACTGATCTGTGCTATTGATTTGCTGATATTACCAATAAATTATTTTTTGTAAATATGACTTTGATTTTTGAGATTTTCCCGTCATTCATTTAAAAAAGAAGTCCGCCATTCATTTAAACAAAACTTTTTGTCCGAGTGTCACTCGAGATACTCCATTTACTGAGTCAAGCGGGGGAAAGGGGGAGGATCTCGTGTTAGGCTTGAGACGGCGCTCACTCCTTTGTCTGAATACGCTCGCCTACAGTATTCCGCAGAGTTTTATCATTCGCTCTCGTCTCTCTCGCCATGTGTCTGAAAACAGTGGGCGTTCTGCGCGATTACAACGCCGTTCTACTTGACGGCTACTGCTCCGGCTTCAATTGTGAGTGCCGGATATTGACTATTTTTAAACATTTCACATGAAATCGAGAGTGCAACTCTAAACTAGCTCTCGAAAAATGTCTGCTGTCGAACCGTATACGTAGAGTTCTAAATTACATTTATTCAATAATGAGCGTAATAAGCACCCCAGGTCGCCGGCCTGGCTATGAGGTCGAGGCCGTTCGATACGCCATGGCGATTGCTGGCTATTGCGGAGAGATCATCCAGCGAGATCTCACAATCGACGAATCACTAGAGATGATTTCGAATGGTTCGTTCGTTATTTCACTCTCTGTCTCTCTTCCTCCTTCACTTCCCTATCCATCCATTCGACTCTTTTTGGAGAGCAGACGAAAGAAGATAACGAGTTTAGCTCCCCCGTAGTTCCATATCGTGGTTCCAGAGGAGCTAGAGAGACTAATAGAATTGTTGTTGACTGGATTTCTCGGTAGCGACCCAAATTGACTGACTCTAGTTCCGCAAGATGTCGTGATATATAATTGATGAAATTCAATTCTTTACCTGGATTTTTCCCGCCCACCACTCTCGCAGTGGCAGTGCTTGCATGCAGGTCATATTTTATTAGACAAGATCGACTCAATTTATTACACTGAAAAAGCGATCAGAACCGGATCGAGTTTATAATTTTACTTTGTTGCGTCAATAATATTTTCAGTGAAAAGAACTGGCAAACAATTGCTTCCACGAGATATCGGTAACGGTGCGTGAATGTGAGACAGCTAGAGAGAGTGCGCGAAACGAGAGAGCCAGACAACGAGCGGACCGCTTAATGTATGAATGCATCTAATGTATGCGGGGCTATCACATGAAACACTGCGTCCGTGGCAGTAGTTTTGATGGCAACACATGAATGCACAATTAGGAAAGGTTGGCCTAGTGCACAACTAGAGTGTAGGGAACTGTAGGAAATCAGAACATCACGAAACAGAAAATTGATCGTGCGGGAGTCGAGTCTTCAACATTCCGAAAGATATTGGCACTAAGCTAAGTGTTCGTCTGATTGGCACGGTATGTGAGAGCAGCCGGGTGCCCAAGCTAACGCGGCCAGAGTTTTTGCCAGTTTTCTCATTCCCGGGGGGCATTAAGCAGATTTGAATGACCGATATCGTCATGGTCTGGAGTCACATATCGATCGTATATGGTCTCGTCTGGAAACTTCATATCCTCGATACGAGCTTCCCTTGTAAGGGCCATACTTTACCTCCGCCCGAGGCTAATCAACCCGATTGCTTGCCTAATCGTGTTATACAGATCACTACGAGAATTACATAAGGCGAGAGATGATTGTTATGTCAGAGAAGGTAATACCAAATAGTTCACATCCGATATACTGCATATAGTAATGCAGTGAGGATGTGCAGCCCATTCATTACGCTCGGTCGGTTGATCTGGTTTAGAATCTTATCCGTTTCGTGAGTTGTACCTTCGATATAACCGTGACTGCACGAGGGTAGTCGGTAAATAGGTTAGAGAGGGAATTTCGAAAATAGCGAGTGTTACCGAGTGTATATCGCACAAATGGGGGAAATGAGAAGGTCGCACAATGCAAGGAACAAAATTGAATAATTGGTAGATTTATTGATTCGATATTCTACAGGCAGCGCTGATCTTGCCCACTATCTCATTCGACAGACACCTGCCCGCATGCACAAGGTGGCCTACTCCGTCGCGCCCTTCTCGCAGTCCTACGGCTTCATCAGCGCGCATCGAGTGCGCGTCCGCGGCGAGGTAATCGCGCATGCAACGCGCGACTGTCATGTCGATGAATATTTGTGACTAAACTATATTAAAAATTGAATAGAACAAGGCAAATGCAAACCGCACGGAATTTAGGCGATATAAACAACCTTATAAATAAGTAAGTACTTATTGTCTTTTGCGTGCCAAAATTCAGTAAATGGAGCGTGTGGAAATATGATAGGTCAACTTTCCTGGAGTTTATCAATTCAAGCTATAATATAAATAGAGAAAGATTTCATTCGAGTACAGGTAAATTCCCGTCTTTCATTCACGGGAGAAAACTTGGAAGCTATTCGAGTGCAATGTGTATTCCGTCAGACGGTGCTCAGCATGATTCCCCTGTGGATGGGCACACTCGTCTTCGGATCCATTATCGCACTCGCTGTCCTGCACACGGCGCATAAACATCGCCTGTCTCTCCGACCCGTCCGCAACGTGAGTGGGAGAGAGAGAGAGAAAGCGGGAGAGAAAAAGGACGAGAGGAAAACCTAGCACGGCGTTTAAAATATTATCGGCTTTATGTGGGGTCGCGAATTTACATCAAGCGAGAAGCTAAATATGCGGGGTCGCGAATTTACATCAAGCGAGAAGCTAAATATGCGGGGTCGCTTTATGTGGGGTCGCGAATTTACATCAAGCCAGAAGCTAAATATGCGGGATTGGGCGTCGCGGTTCGCTTTTCATTACTTGCAGTGGTTCTCATTGGTGATTCTCAAGTGCGTCTTTGCCCACATTTGCGACTACCTTCGAGTGATGGCGAAGCAAGCTAATCTGGTCAGGCAACCAATAGTACTTCCGATTTCTTAAACAATCATCACTGCATCTAAATGCACTGAAGTCTTTTTCGGGGTAATGAATTAGATTAGATCTCGTCATTTTGCACACTCTCTACAACGGTCAGAAGAGATGAGAAGATACGGAATGAATAGGTCTTTTCCAATAATTTATCTGGATTTCAAACACTACTCTCAACGCGAACGCCTCTTCCTTCTTCAGAAACTGTCTGGCTTGATTCTCTGTTTGGCGGTCGTCCCATTCCTCTTCTCCTCTGTCTGTCTCACTTCTGTTCTCGAGTCGGAATTGAGAGACGAACTGTCGAAGATGACGAGTCTCTCACCGCGCGTCGAGAACCTTGACCAGGTCAGACACCTGTCGTCAAGCCGTTGCGGACACGCAGCATTGATAGAGATGCATAAACTAAGTGCATACTTTCATGAACAGGCACTCAAGTTGACCCGCCTACTTATGTGTAAATATGGCCTATATATATATATATATATACATATGTTGCCCTTTTTCCCTGTTAGTAGGCTGGTCAACTTGAGTGTCTGTTCTTAGTAAGAATTGGAATGAGTGCAGGAAAGCAACGAAATGCAGTGCGCAAGAAAAGATTGCAGCTGATCAGTCTCATGTCGACTGAGGGATTCTCGTACGTCAGAACAAACAAGATCTACGAGTTGGCCGAATTTTGCAAGAAAGAGCAGTGCAAGCAGCTGGAGAGAATCAACCGGTACTCAGTAGACTTTAGCCAATCCCCACTTAGTAAAGTGTAAAAAAAAATGAAATCGTAGTACGATGACGTACGGATCGTTCGCGGAGTACGTGGAATCGCTTGAGGACGAGAAGAAGACAACAATAATGTCGGCGGATGAGATGTACGAAGAGTGAGTGACGTGTCTTAATTGAAATAGTAAAATAGTACGTCATACATAATTATGAATTTCTCAACCAATAACGAGTCGTTTTTGTTATTCGTTATTAATTCGAGTCGTTATTAACGACCAGGGGTTGGAACTATAAATAACATTTTTACATAAATTAGAATGTCAATTTGCTTAATCACGGAGTGGAGCATACACAATGCTAATTAATTTATATTCCCGATACAAACATATGTGCACTTCTCTATACGCCCACAACGAATACACTTACTATTCTCTAACATTGAGATCATTCAACGTACAAATCTCTCGTTTTCGCACGCTCTCTCGACGCGCGAATACACTCAATATTGAGTGTATTATACACTAGGTGCCTCATCTTAGTGTATTCTTTCTCTGTGTAGGGCCTGTCTGAGAATTGTTTTCAGTTCTTTTTGGAGTGCACTTACAGCCTAGAATCAAACAGTGAAGCAGGGACTGGAAATTTGTCGTAGAACTAAAATGGGATTCTATTATTGCAGATCCGATTCGTTCTACGTGAAGTGGTCGAAAAACCGCGATTTCGTCTTTGTCAAGGATCCTTCTCTGAGAATCGATCACTTGGGACTCGCGATGAGCAAGTGAGAATATTATCCATTCCTTGTCATAGTCCTTCACTGTATGATCCGATTATGCAATCCGATCCGTAATTACCCGTTCCCGCAGCTTCGACTAGTATGCAAGAAAACGGTAGACAAGGTGAAACAACGTTTGGAAGAAAATATTGCATTTGCGATTATCGGAAATTTGATCGTGAGAGCGAGGAGCCACAAAGCGAAAGATTATAGATTATTAGATCACAGTAAAACACACATTTGCACCCAAATTATTAAAGGACTAAGAGTGTTGGAAAATATAAAAAAAATGCATAATTCGCTAGTAGGGAGCTTTCCTGCCTACTCGTGAAAAGCCAATACAACTGGGGGTGGGGTAGTCGAGCTAGGGGAGGAGGGAGAGAGCTCGTGAGAGAGGTGGAGAGTATCAGGTAACTGTTTTGTGTGCTAAGCATGGATGAAGAAACACGAATTAAGAGACCGGATAGGTAAGGATCGACCATCCCCGGACATCGCCGCCAGGATTTGCGATTCAGGTCTCCATATTTTTTTTGGGGATAGGTCCCGCACAGAGTAGTAACATACCGTTTCTAGAATTTGCCTTTGCCTCAAACCCGGCTCGTGTAAGGCACTCAAATGTGAAAAATGTCAATTTTTCAACTTTTTAACGCGGAAAGCTAGGATCAACATTTCTTCAATAATGTATAAAGGGCGCGCTAAAAGTAAAAAATAACCACACAGAACAGAGAACGATCCTTTCTGAATTAGATTTTTCGCGAATATTTTTCGAATTTTACCGAGTCGTAAGCCCTCTCTAGGCGGGAAATATACTTCAATATATTCTTCATATATTTTCGCTATGAAATAAATTTTAAAAAAATGAATATTTTTGAAAAGTGAAATTGAATTTTTTGACTTTCGATTTTTTTTATTAGAAAAAATGTTATCTCTCGAATTGGTTCGAGTGTGTACCAACTTCCGATGTCAAATTGATAAGCATAATCAGAATGTATGAAAACCGGGTCAATTTAGATTATCGAATGTAAACACAAGAAGTTTCACATTTTTCCAAAATTCATACAATCATCATAATAAACTATCAAAGATCTGGGTTCTAAGACGAAATAGAGTTTTGACTTTGGGCTCAAAATGGTTGAATTGCAATATTAAATAAATTTTCTGTTGAGACTCTTCGATTCCATCCATCGGTTCATGTCGGAAAAAAATAAAGACTCGGAAATCGCCAAAAATTGCTATTCATAAAAAGTTTCTGGAAGTACCAGTAGCTTCTACGATGAAATATCTTAGCGTAGTAGTACACTCACGGAGATGCATCAACTGACAAAAGGACAAGTTGATCCAAGTTATTCGAGAAAAAAAATTTTTCTCGAAAATCACCATGAACCCCGGGTCATGGTCCAAAATCGCAAAAATATTTTTCTAATTTTATGGAGAACTACTCAAGAATTCCGTGTACCTGGTGTTGTACCTCTTGTACCCGGGTACACTCCTAGGAGTGTACCCGGGTACATGAGGTACAAGAGCAGGTACAAAAGGAGGTACACGACCAAGTACAAAAGGAGGTACAAGAGCAGGTACAAAAGGAGGTACACGACCAGGTACAAAAGTAGGTACAAGAGTAGGTACAAAAAGAGGTACATTACCAGGTACATTCCATTCTGTATCCCCCCCCCCCTTTAAATGCATCCTGCACAGGAACTCATGCATAATTAAATAATTTATCTATATTTTAACAAAATATATACAAATATGCTAAAAATCGTGCAACAAGCAACAATGAGTGTTAAAAGGAGAAGCAAAAAAAAACAATCCTAACTGAGTCATCAGTCCTTATCAGTAAACTGGAATAACTCAGCCAGAAAAGATCCAATCGAAGTGGAAGTAGTTTCACATTAATCAGTATCGAATTATCGTCTTATCACTGTTATCAGTGATAACAATCATTTCTGATCACTAACTGATAAGAAAGTAATAAAAAGAGCAATCGATGTTGATTAAGATTAAATTATTCTTATGTTGATTGGATCACTCCTGCCTGAGTTATTGAAAAAAAGGAAACTTGAATAATTGAGAGAGAAATGCTCCAATCGGCGTGCGAGTGGTGTTAATCAGCATCGGATTTGCGTCTTATCACTGCTATCACTGATCATTATATTTTCTTATCATTAAGTGATAGAAAAGTGATGCTACGAAAAATAGAAGCTGATTAAAAGGATATATCTCTCACGTTGATAGGATCACTTCTAATTCAGTTATTCAAGTTTACAGGTGGAGATAGGACAAATTAAGTCATTCCAGTTCTTGATAGCAAGTAGTAAGTAATATGAAGATTTAAATGAGTGATAGGAGGGTCCCTAACAAAAAGTGAGTTGGTTCAGTCAGTTATAAGCGGAAATAAATCATTAGCAATAAAGACACGTTTACTAGATGAAAATGAAGAGGTTCGGAACACTAAATATCTCTCATCTATTTCTACATGTGAATTTAGAGGAAAATATAATTTCAAAGGAAATTCGCTTCGGGAAACCCGCAGATGGCCTAGATCTTGTGTATAATAACAGAAATCGACGCTATTTTCCACATGCAAAATTATTACTCCGAACAAGTATTTACGGCTCACAGAAGAGATTTTCCCTCGACTATTAATGTGCTTTCGCAACAAACCTCAGAACTAGTCACTCAGAATACAAAACGAACGCGAAATTGGAACAAAGTTACATAACATATCTATTACACAATTTCCAGTGTGAACCTATGTCTACGAATTCATTCAACAAAAGAAACTTTAAAACGTAATTACCGCAAAATAGACAATTATTGGTGAGACTTCATATTAATATAATGATCTAGCAAAGAAAGAGCCGCTCACGTGTACTTTAGCCAAAAAAAAACGAAATGTTCGGCATTTATTAGTTTATAGCATCACGTGAACATCTCTCCCAAATTACGAACATAAAAAGAAAAGTCAACAGAATGATTCATGCATGAGACAAGAGTGCCGGTGTATTTTTCGAACGTTTTAAAAATACTTTGTTTTCAGCTTAGCCACTATCGCACTTTTCGAAACACAATAATTGTAGCTTTTGTTCAATGGACAATGACACCGTCCAGACAATATCCAAATAAAGATTCTAGAGTATTCGCAGTTATGTTATACCGATAATACGGAAAAAAAACGAGTCGGCTTCAAGCGTACGAGCGGGTTTCGGATGGTCATTGCTCGGAGAATGTATGACGCGCTCCCATATTAAAGACGAGTTTTTGGTCAAATAGACTGACAACGTAGTGTTTTTGGGGGCGCTCACCCGAGCACATTGTAACGCATCCGAAATTCTATCGTAATATATAAATCGATATATTGGCGCTCAAATGGCCGCATTAGTACCAAGAATCGACAGACAACGCGTGCTAGGACGCGAAAATAGGAAAATGAACGGACGAAAATGAAGCTTCCGACTAGAGTTCCCTAATGATACACGAAAATCCAATTATAAAAAGTGGATCAATAGAAATTTCATTGTTCCACTTTTTATAATTGGATTTTCGTGTATCATTAGGGAACTCTACTTCCGACGATATGATAATGTCTCCCCCCGTGGATAATATCGGTTCTCATCTAAAATATATTAATTTTCGTAAGGGAACTTTAGAAATTGCCCCTAATGCTAGTGTGCGCGCTCCATTTTTGGTAGTCTAATATTTGGTAGTCTCACCATACCCGAGCTACTGTAGCCGGGCAGTAGTCTCATATTTTTTTTTATTTTTCAGGTGTACTGTATTTGGCTTATCGAAAAAAATATGGAGCGCACAAACTAGCATTGGGGGCAATTTCTAAACATTCCCTTACAAAAACTATTATATTTTAGATGAAACCCGATATTATCCATAGGGGGAAACATATTATATCGTCGGCAGCTTGAGTTTCCTCCGTTCTTTTTCCTATCTCTGCGTCCTAGCACGCGTTGCCTGTCGATTCTTGGTATCTTTGCTGTCATTTGAGCGCCAATATATCGATTTATAGATTACGGTAGAATTTTGGATGCGTTGCAATGTGATCGGGTGAGCGTTCCCAACAGCACTGCGTTGGCAACTCGTGGGAGGCCTTCTTTAAATTAGGCATACAGTAAACCAGAAATATAACATTTGACAAAACACTAATTTTATGGAATTTACGCTGAATTCGGTGGTGGATCCACCATATTCATGGGTGCACGGTATGTTTCAGTAATTCTTAAAAGATGCCGTGCAACCATGAATAAGGTGGATCGACAACCAAATTCAACTTTTCTTACAGTAACGTGACCACCATACCCGAGCTACTGTAGCCGGGCAGTAGTCTCATACATATTTTATTAAATTGTGCTATGTAATTGTCGCAAGTTAAAAATACCGGTTACTGTAACTCGATTACTGTAGACGGAATCATAATATGCGGGTTACGGTACAAATCTCTGGCCGTATCAGATCTTGCGGACCAGATAATACAAAACAACCTTACCCAATTTCACATTTACTGCATGCTCAAGCTTACGAAGAAATAATCACATCCTCTAGAAATAGCGAAAAGGATAAATGCATGTGTTTCAAGTAAGATTTTTAAAACATTGTTTAACACACCGTCACTCTCGTTTGCTCAAATCACAACTATGGAAAAAATATAGACTATTTTAATCTCACATAATCTTCTCTTTCCAATGCCTTCCGTTGTCCTCTCTCTTCATTCTCTATTCGCTTCTTCTTGACAACGGCGATGGGACGATCTGAAATCCATAATTATATTAATATAATATTTCTTGATTGAAACGAAACAAGTGGTTGATTGAAACGAAACAATAATTTCGTAAAATATTAAATACACCCCTTCATTAGAAGTATATCTCGTGAAGTTTTTATCTAGAATTTTTTAAAACTATTTCTAAAAAAACAGCATAAAAATAGCACAAAGGAACGACTCTGCGAATACAGTCAGGGTTACGGCTAGTTAGATCCAAAAGGAAGAGACTTCTAATTAAAACCAAGCATAATAATATTGTCAACAAGGTCGCGGCATGGAACAATAATCAAATAGAGTAATTGAGAGCTTCACGGCGGGTCAGAGGTTCGGTGGGTCGGTGATGTAGTTTGTAGTCTACTTAGTAAAAGTCCCAAAGGCATCAACCCCTCTAATTAGCTATCAATCGACTAATGGCTATTGCCATCGTCTTCAGTGAAGAATTCCGCAGAGAACACATTTTTTATACACTTTTTAAAGTTATCGATACAATTTTCTGATATGAGCATGTTACAAACGACAGACAGGATAATGCGCACGCTCGCAATTTACACCACCGAGCCGGAGGTGGGTGATTGACGCGCTGTGAGCTTGTTTGAGTGGAAATCTCACCTTGTGGTGTTCTTTCCTCCTCCTTGCACGCGGACGGCCTTCTCTTCACGAGAAGCATCGGCCTGTAATCGTAACTGTCATTAATATGTTGTAGTAAATTTTAAAAAAAACAGTAAAATGGAAGGAAAATGACGCTAATACAACACAAAATAAGCAAGCTATATAAGAATAACCAAGATGAACCTCGATCGCGCCGCCCGCCGCCGTGCCGTGCGTGTCCCCGGCCACGCCGAGACTTCAAAACGGCGAGGCTGGAAGATATCTAATAGGATCATCGAATGAGCGTTAAAAGCAAACAAGAAAATCGATAAAGAACGCAAAATTCGCGAGAAAGTAGAAGAAAAAAACAAGAGTAAACACGACGTCAAATAGTCAATTCGCCTCATATACAGTATATTTTGCCTGAATACCGTAGTTGTTGGTGTTCACTAACTGATTTTAAAAAAATTGAATTTTGCATTTACTTTTCTTTTATTGCTGAATATTATTTTATTTATTTAAAATACATTACAAAATACTGCTTACAACTCTACTCTTACTAGATTTCCAAAGCAGGGGCGACGCGCGATAAAATGATAGAAAGAGAGAGGTAAAGGTAAAGGTAAAGGAACTAGGTCTTACGCAACGCGGCCTCGACCACCCCTATGCATGAGTAGCAACGAGAGCCTGTCCTGAGATAATCAGCAGTCTGTTGCGAGGCTATTCTCGTGTTGTGTGCACGTAAATCGGGGACCCCTTTCGGGGCATGTTTGGATCGTGATTTCTCACTACCAACATTCCTTAACCCCCTTGGTTGGGTGGATCTGCAGACACGGGGGGTCGAACTTGTGACCATTCAATTCGCATTCTAGCACACAACCACTGCGCTACGCGGTCTGCCAAATCATACATTTCCAATTTCACACACTCTCACGTGTAAGTAAAAAAATTGCATGGAATGCGGTACTGCGTCGCTTCCAAAAACACGATATTTTATGAAACGCTAAATTCACCACTGCTACACTACAACATCAACTTCGGAGAAGTACACAATGCCAGATTAGACCTTTAATTTACAAAGAAAATCGGAATATAACTTGCGTAAATTGTAAGGATTTCCGGACGTGAGTAAATCCGGGTCCTCTATTGGAAGTGGTACCAGGTAGTGTCTTTAACAAATGTCAAATCGGCAACACTATTTTTAAACACAGAAAAAGGAGTAACCGCGCAACGTGAAATGCATGCCTTAGTTTAGGTTATTTTATAAGTCGCTTATCAAGAGGTATCAATATTCTTATCAAGAGTTCATGGGAATGGGAGCTCTGACGACGGTGAAAACCTTCGGTTGTCTTCCGAAGAGTTCTGAATAGACTTCGAGAAATAACGAATCAAAGGGTCGCTTAAGAGAAAAATGCACCGCTCCAGCAAGGAGAGAGTGCGAAAAATTTTGAGAGCGAATAGTGATCTACCTCTAACGCAACCCTTTGCTTCGTTATTTCTCGAAGTCTTGTTCTGAAGAAAATTAATGGTTTTCGGAGTGAGGATGGGTCTCTTGTTGGTGAGTGAATGGAAATGAGAGATGATCTCGATAGTCGAATGGGAAAAGGCTAGGGGTCCAACGATAAGAATCTCGCACGAAACAGGTGGAAGTTGAATTGGTCTACATCATCAACATCTCTTGGTTTTCTTTAAAAGCGATAGCTCGAGATTGGAGGACTCTGGCTCAAGCTCCTATCCAAGATCCCTGCACGATTTACCATTTCTCAATTCGCACTTTTCGGATGTATGATTTCAATTATAAACAAAGAATAGCAGATGATTGCAAAATAATACAAATCCTTTGTTTGGTCTCGTAATGGGAAAAATGTAACGAAATATTGCATCAAATGCCAAATCGAACTCATCGAAATAATCAATTTTCCATCTCAATAGTTAAACTTTCACATACGAATGGTAAAACACACTAAATGAGCACACCACGTGCCAAACCAAACTCTCTGGTTGATTATTATCAATCTGTGATAAACAATATCGAAATTTATAATATTGTGTACTCGGCCGACGAGTGGTAAAATACACTAAACGAGTACACCACGTGCCAAATCGAACTCACCTGTTCATTATTTGCAAGTTTCGATCGAAAAATGTAAAATTTTATAATGTGGTGTACTCGGCCGACGAATGCTAAAACACACTAAATGAGTACACCACGTGTCAAATCGAACTCTCCGGTTCGTTATTAGCAAGTTTCGATCGAAAAATGTAAAATTTTATAATGTGGTGTACTCGGCCGACGAATGCTAAAACACACTAAATGAGTACACCACGTGCCAAATCGAACTCACCTGTTCATTATTTGCAAGTTTCGATCGAAAAATGTAAAATTTTATAATGTGGTGTACTCGGCCGACGAATGGTAAAACACACTAAACGAGTACACCACGTGCCAAATCGAACTCACCTGTTCATTATTTGCAAGTTTCGATCGAAAAATGTAAAATTTTATAATGTGGTGTACTCGGCCGACGAATGGTAAAACACACTAAATGAGTACACCACGTGTCAAATCGAACTCCCCGGTTCGTTATTTGTAAGTTTCGATCGAAAAATGAAAAAAAATATTATTTGGTGTACTCGGCCGACGAATGGTAAAACACACTAAATGAATACACCATGTACTGCCTAAGTTCCAAACAACATCGAGACCAATGGCCAGTGGAATGGCACCAATATTGAGTCGACACTGTTGATTCGTGTGAGTATCCTTTGTACCTGGTCGTGTACCTCCTCTTGTACCTCCTTTTGTACCTGGTCTTGTACCTGCTATTCTCAACTTCGAAAGTCGTCAGCCAACGCCTATACGTTTTGTACCCGGGAACGTACCTGCTGTACCTGGTCAAGTACCTGTTGTACCTGGTCGTGTACCTCATGCACCTGGTCTTGTACCTCTTGTATCCGGGTACGTACCTGCTTGCAGGTACGTACCCGGGTACAGAAGGTACAAGACCAGGTACAGGAGGTACAAGACCAGGTACAAGAGAGAAAAATTTTTTTTCTCGAATAACTTGGATCAACTTGTCCTTTTGTCAGTTGATGCATCTCCGTGAGTGTACTACTACGCTAAGATATTTCATCGTAGAAGCTACTGGTACTTCCAGAAACTTTTTATGAATAGCAATTTTTGGCGATTTCCGAGTCTTTATTTTTTTCCGACATGAACCGATGGATGGAATCGAAGAGTCTCAACAGAAAATATATTTAATATTGCAATTCAACCATTTTGAGCCCAAAGTCAAAACTCTATTTCGTCTTAGAACCCAGATCTTTGATAGTTTATTATGATGATTGTATGAATTTTGGAAAAATTTGAAACTTCTTGTGTTTACATTCGATAATCTAAATTGACCCGGTTTTCATACATTCTGACTATGCTTATCAATTTGACATCGGAAGTTGGTACACACTCGAACCAATTCGAGAGATAACATTTTTTCTAATAAAAAAAATCGAAAGTCAAAAAATTCAATTTCCCTTTCCAAAATATTCATTTTTTTAAAATTTATTTCATAGCGAAAATATATGAAGAATATATTGAAGTATATTTCCCGCCTAGAGAGGGCTTACGACTCGGTAAAATTCGAAAAATATTCGCGAAAAATCTAATTCAGAAAGGATCGTTCTCTGTTCTGTGTGGTTATTTTTTACTTTTAGCGCGCCCTTTATACATTATTGAAGAAATTTTGATCCTAGCTTTCCGCGTTAAAAAGTTGAAAAATTGACATTTTTCAAATTTGAGTGCCTTACACGAGCCGGGTTTGAGGCAAAGGCAAATTCTAGAAACGGTATGTTACTACTCTGTGCGGGACCTATCCCCAAAAAAAATATGGAGACCTGAATCGCAAATCCTGGCGGCGATGTCCGGGGATGGTCGATCCTTACCTATCCGGTCTCTTAAACCTTTTTATAAATCACTGCTCACGGCCTCGTTGAATGGAAGTTACACGCCTTTTAACTCTATTTCCGAAATATAAAAATACCCTTTTTAATGAACCGCTTCCCGTCAGAATGACCATTTCATGGCTTTTTTCCTATTTTGGTGACAATTCCAAGTCGTCCGGGTCAAGTCATTATGAACTCTCAATTTGATAGACCAGCGCTACTAATTTCTCAATAAGACACAGGTTCACCAATAGACTTTGAAAGGTAACTATACAACTACCCGCATAAGAGGGAAATTACACCTCCACCCTCTTCATTCTCCGCACTCTCACTTCAAAAAAAAGCGGTCAATTTCCCTGTTATGCGGGTAGTTGTTTAGTTACCTTTCAAAGTCTATTCACCAAGGCTTCGATCCCCCTCGGTGGTGGTACAATTGGTGATAGCAACAATGATTACGAAAAAGTAACGCGTCCCAGAAGCCGGGACAACAGGGGATACGTAGTCCTGTGCAGCAACCGGCCTTACCGGTGACCCAGGAGAGTAGTCGCTTATAGGCGTAAAGTCCTCTTGATCCCGGTGGCAACTTGTCCTTTACCTTTACTTTGTGATTTATATAATTAATTAACATAATTAATTATAATTAACTGAGGTCGCTTCCTTTTCGTATTCGTCAGAGACTCTCCACGGGAGCTGCAGCAGCCTTCAGTCTCTACTCGAGACTGAGACGTCAATATGAGGTGAGCTAACCAATTTATTGTTGGAAAGAGAGATTATGTCGAGATTCGACATCTCCTTGTTTCCCTCGCCCGCAATCCGATATCTGAGAAATCTGAGTGATTTTCATAACCCCAAATGAGAAATATTATTACGTTCCCTTATGAATCTCATGAGAATTTATTGGTGAAAAGTTTGCCATCATCTCTGAGACTGTGAACTCATATTTTGATAAGCAAAATACCTTGACACCATTGGAAATTCTCTGGTTTTGGGATTGGTTTCATTCAGCATTAAAAAATTTAATACATGTAATCTTCAGTCGCCGCACGAGCCCTTCTCGCCGAGCGTTTCCCAGGGCGTGCAGCCCATTTCGATGGCGGAGGTGAGTTGCGGTTGGATTTTGAACGGCAACTATACAACTACATTCAAAAGAGGGAAACGACACCCCCTCCCAAACTCCTCATTCTCCGCACGTGTGCTCTCTCCCTACCTTCAGCATTTGTCCTCTTATGCGTTTAGTTGTATAGTTACCATTCAACGTCTAGTTGTGGGCAAAGGGCCTCCCTGCCGGCAAAGGATATCACATCATAGTACTCATCAATCATGCGAGAGCTCGTCAATATGAGGTGAGCTAACCAATTTATTGTCGGAAAGAGAGATTATGTCGAGATTCGACATCTCCTTGTTTCCCTCGCCCGCAATCCGATATCTGAGAAATCTGAGTGATTTTCATAACCCCAAATGAGAAATATTATTACGTTCCCTTATGAATCTCATGAGAATTTATTGGTGAAAAGTTTCCCATCATCTCTGAGACTGTGAACTCATATTTTGATAAGCAAAATACCTTGACACCATTGGAAATTCTCTGGTTTTGGGATTGGTTTCATTCAGCATTAAAAAATTTAATACATGTAATCTTCAGTCGCCGCACGAGCCCTTCTCGCCGAGCGTTTCCCAGGGCGTGCAGCCCATTTCGATGGCGGAGGTGAGTTGCGGTTGGATTTTGAACGGCAACTATACAACTACATTCAAAAGAGGGAAACGACACCCCCTCCCAAACTCCTCATTCTCCGCACGTGTGCTCTCTCCCTACCTTCAGCATTTGTCCTCTTATGCGTTTAGTTGTATAGTTACCATTCAACGTCTAGTTGTGGGCAAAGGGCCTCCCTGCCGGCAAAGGATATCACATCATAGTACTCATCAATCATGCGAGAGCTCGTCAATATGAGGTGAGCTAACCAATTTATTGTCGGAAAGAGAGATTATGTCGAGATTCGACATCTCCTTGTTTCCCTCGCCCGCAATCCGATATCTGAGAAATCTGAGTGATTTTCATAACCCCAAATGAGAAATATTATTACGTTCCCTTATGAATCTCATGAGAATTTATTGGTGAAAAGTTTCCCATCATCTCTGAGACTGTGAACTCATATTTTGATAAGCAAAATACCTTGACACCATTGGAAATTCTCTGGTTTTGGGATTGGTTTCATTCAGCATTAAAAAATTTAATACATGTAATCTTCAGTCGCCGCACGAGCCCTTCTCAAAGTCTAGTTGTGATCAAAGGGCCTCCCTAACGGCAAAGGATATCAAGTGAACTTCATAGTACTCATCAATCATGCGAGAGCTCAACTTTTGATTTGCTATATTTGGGAATTGTATGTGGCGGCGACGCTGAAAGTGGCGGGTGGTTTCATGGTCGGCGCCATTCTTCTTTTCATCTTCGAGGTAATCGTTGGACACTCGCCTTCCCTCCGATGGATCCATCACAAACTGCAGTAACCAATTCAGAAATCAAACTATCCATTTCGTAATCTCCTCTCATCTCTTTTACCCACAAACTGACTCCCTGTCGCCCCAGTCTCAATTTTCAATTGTCTGAGATTTGTTTTTGTAGTTAGCGTAGTCCAGCTTTTCATCGTGGTCTCGGTATGATAAGTTTTGGTAGTATATCTCTCGGATAGCGATAAACACTTGTATATTATCAGAATTCTAAATCCTATTCATGCACCCTATTGCATCGAGTTTCTCGAAATGCGCAAGTCAATGTGCGCACAAAAGCGGACTCAAGGGCGGTTTCCCACGCCGACGCCTCCTTTGTGCGTGAGTTGGACTAAGACGAAAGAGAGAAACCCGATGCTCTCTCCCTCCTCATCCTCCTCCTTCTTGTTACCTTCATTTCGGCTCAACTCGTGTGAATATGGGAACTGAGACATTCACAAATATGATTGTCTCGCTAAAACTGCAACATGGACCTCTTCTCAAAGGTCAATTGAACAAGTGCCGAAAAGTCTACTAGTTGGGGATCATGGTACACTGAACTCAAATTCGAATGAGAGGAACAAAGTATGAACATTTGCACTCTGTGAAGATTCTTTCATCAGAATAAAAGTAATACTGTGAAGTAACGGAAGATCATGCAGGGCGAAAGTGGATACTTGTCTCTAATACTGGTGTGTTTTTACACGTACTTTTGTACCCTGTTTGTCTAAGGATCCGTGACCATCGTCAACTCATTTTCACTATGTTGTGAACTACCGCCTCCTTCTACTGATGCAAACCGCTAGAAAATCAACATTTCAACTACTTCTACGATGGAACGAAATCATTTTGTCTAGGAATGATAGCAAGAGCATTTGGAACTGTGCATGTTAATCCGCTCGTGGAGGAATGACACTCTCTCTATGTTCTCCTCTGCCTCCGAATTTCATTCAATTCTATGATCGTCAAATCGTGTCTCCATTCCTAGCTTCAGTGTACGCTTGTTGTGGCCTTGATGACATGTGATTCCGGGCAGTCTTCTCACGACGAAAATCGACAGGCGAAGGAGGGGGCAGACACTCGATCCTCTTCCCACTTCACTATTTATTTCCCTCTCCGTCGACCTTCGAAACTTGTGAACTCGTGAGCATGGACTTTTTTGATCAATTGAGGACGATTTGAAACAAAACAAAGTACACACATCTCGAGAAGCAGGTCACTTGGCACTAAGTTGGCAGAACAGATCTCAAGCGCAAGAGAAATCCACAGAGATTAACTTCGTCCAGGCTAGCGATTAGCTACTAATTCCCCCTGTAGGAGTGAAGCTCAGGTAAAATATCGTAGAAGCAGTTTTAGCGGCACAATAGTTTTTTTTATAAAGTGCAAATGTTCATACTTTTTTCCTCTCATTCCTACACTTTCGCTTTAGAGAGCTAACGAGAGGCTGTGGGGAACTAGGAACAGGGATAACCGTTCCTTGCGAGAAAAGATGGAAAGCACTAATCCTGGCAAATTTGCGTTCAGTGTACCATGATCCCCATCTTGTGAATTGTTCGGCACTTGTTCAATTGTACTTTCAGGTGATTGAAGGGAAGGGTGTTGCAGTTTTAGCGACAAAATCATATTTGCGAATGTCAAAGTTCCCATATTCACGCAAGTTGAGCTGAAATGAAGGTAACAAGAAGGAGGAGGATGAGGAGGGAAAGAGCATCGGGTTTCTCCCTTTCGTGTGTTAGTCCAACTCACGCACAAAGGAGGCGTCGGCGTGGGAAACCGCCCTTGAGTCCGCTTTTGTGCGCACATTGACTTGCGCATTTCGAGAAACTCGATGCAATAGGGTGCATGAATAGGATTTAGAATTCTGATAATATACAAGTGTTTATCGCTATCCGAGAGAGAAACTACCAAAACTTATCATACCGAGACCACGATGAAAAGCTGGACTACGCTAACTACAAAAACAAATCTCAGACAATTGAAAATTGAGACTGGGGCGACAGGGAGTCAGTTTGTAGTTTGTGGGTTTGTGATGGATCCATCGGAGGGAAGGCGAGTGTCCAACGATTACCTCGAAGATGAAAAGAAGAATGGCGCCGACCATGAAACCACCCGCCACTTTCAGCGTCGCCGCCACATACAATTCCCAAATATAGCAAATCAAAAGTTGAGCTCTCGCATGATTGATGAGTACTATGAAGTTCACTTGATATCCTTTGCCGTTAGGGAGGCCCTTTGATCACAACTAGACTTTGAGAAGGGCTCGTGCGGCGACTGAAGATTACATGTATTAAATTTTTTAATGCTGAATGAAACCAATCCCAAAACCAGAGAATTTCCAATGGTGTCAAGGTATTTTGCTTATCAAAATATGAGTTCACAGTCTCAGAGATGATGGGAAACTTTTCACCAATAAATTCTCATGAGATTCATAAGGGAACGTAATAATATTTCTCATTTGGGGTTATGAAAATCACTCAGATTTCTCAGATATCGGATTGCGGGCGAGGGAAACAAGGAGATGTCGAATCTCGACATAATCTCTCTTTCCGACAATAAATTGGTTAGCTCACCTCATATTGACGAGCTCTCGCATGATTGATGAGTACTATGATGTGATATCCTTTGCCGGCAGGGAGGCCCTTTGCCCACAACTAGACGTTGAATGGTAACTATACAACTAAACGCATAAGAGGACAAATGCTGAAGGTAGGGAGAGAGAGCACACGTGCGGAGAATGAGGAGTTTGGGAGGGGGTGTCGTTTCCCTCTTTTGAATGTAGTTTGTGATGGATCCATCGGAGGGAAGGCGAGTGTCCAACGATTACCTCGAAGATGAAAAGAAGAATGGCGCCGACCATGAAACCACCCGCCACTTTCAGCGTCGCCGCCACATGCAATTCCCAAATATAGCAAATCAAAAGTTGAGCTCTCGCGTGATTGATGAGTACTATGAAGTTCACTTGATATCCTTTGCCGTTAGGGAGGCCCTTTGATCACAACTAGACTTTGACTGGAAACTACTTAACTACGAGCAAAAAGGTAGGGAGATAGCACACGCGCGGAGAATGAGGAGTATGGGAGGGGGTGTCGTTTCCCTCTTATCAAGGTAGTGGTATAGTTACCGTTCAAAATCCAACCACAACTCACCTCCGCCATCGAAATGGGCTGCGCGCCGTGGGAAACGCTCGTCGAGAAGGGCTCGTGTGGCGACTGAGCATTTCATGTATTTTTTTTCCATTTTATTTTTTTTCTTCAGAAAATGCGAAATGAAACCACCATGAGTTCACAGTTTCAGATATGATTGGAAATTATTCACTAATCGATCTTCATGAGATTCATAAGGGAACGTAATAATATTTCTCTTTCTCATTTGGGGTTATGAAAATCACTCATGGATTTCTCAAATATCGGATTCGGGTGAGGGAAACAAGGAGGTGTCGAATCTCGACATAATCTCTGTTTCCGAAAATAAAAAATTGGTCCGCTCACTTCATATTGACGTCTCAGTCTCGAGTAGAGACTGAAGGCTGCTGCAGCTCCCGTGGAGAGTCTCTGACGAATACGAAAAGGAAGCGACCTCAGTTAATTATAATTAATTATGTTAATTAATTATATAAATCACAAAGTAAAGGTAAAGGACAAGTTGCCACCGGGATCAAGAGGACTTTACGCCGATAAGCGACTACTCTCCTGGGTCACCGGTAAGGCCGGTTGCTGCACAGGACTACGTATCCCTTGCTGTCCCGGCTTCTGGGACACGTTACTTTTTCGTAATCATTGTTGCTATGAATTTTACCGCCACCGAGGGGGATCGAAGCCTTGGTGAACCTGTGCCTAGATTATTGAGAAATTAGTAGCGCTGGTCTATTAAATTGAGAGTTCATAATGACTTGACCCGGACAACTTGGAATGGTCACCAAAATAGGAAAAAAAGTCATGAAATGGTCATTCTGACGTTAAACGGTTCATGAAAAAGGGTATTTTTATATTTCGGGAAGAGAGTTAAAAGGCGTGTAACTTCCATTCAACGAGGCCGTGAGCAGTGATTTAAAAAAAGTTTCAATACGTCCTTCTTCATACATGCTTAGCACACAAAACGGTTACCTGATACTCTCCACCTCTCTCACGAGCTCTCTTCCCCCTCCCCCAGCTCGACTACCCCCAGGTGTATTGACTTTTCACGAGAAGCTCTCTACTTCCGCATTATGCATTTTTTCTATTTTCCAACACGTTTAGTTGTTTTCTATTTTTCAACACGTTTAGTCCTTTAATAATTTAGTTGAGGAGGAAATGTATGATTTACTGTGATGTAGTAATCTCTTATCATTCGGTTTGTGACTCGTCGCTCTCACGATCAAATTTCCGATAATCGCAATATTTTCTTCCAAAGGTTGTTTCACTTTGTCTACCGTTTTCTTGCATACTAGTCGAAGCTGCGGGAACGGGTAATTACGGATCGGATTGCATAATCGGATCATACAGTGAAGGACTATGACAAGGAATGGATAATATTCTCACTTGCTCATCGCGAGTCCCAAGTGATCGATTCTCAGAGAAGGATCCTTGACAAAGACGAAATCGCGGTTTTTCGACCACTTCACGTAGAACGAATCGGATCTGCACCAAACAAAACTCGTTATTCTCCGACGAATTTTCAACCCCTGCTTCACTGTTTGATTCTAGGTTGTAAATGCACTCCACAAAGTGCTGAAAATAGTTATCAGAGATAAGAGGCCATTTAGCATGCATATGTTTGCATCGGAAATATAAATTAAATAGTAATGAACATTTTGAATGCGCCTGGGAAAACTGACGGTCTAATTTATGAGGAAAAGGGTTATTTATAGTTCCAACATAGTCGCCATTGGGAGGATACAAATTATTGCATTATTTTAATTCAGACACGTTACTCACTCTTCATACATTTCAGCAGCCGACGTAATCGTTGTTTTCTTCTCGTCCTCGAGTGAGTCCACATACTCCGCCCACGAACCGTACGTAATCGTACTGCCATTTCAGTTCAAGTAAAGTAAGTTATACTATTTTGCAAGGTAGTAAGCTCCAGGGATGCAGGTTCGGTAACCGTTTTACGCCTTTTTTATGTGAGCGACCGTTAATACGGCTGATAATATAAAGAGAGTTGGGTGTCATATAACATATATTTCAAGTAATTGAATTTAGAAGGGGGGGGAGTCGAGTAAGGCCTACATATTACCGGTCGACTTTCGCCAGTTGGTCGCACTGCTCTTTCCTGCAAAATTCGGCCAACTCGTAGATCTTGTTTGTTCTGACGTACGAGAATCCCTCAGTCGACATGAGACTGATCAGCTGCAATTACTTTCACTCATATCTCGATGCTCATCTATGTCTCTTGTTTCTGAATGCATCGTGTATCCAAGCCCCAAGCGCGTGCCGTGCGCCGCCTCTCGCACATATCTTCCCTCTCTGTGCTGGGAATCGGCTCGACGAGAGAGGAAAGAGAGGCGTGTGCACAACGTGCAGTCAAACACATAAAGTGTCGAGTGGAGAACTATCATGGCAACCCAGCTGATAAAGTTGATGAAATGTCAAAAAAAGGCGCGGCTGACCTGGTCGAGTTTTTCAACGCGCGGTGAGAGACTCGTCATCTTCGACAGTTCATCTCTCAATTCCGACTCGAGAACAGAAGTGAGACCCACAGAGGAGAAGAGGAATGGGACGACCGCCAAACAGAGAATCAAGCCGGACAGTTTCTGAGAGATGGGAGCTATTGTGATTAATCAGATTACTAGTGCTGACCAGATTAGACTGCTTGACCATAACCCGCAGGTAGTCGCCAATGTGGCCGAAGATGCTCTTGAGAATCGGCAGTGAGAAGAACTAAAGCAAACACACCTCATCCAACTACGACCTCCATTGACACACGTTTGATGTGCGCTAGCAAAAACTTCTAACATAATTTTGAACGATACACTTGTTTAGTTATCTTCCTCTCGTAGTTTTACTCGTGACATTAGCAAAAAGACCACTCTCCCATCCTCTCTCTCTCTCTCTCTCTTTCTCTCTCTCTCTTTCTCTCTCTCCCACTCACACTACGGAGGGGTCGATGGGAGAAGCGATGGTCGTGTGCAGTGTGAAGGACGGCGAGAGCGAGAACGGAGCCGAAGACAAGTGCGCCCATTCACAGGGGAATCATGCTGAGCACTGTCTGACGGAATACACATTGCACTCGAATAACAACAGTGGACTGGCAGTTTTCTCCCGCGATCCGATCACGAAGACGGGAAGTATCTTATTCAGAGAGTGAATTCTCCAGCTTTCTCTGGAGTGTCCGCATCTCCAATTATTAGGAGAAGTAATGTCTCCATCTCTCTATTTCTCATGCTCCCTCAGCAGGAGACAACATCTCTCGAGTAAGGAAAGCTGGATAGTTCGCGCACTGTGAAACCCTTACTCGAATGCATCATCTTCATTTGAAAAGCATACACACGCATCAACAGACAACACCCTCTTTGCAGCGCTATGCTTGATTTGATAAACCTCATTAAAGTTGCCATATCGTATTCCCACTTCACATGCGTGTTCCATTTTCAGAATTTTGGCAAACACTCTGATTTGAATCTCTCTGGTCGTTGTGAATAGACAATATCTAATTGGTCTCCGCCCAAATTCCGTGTGGTCTAGTACTGAATCGTGCTGTTCCATTTAAATTGTGCTTCAGTGTCGTCACAAATATTGATCGATAGTCCAGTTGCGCGAAGCGTGCGCGATTACCTCGCCACGGACGCGCACTCGATGCGCGCTGATGAAACCGTAGGACTGCGAGAAGGGCGCGACTGAGTAGGCCACCTTGTGCATGCGAACAGGCGTCTGTCGAATGAGATAGTGAGCGAGATCAGCACTCCCTGTAGAATATCGAATCATTTAATCGACCAATTATTCAATTATGTCCCCCTGCATCTTCTTTTGCGACCTTCTCATTTCCTCCCAATTGCGAGATGCATACTCGGTCACACTCCCTTTTTCCGTTTATTCCCTCTTCAACCTATTAACCGACTTCCCTCGTACAGTCACGGTTATGTTGAAGGTGCAACGCGCGAAATTGATAAGATCAACTGTTTGAGTGCATTGAATGACGAGTTCTCTCTCAAAAGTTCTCTGTTTAAAGTCTCTGACACAACAGTTGTCTCTCGCCTCCTAAAGTTATCGCAGTGTCATTACTAGAAAACGATCAGGCTAGCTGTCGATTTTATTAGGCCCTGGGCGGAGGCATTAGTACGGCCTTTGTCTAGGGCACCCGGCTGTGTTCGCATGCCGTACCAAGCAGAGGGAGACTAACACTTAGAATAGTTGCAACAACATAAAACCGCGGGATCAGTTTCCTGTTTCGTAATGTTCTTATAGAGAGTTCCTACACTCGAGTTGTGAATAAAATGTTTCCTAATTGTGCATTCATGTGTTGCCTTCAAAACTACTGCTACGGACGCAGTGTTGCATGTGATAGCCCCGCATACATTAGATGCATTCATACATTAAGCGGTCCGCTCGTTGTCTGGCTCTCTCGTTTCGCGCACTCTCTCTCTAGCTGTCTGACTGTCATAGGGTCCTTAATTGCCTCAGATATCATAATTGCATGACTCCACTTATCTTTATTATTGTCTCATTCTGGAAGGATCGGTGGCGCTATAAAAGCGGCCACTGATAGCAATTCGGGGTCGGAGCAATGAATAAAGATGCTTCCTAGTCACTTGTAGTCTACACCACAACCTAAACGTGGCATCAAGACACCGTCGGTCTTGTCCCACAATATGACATTCCCGCACCGTTACCGATATCTCGTGGAAGCAGTTGTTTGCCAGTTCTTTTCACGGAAAGTTGTAACGGAGCAAAGTGAAATTAATCGTACCGAGAATTTCCGAAGTAGAAAACTAAGTCGATCTCGACTAATAAAATATTACCTTGGGTGCGATCGTTGCCTGTGTCAGATACGTTAAAACACTGATCAAAGTAAACAATTGTATTTTCGTACTTCCGTATCACCGCTCCCCGTGGAGCTAAAGTTGTTTACTACCCAGATAGCCACTCCAGAAATAAAAGGTCGTGGAAAATGATCAAATATGTTCAATACCGACCAGTTCAAACCCAATTGTGCGTTCTGCACAGAGCACAAGTTTGCAAGGAAAACGGTTCTCTAACCCCATCATTCCGCGTGCTCTCTCGTTCGCTCACCGAAGAGAGTGAGAGAACGAACCATTCCAAATCATCTGCAGTGATTCGTCGACAGTCAGATCTCGCTGGATGATCTCCCCGCAATAGCCAGCAATCGCCATGGCGTATCGAACGGCCTCGACCTCATAGCCCGGACGGCGACCTATGCTCATTACGTATATGTTTGAATAAACTTATGTGGCGTTAAAAAACTTCGAAAAGATCTCAAATATTGACATCTGCCTGTTAAAAAATGCACGACCAAAAGATCGAAAAGATCTCAAATTTGAATTCCCGCATTTATCGATTTTTGCGTATATCTCGATTCCCAGTGGTGCTAGAATGTTGAAACGTTAGGTGACGATCGATATTCCTATTTGGAAAAAAATTATCCTAAAATTGAGTCGCTACCTTCTCTGGGAGCCGAGATAATCGATAAAAACTGAAAGTGCGGGAATTCAAATGTTCGATCTTTTGCGATCTTTTGGTTGGAATTTTTAACAGACAAAAGATCACATCTCTGATCTTTTCCTCGATTTTTAACATCGCATCAAACAACTTATTCGATTGGACAGAAAATGATTTAGTGATATTCTTATAAAAATTAGAGAGGCTCTCTCGACATCTGAGATAATTAACAAATCAAAATCCGACACTCACAATTGAAGTGAGAGCAGTGGCCATCGAGAAGAACGGCGTTGTAATCACGCAGAACGCCCACTGTTTTGAGGCACATGACACGAGACGAGCGGGGATGATAAGACTGGCTTCCGGAATACTGTGGGCAAGCGTATTCAGGCAGAGGACCGAGTGCAGTCTCAAGTCTCACACGCGATCCACCCCCTTCCCCCCGCCTGACTCAGTAAGTGGAGCATCTAGAGTGTCACCGGGACACAACGTTTTCTTTTTGAAGAATGCGGACTATTTCACACAAAAAAAGACACATTTAGCATACATAATTTATTCGTAATATCACTAAATCAATAGTACGGATCAGTATATCCATATTTATGGATTCGATCTTTCAAATTGTGCAAGATTGTATAAATTGGACCGCTCTTCTAATTGGATATACAGAATTTAAACGTGTGTAGAATGGTGTAGAAACTGCGCTCGGAAGGAATTTAGAAATTTGACAGAAATGGTGGTGTGTGACGCCGCCATTCGAGTTGTGCTTCGATTTAAATTCTATTAAACTTGAATCAAAATCTTTTATGTCCCCTCTGTGCACGTAGTAATTTCATCACGGCCTCCACATTCTCCGGTTTTCGTTTGCACGTTGTGCGCACGTCTCTCTTACAGCTCTTCGCTCTCTCTCGCCGCGCTGATACTCAGCCGAGAGAGGGAAGAAATGAAGAGAGTCAGTACACTGTACGTGGTGCATGCGCACACCGTGCGTTTCAAAACCGGAGTTACTGTCCACTGACCTCTAGTTTCGCATATTGCGCACCTCACCGTGGTGTACGAATTATCCATATAATGTATACCTAATTATTTATATTATAATAATTATTTCAGAATACAATCAATGTGCGATGGTTATCATACTGGAGTGTTCGTGCACCGCTGGCTTTCACCACGATTTACACGATTACGGTAGCTCTCGCAACCGCACCGATCATGTGCATCTTCCGGGTCAACTCCGTTCACTTCTAAGAGAGAGATTCAACCGCCGTCATAACCAGCACCCTCGGATTTGAAATCCCTGCACATCAACCATTCAAACGCCGCATGCAGTCCATATTCAAAGAGCGATGTAACGATGCACGGCATAAAATCGACTTACTCAAGCTCCTTGTTAATTGGCTCATCACACAGCTGAAAGGGTAAAAAAGATAGTTCATCAAATGGACTACTGGTGTGTGTACTCTTTTTCTATACCTCGGATTGTCTCCTGCTTTGTCACGCTCTCTCGCAGCGCGATCTGTTCTTTAGGAGCCTAACGTTTTATTATTTTGGACGAGTGTTTATGAATTTATAATACATTTTTCCTTGGCATTACTCACATTCCTCCCTCAACCATCTTAAATCAATTGTCCACCAATTGTTGATAAATAATATATAAGGGCGTTGATGAATAAATTGTACTGATCTGTGATCTTTACCTCACACGAACACCACAATCAACTGGCACTCTTCGACACGGGAACAGAGAGACAACTAGGGCCATATTTGATTTTCCATTAATTTTATATCCCAAACGTGCTCCTCTGCTCGAACTTCTCTCTCGTCTCCTATTCTCATATTTAATTATGAAAGTGTGTTTAAAAGAGTTGCTCAATTTTATTGAGAGAGATAGAGAGAGAGTAGGAAAAGTAGAGCGTTGAGTTTATGTGTGTTACGCGAAAACACAACCGTACAACTGGTGGTGCACAACGCACTACGAAATTCACACTTTTTGGTACAGTATTTTACAATCAATAATTTGCTTAGTTATGATAGTAATGAACCCCACGTACTCCAACTTTTGGCAGATTTGGTTCAGAATCAACGATTCGGCACCCTGTCCGGATTTAAAATTTTAAAGCACATATCACACGTATTTGTTTCTATATTCAAAGTATCTTGAGACACAAATGCACAAAATGCGCACTTTCTCTTCATTTTCCCTAAGTGTGACCAGAACCGAACAGCAGCCACGCCCCTTTTTGAGCTAATATAAATTCGAACCATGAGATTGCATTTGAATCAGTTAAGATGCGACTGGCTTTTGTCCTTCTCCTGGCTCTGTCCCTGGCTTCAGTAAGTTGATTTCATTTACCGTTGTCAAAGCTTGAGCCCCTGGTGATTATTTGAACAGAGTTTATCAACTTTGCCCGTTAAATCATTCCACTCTTTCAAAGAACGCGTGCTCTTATACGTTCCACACGAAAGTTTAAAAATACGAATAGCCTTATCGTACATCGAAAACTTTAATATTCTGGGTATCTCAGTGTGAACTTCGCAACAAGCGCGGACAGGACCCCAATGAGCGCAGCCGAAATAGACTCGTCGCGGACGACTTCTCAATCTCACGCGTCAAGCGCGGACAGGACCCCAATGAGCGCAGCCGAAATAGACTCGTCGCGGACGATTTCTCAATCTCACGCGTCAAGCGCGGACAGGACCCCAATGAGCGTAGCCGAAATAGACTCGTCGCAGACGACTTCTCGATCTCACGCGTCAAGCGCGGACAGGACCCCAATGAGCGCAGCCGAAATAGACTCGTCGCGGACGACTTCTCAATCTCACGCGTCAAGCGCGGACAGGACCCCAATGAGCGCAGCCGAAATAGACTCGTCGCGGACGACTTCTCGATCTCACGCGTCAAGCGCGGACAGGACCCCAATGAGCGCAGCCGAAATAGACTCGTCGCGGACGACTTCTCAATCTCACGCGTCAAGCGCGGACAGGAGCCCAATGAGCGCAGCCGAAATAGACTCGTCGCGGACGACTTCTCGATCTCACGCGTCAAGCGCGGACAGGACCCCAATGAGCGCAGCCGAAATAGACTCGTCGCGGACGACTTCTCGAACTGACGCGTCAAGCGCGGATAGTTTTTAATACCGTAATAATTTGATGAGTTGTGCCAGCCGGATAACGTGAACGTGTTGATTGAATAAAGTATTTAATTCTATTATCGCTCGTATTTGCATGGGTCGACACGAAGAATGGGAACGGGTCACATATATTAATCAATAATATTATCCTTCTAGGGAGTATGCAACGTTAGTGAAGGGGTGAGTGTACTGTAGGAAGAGTAGATCGATCGTCGTCTGGTCGTAACTTTCATCATTTTGTCTCCTTTCATATCTCACCGCCCAATTCCACGCTACTGGTTTTATGTTTCTCACAATTTGATTTGTTGCGATAATGTTATAAAAGGTACGAGTTGTGCTCTCCATGGCCTATGGTAATCACAGTTTCGACGGCAAATCCATGTTGACAAGTCGTGTTTCTCATGAAATAATTAGCGTCGCGATGTAACTCCTCACATGATTCCAAACGTACAGACCAGGGTTGGAGCGAGAGTGTGCAAAAGTGAGAGAGTCCCTCTCGATTTCACACACTCTCTCACTCCAAAGGCCTTTCTGGATGGTTGACCGGCCTGTAGAATGATGTGTCCTCTGATGGCCGGTTGAGGTGACAGGTCTGCACACAGAAAAAAAAATGTATTAGATACTTTTATTACATGCCATGGAAGAGGAGAGGAACCTAATCTATTGAAATGCATCAGGTTTCATACATTTTCATTGATTGGGTCTCCTCGTCCATGGCATGTATGAAAAGTAATAAATGTTTTTTTCTGTGTGCGCTCGATCAAACACGGTGCTTGGTCGTACCAAACTCACTAAGCGCTGTGGAAAATTGAGGACGACAACATATCTACAGTATTCGTCGCTATCGCATGCCAGAAATTTGAAAGGGCGCAATTAGTTATGCGGGTCGTGACCATTACTTAGGGAAACCAATAAATACCTTGAGGAGGGGTGTGTTGTGTGTCAAATGTGTTGTAACCCCGATTTCATTTCAATGTTTTCATGACTTCTTCCCCATACCCTTGCTGCCATGCACAAAACCGATTCGACTACGTCGACGGACATCCGTTTCTTGCCCCCATTCACAGTTATTTTTCTTGTATGCGATACTCTGACGGAATAAATAATGAATGAATGAATGTTTGTCGGGATTTCCATTGTGCAGCCGTACGTGTTAAACTCCAGGGAGTTTTCACACACTCTCTCACTTATGAAATAGGAGGAATTTGGAGTTGGCCAAATAGTTCGTGTCGTGCTCATTCGATTGGTTTCACTATCAACAATTCGATGCGGTTCCACCTTAAGAAGGAGAGGGAAAAGAGCGAGTGAGTTGAGAGAGTGATCTTGTGGTTGATTTCAAATAGGTTAAACGATCTCCCTTTTAGCTCTTTCTTTAATTGCTCATACTTCTATTAGAGATATTTCGAGAAAACATTGTCACTCTCAAAAACAAATTCAGATACAGTGGAGGATCAAAGAGAAACTCTTAATTAAGCAAATATTATAATTCGTCCTTGTCATTTCATGCATTCAAAACATTCACTGACAATATCATGACCACTGCATTTGAAGGTAATTCACTCCATACACGCTTGGTCACTGTAGAAGCTTACACCTAGCCAAGAGGGCCGATGTCATACTGACCCGGCCAATTCTTTCGGAATTGCCGTTATTTTCCTCTAGATACCGGGGGAGTAATAGCAGCATTACGATAAAATTCTATGAGGGAGAAAATTCACCACAATTTTTCCGCAATATAAATAAGTGGGCGGAGTTTTGAAACTATTTCTCAAATGTTGCTTTATTGTACTCCCATGAGACTGTGCATTTATTTAAAAATGTATCTTCAGTGCTCTTGAAATTGCTTAAATTCGGTTCTGCGACCTGTAACTCTTATTGATGGAACTGAGATCACCAGGTTAAGTGCACATTACACTTTTATCAACATTTAAAATATTTTCTTCCCTCTCCCTACCCCTAGTGATACCTGTCTTATCTAATAGTGTACCCTGTGGAACAGCGTCTATTTTGCTTATGTGATTGATTGCAGTTAAAACGACGCCAATTGATGAATGCTCAATTTATTACCCATATTCAAGAGCAATATTTATCCATTTTCTATCATTATTTGTATTAGCTAGCAAGTTACTTTAATAGGTTTTTGGTATCATCATGTTTGTATGAAGTATTTAAAAAAAATTTTATGGTCTTATACGGTGTTAATTAATTCTTGAAACACATGTTTCATTCGTTCAAAATTGACTATTTTTATCACTTGTTGCACCAACTTATTGAATATTATTGAATTCTATTTTCCAGATGCTCTCTGAACACAAAGTATATGGTAACTCACTTTTCGACTCCGTTCCAGTGGAAATTCGATGCAAGATACTCTGGATGGCAGAAGATTCTATTCCCAATATTCGACTGGTCATTTTTTATTTTTCTAACCAAATTTCGCGAAATGTTCGATTCCAGTCGTAGTTTGAAAAGTAAAGGTAAAGTTATGTATAGTACATATACCTTGCAAGGAAAGTGTCATATCAGCCTCGGTGAAAAAGTATGTCTCATTGAGCGTTAAAATGCCTTAATAATTAGCCGTTGATTACTTGCTTTTGCACATCTTACGGCAGTTAGCTCGCTTTACTCGTGGCTTCTGAAAGGATTTCGGTTGAAATTATACTTGAAACTAACTAACCTTTCATTGACAGGTGCGCCGTTCTTGGCGTCGTTTCGTGACTGAATGGGCCCAATACACACCGCTTCCTCCTCATCGCCGTCTTAGACTGGAAGATGTCAGTGTATCCATTAAATTAAAGGAAGTTTGTAGCCAAAAATCATAATTTTATATTATTTTAATTTTATTTTTATTCAAAAGAGCTGAAAATTCTAAGAACATCTGTAAAAACCACATATTTTTACAATTTTTTTGAAATTAATTATGAATTTTCAAAAAAATCGTGTTTCAAAGGTACTGTAGCTCCTGCATCCACAAATCTTACGCTGTTTAGCGGCTGCAAAATTTTAAAAAAAAGGCCTTAGCAAAGGGAAAATAAGTGTTTTTGCAATTGATTCGACTATGATGAGTATCCGTGAGGACGAATACTAAGAAAGAAACGCAAAAATATTAAGGCATCATCCCTTTTGAGTTTCTACAGCCGCTAAACAGCGTAAGTCCGCGGATGCGAGAGCTACCGTATACCTAAATTTTGCAATCTTTGAAAATTCATAATTAATTTCAAAAAAATCTTAAAAATATGCGGTTTTCACAGATATTCTTAGAATTTTCCAATATTTAAAATAAAAATAACTTATTTTTCGATTACGGATCCCTTTAAGTGAATACCATTAATTAAATTAATTGAATACCATTCATTTTATTAATGATTAAAATCATACTCCCTCATAGACTTTGAAAAGTAACGGTTTTGGCACCGGGCAACTAGTTGCTTTTGTTCTGAAGCAACGGGCCATTCTGTCATTTACCCGTTGCTTTGAGCGGCGTGTGTAACTAGTTGCTTTTCTGAAGCATTTCGAAACAAGTGGTAAAATAACATAGATAGTGAAAGACTTACCATTTAAATATTTTGTCATGTAAATATTAATTTCAACAGCACCTGCAATAACAATATTATTTTTTTTTTTCAAATAAAAGTTCTCTGTGTGAACAAGACAATACCTTTTCTACCAATTGACGAAAATTCAGTTACTGATTGCTGTCCTACTAATGTAAAACCAATTGGAAATAAATTTTGGACGATCCCTAATATGACAAGTGAAAAGAAAACAAAGATTACTAACATTTTGGCTTGATAGGACGTTCCACTGATTAATCGTTTGGGCGCGGCGTGAACAAACCGATTTAGATGCCAAACATAGTGAAAAATGATCTCACGACTCCCCTCATAAAAATATTAATAATTCCCACTATCTTCCATGTAAATTATTTCATGTAAGTTTGTCAAATCAGAAAGCAACTAGTTACTTCAAAAGCAACTAGTTACATAGCCCGCTAAAGCAACGGGCGAAATGAGGAATGAAGCAACTAGTTAGTTATCTTTCAAAGTCTACTCCCTATCTCTCCTATTTTATAGTATCAATATAACTCTTGTCTCCGTTTTCTAGCTGTATTACCCATGAGTATTGCTTATTTTTCGAATATATTTTAGGATGCAAACGGTTTCGTTTCTGTGACCCTTGACATTCACGAGAAGGATGTGCATCGGTTTGAGGATTTGCGCAGTTTTCTGCTCTATCAGGTAAAAGGAACGTTATAATGTTTCAAAACTCAGAATGAAATTATAGTAATGTGAAAACGTGAAAGAGGCCCACCCGATTTTACACACTCCTTTCACATTCTCTTGTGCACTAGTAGTACTCCGAGTGAATGATATGTTTGTGTAAAGTTGAAGATTTGTGAAACGTAAACTAAATAACTCCTTCTTAACCAGCGCATCCGTTGGCGTCATTACAAAGAGCCTCTTCTAGAGCGATGGCTGCTTCATCCAAGAGGCCATGATAATGAGGTTAGAAAAAATATACAATATATATCTAAATTCAATTTTTGCTACATCATTATATTAATTTATTCACTGCAAAAATGTATAAACTAAACTTGAGCACATCACGTTGCGCTTCGATCTGTCGCTGGATAGTATCCACACCTTTCTTCAACTTGGCTTCAGTTTGAGTCAGAATATCGACAAACTTAAAGTAAGTGGTGAAGGAAGTAATGGTCTCCTGCTTTAACATTTTGAATAAAAAGTAGCCGCACCATAAGTGGTGTGACGGGCTAAATATTGATTTTTACATTTTTTCTTAAAAAAGACCCATTTATTTGAATTGTATTCTCTTTCCATTAAAAATATATAAACAGGTCATCATTTTTTTCCTTCACCACTAACTTTAAGCTCACTGTGCTGGAATTGCGTGGGAACCGGCCGCTGCTCCGCGCTCTCACATCAGCACTCGAATATGCACGAGAAATCAAACACATCAAATTCAGAGTCGAAGTATTGGATGACGAAATGGGGTGACTATTTTGTTGAAAATTTAAATTCCGAAATTTAGACAGATATCTCTCTCGGTTTAATGCAATTCAATTAACAGATATTTTTAGATCTATGATTACGACGCTGGTGAAAAATTGTCGTGCCCACAATATTTCTATACAGGTAGGATGCAACACGATGACTAATCCGCGTAAGTTGTATGTTATTAACAATTTCAGATGTTTTTTTGTATTTTCTTAATTATACAGACCTTTTTATTCATCAAATTATTATATTATTATATGATAAATATAAATTGCATCGACGATATTTGCTTCCTCGTTCAGGCCTTTTTCTGTTTGATATTGCGGACATTGCGAAGGATATTGAGATTACTCAAGAGAAGGTTTTGCGGTACGATTCTGAAGACAATGTGCTATTCGGACTTCGATATGTTGACTGGATCGAACTCATTTATCTCATATTCAAGAGGGGAGTTGCCTCGGTCAAGATCCTTAATATACACCATTGTCATCTCAGGGGTGAAGAAGTGGCAGAACTTACAGGAGTGACACTCTATCATTTTATTTCTTCCAAATTTCTTTTTTTTTCTCTTTTGAGCAACGGATGACAACTATTCCATTTTAAAATGATACGATCTATTCAAATATAAAAAAACGGACTTTCGTTGTTTTCCAATTAGCTTGGTGTCCCTCTCTCTTTTGTTTGCTCTCTGGCATTTGGTAAACAGAGAAAGTAACATTTTGACATTGATCGACGATCGTATCGTTTTATATGTAGAGCATACAGGGAAATATGAGATTGCAGTGGCTAGTCAAAGAGAATATGAAGTTCTTTCTATTTACAACTACTCAAATGCACATAATATTTGACGATTTACCCGAAGATTATCAGCAACGAAGTACGTTTAATCGTTTTTCAAGGAAACACATGCTCTCCCATTGTATTTAAAAACGAGTGAAGGGGAACGCGATGAATAACAATTGCAGTTTGACTTTTGCATATTCTAAAATGCGGAATTATGTACCCAGTCTTCTTTGAAATGAATACTTTTCAGGGCTCTGTTATACAATAAGCGACGAAGATGTAATTGGATGTGGGCTGAGCGTCAGACACAATGATGTCGTCGATAGTCCATTGGCGCTGTATTATCACCGATTCCATAACTACGGACGGCATGGAGCATGGAAGGATGTTACCGAATAATTTAAAACACTGCCAACATCAGCTGTGCTCATGCAATTTCGCACAATCAATTTGTTATCGAATAAAAAAGTTTCTTTGATTTCATGTTATATTTGCTGAAAAACCGTTCTAACCACGCATATAATGCAATAATTCACGCATTTTACTTCTCAGAAAAATTGTTTGTTTCAGGAGGAAGAGAAAATCACAAATTTATTTTCGTCCTGGTTGGCGTCTAGTATTTCTAGTTAAACTTTGGGGATGCAGTTGTGGGTCTCCCTTCTCTAACTCCTTCTTTCAAAGTGTGGGTTCTGTTATCCTCTCAGCAGAAAACGCTGGCAAGAGCTCCACACTTTTTTGATTGCAGCTCGTACGTTTGGAAAACATTTCGATGTATCATGCGCAGAATTCATTTGACAGTAAACAATGTTACGGAGAATCGAATTTCCAAGGATGGTTGCAACCATGCATGCGCCCACGTAGTCGTTGCCAATTTGCATCGTCAACGCAGTCGTTAATTGCGGGAGCCCCGGGACAATCTCTTTTTTCCAAGAAATCCGCGGGAGACCAGACATGAAAAAGGGTGCAATTTGACTGGTATTTATATTTTTATCACCATCTATTTATACATACAAAACGATGGATCATTAGTGAAAATGGATTGAACGCATTTGGTGTAGTTTAAAAGGTCACATTTTAGGAGAAGCATATTATCAACATAAAAAAATATTTCCATCATTATAGTCACATCATTCCACAGGCTGGTACACCTTACAGAAAGGCCTTTGGAGTGAGAGAGTGTGCGAATTCGAGAGGGACTCTCTAACTTTTACACACTCTCTCGCCCTATCCCTGTTCTGTAGGTTTGGAATCATGTGTAGTGTGTGAAAAGTAGGACATTAAGAAAAACGCGACTCGATTTTTATTACAAATTCTTGTACACAATTTCTTTCTGTTAGGGCCATGCAAAAAGGTAAAAAACAAGTTCAATTATAATCATACTTTTGTACAACTAGCAATACTGAATTTGTTGCATTGACAGATAAAGTTTAAAAATGGTGTGAATCTGACATGGTTTGAATCTCTGCCATCGGCAATAATTTAGCGTCCAACCATAGCACATCATTCCACAGACCGGTCAACCTTCCAGAAAGGCCTTTGGAGTGAGAGAGTGTGTGAAATCGAGAGAGACCCTCTCACTTTTGCATGCTCTCTCGCTCTAACCCTGGTATGTATGTTTGAAATCATGTGATAGGGTAAAATACGCGACGCGTATCCCACAAGCGTCGCGGCTGTTCCGCTCCTTCCCCTTTTTTAAATATCCCCTTTTCCGCGTCATCAATCAACTCGTCTCGACTGCTCATCTAACTTCATCTTTCTCTTCTCTTCTCATCACTCAACAACCATGACCTCAAACAAATCCTACATTGTTGCCGGTACGATTATTCTCCCTTTTTCTAATTAAATAATTAATTAAAATAATAATGATTCGTCGTTTGCAGGACACGAGGTCTCGCTCGAACCGGCCGAGTTGGAGACATCCATTGGTATCTACCATCCCAAACCCGAGGTACGTTGGCCTACCCCTACTACCGTATTCCGGTTACAACACCCTCCCCTACTGTATTTCTGATACAGTATTGCATTCATTCTATTCCTACCGTATTCATTCCTAACAGGGCTTCACTATGTATGGGGAGTACCGCAAAATGAAGGATCAATTCGATACGACCATTCTCGTCGGCAAGAAGAGACTCGAAGTGCATAGGGTAAGAGATACCGTACTCCAGTATAGTTACAGTATTCCCCCATAGAAAACTGCATGGCAAAGATGCTATGACTCACAGCATAATCGAACCCTGTTGCCGAGCACTTCTTGACAGCCATTGGTGTGACGCTATCTGGCGTCCTTACGCCTAACGATGCTACAGTAACCCACTCTACATTATCCAGCATAAATCCTACATTATACCATCAATTTCAGGTGCTTCTCTCTGCCCGTGTTCCCTTCTTCAAGGCTCTATTCTGCCCTTCGATGGCGGAATGCCAGCAACCAGAGATCAATCTCAACAATCAGTTCGACGGTAGGTCAACAGTACACCTTTACCGTAGTCCTACTTAGGGTTAGCTAAATAGTTTGGCCGCTATTCGGTCCGCAATAAGTTCCGCGCACAATTGCATTCCGCAAATTTGAGGGAAATCTATTCGGCGCGGCAAATAATTGCGGAGCCCTACAGATTTTCTCTGTTGTCGGGAAATGTATCCGGTGTCGCAATTAGCGCTGAATAGATTTCCCTCAGATTTGCGGAATGTAATTGTGGGCGGAGCATATTGCAATCCGAATCGAAGAGAGAGAGGAGTTGCATTACGCAAAGGTTGAATTGCCAACACTAGTTCTACTAGTGGATTCTCAGTACCTCAGATACTGAGATGCCGTACAGTATTACTTTCTAAAAATGATATACAGTACCCCTTCCATATACCGTACTCCTCTACAGATCTTGATGCTGATTCGATCGAACATCTAATTTCTTATGCCTATACTGGACGTCTCACAATCACAGAACAGTCGGTGCGGCTCGTTATGAAAGCTGCAAACTTGCTCCAACTTGTAAGATTCAGTAACCCATAGCGCTACACACTTGACTGCAGTAAACCCTGACTACAGTAATCAAAGCCTCCCTTCAGGACTCAGTTTTGGACGAGTGTGCCAATTTCCTCGTTCGTCGTCTCAAAGTCTCCAATGCAGTTTCCATTTTTCTCTTCTGTCGTTCCATTTTTTACAACAAGATCGAGCAGAAAGTCAACAACTTCCTTGACGTGAGTGAACTTCTGACCGCGACGCAGCCGCGACGCGTAAAAAATGATCGATAATCTTTCGAAATGCAGAAAAACTTCGTTGCGATTTCGTCGACGCTCGAGTTCCGTCAGATGAGTGTGGACGACGTTCTCGCATACCTGCAGAGAGACTCCCTGAACGTCGATGGGGAGGAACAGGTACGGTAGAAATATCGATCGAGAGGATACGGTATCCAACTGATTGGGCTACGTATGCTATCAATCGTTATTGCAGGTGTTCACTGCCATCTGTGGATGGATCGACAATGACGTCACTGGCGAGCGCGCCAAGCACATGGCCAAGTGAGTTATTAAATCGATTAGCCGCGACGCAGCCGCAATGCTTTGAACTTTTAATTATTGACTTTCTATTCAGGCTACTGCCGGCGGTACGCGTTTCCCGTCTTCCTGCCGCGTATATCATAGATACGATGGAAAAGAACGCTCATGTTCAATCCGATCCTGCCTGCATCAGTCTGATCGATGAGGCCAAGGTGAGAGAGTGCTTACAGCATATCACGTAAGAATCGATGAAAATATAGTTTGACCGACAGCTTCTGACACCAACATTTCCGATATTTTTTTCGGTATGTCTAAGAGTGCTCTAAAAGATTTTTCGGTGCAGTCCTATTGTTGAGTGCCATGTGCCTAGAGGAGTTGATACGGGAGAGTGATTGCCTAGTTATGGAGCAATCAATTAACTCGTATCTTCAGGCATACCACGAAAATTCCGAGCTTCGTGGAGAGTTTGCTTCATTCAAGACGGCCGCTCGCGTCTGTGACAGTGTCAACGGACTCATCTTTGTGTTCGGTAAGTATACTGTATCTTATTCAAGTACGGTGTCCCCTCGTGTCAATGTAGAATCATAGGTTACCATATTCCCCATTCGATATCGCCGTAAATTGCAGGCGGCGTTTCCAGCTTTAAGTGGGGCGAGGGTGCTCCCGTTACCGGGTCAAAGGTCGAAATGTACAATCCCATGACTGACTCGTGGACCGCGTGCACCCCCATGCCATCCGCGCGCGGACGATGCGGACTCGCGCTCGTCGATCGGACGGTAAGGACTGCAGGGAGAGTTATGTAAGACGATTACGGTAGACACATTCGGTAGGTTACAATTGTGTCAACGAAAAGACTGAAGATGAGCGCGTCATTGTACTATTCAATAATCGACAGATCTACGCTATGGGAGGCTTCGACGGCAACGACAACGATCGTCTCAGCACTGTTAAGTACTACGACGTCGCTGACAACACGTGGACCGATGTGAGTTTATTTGTTTTCCTTGTATTTGATACCGTATACCCTTTGGTAACCCTGGAAATTGCAGATGGCCCCGATGCTCAACAAGCGCGCCGGGTTTGTCTCTGTGACGGTCGATAGGACGATGTGAGTGCATTACCGTACCACACTGTCCACCCGAATTACTGTACTTATCGATTTCTTGCAGTTATGTGTGTGGTGGATTCGATGGTAAAGGTTCGCTTGCGCTCGTCGAGGCTTTCGATGTTGACAAAGTTATGAAGGCCGAGTGGACGCCAATGATGCCCATGACTAAGATGCGCAGCGCGCCCGCAGGTTGCGTCCTCAACGGAAAGATCTACGGTAAGTGATGGGGGTACGGTAGACTATGGTACTGATATCGATCGAATGCAGTCATCGGAGGACACGACGGACAGCAGATCTGGTCGGACGGAGAGTGCTACGATCCTGCCACGAACAAGTGAGTTGATTGATGTCGATTGGTTACGGTAGATCAATCGATGTGCAGTACCGTAGTTATCACAGATTTTTCCAGGTGGGAGCCGATCGCTCCGATGAAGCACAGACGTTGTCGCTTCGGTGTCGCCGCCATGAATGGAAAAATTTGGGCTGTCGGAGGGTGAGAATTTATTGATTTTTCTGTGATTTCCTACCGTATCCTCTGAATCAATCGAAAATTAATTATTAATATTGCAGATACGATGGAGCCGGATTCCTCAAAGCCGTTGAGTCATACGACCCGGCCACCAACAGTTGGACGTCTCACAATATCATGGAGCGCAAAAGGTACGGTAGTCTAACGACAATAGGCAATCGATAATTTATATTTTCTCACTCGAGTGTAATTGATAAATTCACATTATTCAGAACCCGTCCCTCGCTAGTCGTCGCCTGTGGAAAGCTGTTCGTTATCGGAGGGTGAGGATTGACTTTGTTAAATATATTTACTCTTCTACCGCAATGCATTTCTGCAACCTACCGTATCGATAAATCCATAATTTATCATTGTTTTTTTTCAGATTCGACGGACTCAGATACCTGAGCTCGATCGAGCGATACGATGAGGAGAGTGACGAATGGACTGAGGTTGCGCCTATGAGGTGAGTAGAGATTACGGTATAATCGACTATCACCAACTGATCAAATTTATCTAAAAGACAGTAAATCAATATTCTCGGCCATTCTCGGCCTATTGAATACTGTGTTTAATTGCAGTCAACACTCTGACGGCGTTTCCACTATCGCTCTTCCCATCCCAGCCCATTTCACTACCCCCGTTTGCAATTTTTAGACGATTGCATAGTGATGATGACATCTACAACATCATATTACGTAGTGATTAGGCAAAAATATTTCCCTTTACCCCGATCTCCTTTCCCGATGTTAAAGGGACCAGGCAGCCAAGCAAATTTTTTTTTAAAATCAAATGATTTTCCCGTATGTTATTGTGCTATTCATGAAAATAATTAAGAAAGAAAAAAAAATGTTTAAAAAAATTTATATTTAAGAAAAAATGATTTAAAAAAATGGTATACTGTATTTCGAACTGTGAGATTTATGTGTGAAATCGTTGTGTATACCGTATTTTGCGTGCCGCGTGTCAAATGTGCGTGCATCATTTTGCCAAATTTCGCGCGCTTTTTTTATTTTGCTTTCATCTCGTGTTGTTTACGTTCTCTTTGTGATTTTCTCTTTTATACTTGTCACTACTCGTTATTTCAAACCTTTGACAATGTAATGAACGTTCCGAACCTGTTGGGAAACGTTGTTAGTCCTGCGCGTTGTGCCATTTACGAATTTTTAATAAATAACTCCGAGGTTAAGGTAAAATGCGGCGCCAGATGCATTATATCAAGGACTTCCTCCTCAAGGCCCGCAGTCAGGACGCCAAGTCAGTCACCATCAAGAAGAACAAGGAGAACGTCAAGTTCAAGGTCCGCACAAGCCGTTTCCTGTCCACCCTTGTCATCCAGGATAAGGAGGAGGCTGACACACTGACTAGGGATGACTTCCCTCCCGGACTCAAGGTTAAAGCTCAATTCTGTCTCGTTTACTTTCTGGTGTGCTTCTAAACTCTCATTGAAGAAATTCGAGTTATTTTAGGAGCTCGTGTCGACCGACGAGTGGGAGTTGGGAGGAGAAGAGATGATGGAGGAGGAACGATGAAAGAGGTTAGCTGCTTGTTTATTTTTTTCCTGTTAATCTAGCCGGTCAATGCCAAAACTATGGCTATTGCTACGATGTAAAACAATGTAGGCACTCGCGAGCTAATACTTACGAGTGTGTCTCCGACGAGTGCTTCTGGGCATAATGCTAGCGCGTGTCCGGCCCAAACGAGCTGGCCTCGGAAATACTTGGCGAGTGTCGAGTGCTGGGCGAGCACTACTCGAGCTAATAGCACTATTTCTATTTAATTCATAAACGCCTTTATGAAAAGTTGGACAAACGGTTTAATGACTAAATTCGAATGATTTTAGAATCTCCCGTCGGCCGATGAGTGTGAATTGGATGAGAAGAAGAGATGTCGGAGTGATGGAGGGGAGAAGCAGTGGGAAGAGGTTAGCTCATTATTTATTTATTTCAGTTTTTGTCGCTATTCTTATAGTTGAAGCTGAAGATCAGACATCGTTTTGAACTTTTAGGCGCATATCCTTTTGGTCTTTGGTAGTAGGTCGTATGCAAACAATAGGTCAAATAGGTCCTCGCTACTCAGTGCTCCTGGGGTTTAGCTACTTCAGATAGAAGACAGAAAACATCTAGAAGGAAGCTAGAAAGCATAGCTACTTCCGCTTATAGAGCTGATGTAGCTATGCTTTCCGCCAGAAGTAGCTATACCCCACGAGCACTGAGTAGCGAGGATGGGCACTTCTGCATGGCGTCCAGACCATGCCATGTTACATGCATTTCTGACCACTTTTTTATGTCAAACCTATAAAAAAATTGGCAATATGCATTGCGGAAATATGTACGCTTCAATAATTTCTGACTAAATACCTGCGAGAACCATTTATTTCCCTATTTTTAGGTGCACAACCTCTAGGACAAGGTGTACGTGGGACTGGCGGGTTTCCACTCGGACGCCAAGACCGTCCTCAACAAGATCATCTCAGAGAGAACAGAAGCATCAAACCCAAGGTGAACACAGTTTTGTTTTCTAAAAAATCTGTACTTTAACTTTTGAATATCTGTTTTCCATATTTCCAAATTATAATTGCTGCTTTTCTTGATAGCGAGGGGCTTATACATTATTCTCTACTTTCCTTCTTTAATTTTACCGTTTTTTATTCTCTGTTTGGATTGTCAGGTGCTTGCGACGATCATCTCCAATCTGGCGTACCTGCACCACTTTGGTTCGTACTTCACTGAGCCCCTCGTCGCCGGTCTCGATCCCGTCACGCAAAAGGTCAGGGAGCGGTCCCCCTGATGATCTTATATCTCTGATCTATGAATTCTGATTGTATCCCTCTCAGCCGTACATCTGCGCTATGGACACGATTGGCAACATTTCCACGCCGGCGGACTTCGTTGCCATTGGAACGGGCGCCGAATACCTGCTCGGAGGTTATCAGAGTAAGTTGTCTGCTCATTGATCATTATGGCCATTGAAGTTAGTTTGGAAAAGAGAAGGTCCATACGTCAAACTAGCCGGGATGTGTTGAGGTTAAATACACTACGCTCTATGCGTACACTACGCTCTATGCACAGTTCTGGATGAATGTTCGGTCCAGGAGGGATCGGTAGCTGGCTCCAGATTCGGTCCAGGGGGAACTTGGTAACCTGCTCCAGGTACAGTCCAGGGGGAGCTAAGTATCCTACTTAAGGTTCGGTCCAGGGGGATCTCGGTAGCCTTCTTCAGGTACGGTTCAGGGGGAACTCGGTAGCTTGCTTGAGGAGAAACGATTTAATTTTATTGTTTAAACTCAATATTTGTTAAAAAACATTTTTTTTTCATTTAGCGATTGGTGGTGAGCTGTAGTAGTACACATAGTTATACAAATGATGCTTTTTCTCACCCCTCCGACTCCCCTCACTGTTGCCTCTACGGTCTTCATATGATCTTGATAGACAATGTCAACTGCAGGAATCACCACATCCGTCAACTGGTTCCGAATCGTCCTTTCACAAGGCAGCGCAAGGCCCATTTCCTTTCCCATTGCTAGGAGGCGCTAAATTATTACTGTCTTTATCTCAGAACGTAGAAGTGGGGACTTTTTTCACTTTAGGAGGCAAGCCCCGCCTCTTTCTCTTATCACCCCTATCCCCCACTATCACTCCTCCTTTCTCCTCTTTATCTCTTGAGTTATCCCTCGTGAGGGGAAAGGGGCGGGGCTTACTCCCTAAAGTAAAGAAGTGTTTACTCCATTGAAGGCTCAGAATTACATAACTAAGTGGTGAAACACAACTAACTGGGATAGGCAATCCTGTAGTGTAGCTTGCAGCTATCAGCTTGAGATTCCCCTCGTAGTACTTCTCGATACTGGGCTGGGAAGTCCACTCGCAGTCCTCAGCACATAACGGGCAACTCCATTTCAGGACAATTGCGGTTCCGACGACTCTGTACGAGAGGGTGCGGCGATCGATGGGCTCAATCCCACACTGGAGACATCGCGTGAAGAGATCAAGCAAGCAAGAAGAAGCGACAAGTAGATAGGCAGGGAGACTGTTGTCGACTAGACACGATACAGTCGTAGAATCACTGTCTTGACTTGAGATTGTAGTTGGAGCGTAGTCACTGATTGCTCCCTGAATAAACAAATTTATAACTTATGTTCCCCCGGTATTATAATAATATGCCTTGTTTATTTATACACTCATCTTGTTGTCACATGAGTGAAGTAAATAAGTTGGTTAAAAATTGTATAAAATTATTGATTTTTGTACAAGATCTACGATGTTGAGACAAATTCGAATGAATAGAAACATACTTGACAGTCGATTGCATCCTCATGCAATGGCAGGTCCTCTACCGTACCCTCATTGCCTACTGTGGCTTCAGGCTGCAAATGAATGAGGTATAGTCCGGCCCATGATTTGTTAAGTGATTATTATCGACTCTTCTGTCGTGTGTTTGACCTCCTCAGGGCATTCTACTATATGATTGTTCTCTAACAACGGTAATGGTAAGGTACATCTTGCGAGTCTCCTCTCCCAGCATCGTCCAATGGGGGAAGCAATTCCTTCAGAGTTAGACGGAGCTAAAACAATTATAATAACAGTCAAAGAAATACTAAGTAGCGCGATGGTAACTACTTTTCCGTGCGAGGCTCAATAATACTAGGCCACTCAGACAAAACATACAAGATACTCACGTCGGTAGGGAACGGATCTTCGTAATTACTGAAGTGGCGGAAGCACCAGTAATCGCGACGAGTCCCTCTTTCTTGAATGGCACGGAACTCTTCCTCCCTCACCCTCTCGTCCTCAGCAGAGAGGTTGAGACGTTTCAACCACTCAGTCCTTTTAGCTTCCAATTTAAGGTTGGGCAAGCTGCGCACCATTGTGGACCACTGGTGACAGATGGCACACTCACGGCTGGACATCGCTTAGTAGAAACAAACGTCACGAACCTGCACAATCTCCCACATAGGAATAATATAAACGAACGGCGCCTCGATGAGAAATATTACAACGACTAATTCTACGACAGATTTAATGCATTCATTAGCGTAACGTACTAGCAACCTCGAAGAAACCAATTAAAGCGAGTAAAACTGGGAGTATCCCAACAAATTACAACGAAAAATAAATAAAATACAGCGTTAATGCAATGAAAACCGTGGAAAGAAGTCAAATTTCACAGAAGTGAAGTAGAGCCTACCGAACCGCAAATTTCAGAGTTAGAGCCGGGAAAAGGTAATAATCACAGTCGGACAGTGCCTTTTGTATTACAGTATGGCTATAATTCACTGTTCGACCAAAATTAAATACGCCTTATTTTATTTATTTGCATTTTTATCGATTTTTTCCATTTTTTTTGCTTATATCGATTAAAAAGTGCATTTCAAGCTCTATAAAATGAAATTAAGTTGTTTTTTGACTGCCTGGTCCCTTTAATCCTAGTAATTGATTTCGGCGTTGTCCATAGTGATCTAGATCTAGAGTGGGTCTCGTGAAAATGATATTGAGATCGCATCACTCATCGCTGTCTCATATCTCGGTTCATAATGAAATTACACCCAAAGCGAGAAGAAATTTTTGTGTTAGCGATGATTCAACATCTCGTATTTGAGGCCAACCTTATCTGGAGCTTAACCTCGTTTAATACAAAATCGCGTATAACACATTAGTTTTGTATTTTTTAGGTGATGCAACTACGTTTTGTTTGAGTTACGGTTGGAATGATCAGAGATAAACCCGTTCCTTCAATCTTCTTTGCATAATCTTGAACTGCTTGTATTATACATTGCTCGCCTGTCAATGATATGAGCCCATTTGCTTATGAGTCAGATAAAAATCCTCAAGTTGGCATCAAGTTGATATCAAGTTGATATCAGTGAACAACTTGGGGGAAAGAGCGGGTCAAATGAGAGAGTGTGACAAATGAGAGAATCAGACAACGAGAAAAAAATCCAAATTCCCCAAGTTGGTATCAAGTAGGGACGACTAGTCAAGCAAGATAGCAAGATTTTGTTGGGAAATTGATCATTTGCATAATTTGCAAGCGTCCCTTCAGTCTCTGCTGGGACGCGACGCGTGCTCGGAGCGTGATCGTGCGCGTCGCGTGCGGTTGTTCACCTCAACCATTACATTTGTCTTCCTGAATACGTTCATATTTTCGCGATCAGTCACTTCAGCAATTTTCGAAATATAAACTTCTTCAATTTGTCCGTCGATCTTCCTCCTCTCTTCTTTCAATTCATCAATTTCCGCAGTGAGAACACCGATTCGATCAAGTTCGGGAAGAGGGGACTCTAGCTGAAAATTAAATGCGAAATTATTGATTATAAATGTGTGTGGGCAATCTGGCTGTGTGATAAAAGGAGTGAATACATTTCCGCTGTAACGATTTATCTTTGATTAGATTTTCCCCCCTATTATTTTGAATATCTTCTATGCTTTTTGTGAAATATAAATAGAAATGAAGATGGAAGTTCTGTAGTTCCATCTTCACTACCGTAACCTACAGTAACCTCTTCGATCTCCTTCATTAATCGATCGATTTTCTTCTCATTTTCGTGCATTTCTTCCGCTTCTTCGTGACGAGCAGCGGCGTTTTTGATCTTCTCCTGAGAACATTCATTTAAATTTAAAATAAGTTATAATGTTATTTTTCACTGAAATATAATATTGAAAAAAAAGCTTCTGTCATGAAAATTTAATGAATTGTTTTGCAAAGAAAATATTTGTCTCAAAGAAAATTTAAATAAGTCGAAAATCGGGGTATAGGTGCAGTAACTTGCCTGCTCGATTGCTTGATTTTCAATCGCAATCTTATCCATCAATTCCATTTCACGAGTAACGTTCGCTTCGCATCGAATCTTAAATGTAATGTTAATCTTTTTTCTGTCATATTTGCTGCAGTAAAACGTTTGTTTGTATTAATTAATTTATTTGCAGAATTCAAAATAAAATACCTTTATTCGCTTCACATCCTCTTCCATCATTTTCCACGACAATTTTTGAGGAGTCGGTCTGTAAAATGATAATTTAAAGAAGGCCTCCCACGAATCACCGTTGCCTGATTTTCAATAAGCCACTACAGTATACCGGACACGAAAATGGAGCGCGCACACTCGTGTTAGGGGCAATTTATATGCTTTCCGTTATGAAAACTATTATATGTTTGATGAAAACCGATATTATCCACAGGGGGGAACAATATTATATTAATGAAAACTTCATCTTACGTCGATTGCATGTATTTGTGGTCCTAACACGCGTTGCCTGCCGATTATTGGCTCTTTTGTAGCCATTTGAGCGTCAATATATCGATTTAGAGATTATGGTAGATTTTCGGATGCGTTGCAATGTGATCGGGTGAGCGTCCCCCACAGCACTACGTTGGCAGTCTATGTGACCAAATATTCGTGGGAGGCCTTCTTTAAGCTTTCACTCTCATTTTTATAGTTGTTTTTTTTTAGTTGTGCTTCGGTGTGTGCCGAGAGATGATCTCTCCCAAACGATATACTCAAGGAGTCTGTAAGAAGAAGAATGTGTGACTGGTCTTGCGTCTATTATGTCTACGGATGCATGTATCTACGTTTGGATGTCGTAATACACGATTAAAACGTACTTCCGATCGCTCGCTCCCGTGACAGCAGTGAATTCACTGCTGGCGCCACTGCGAGACGACATCTGCGATATTTTGAAATAACCGTTAGAATTAATTAAAATAACTATTCAAAATATGCCGAAAAACTCCCTTTTTATGTACTTCATTGCAGTTAAATGCAGAAAACGAAAAGTGATTATCATAGAAAAAAGGATGAATCGATAAAAGATAATGTCCCCCACCACTTCCTCCTCTCCTCCATCAACGAAACTTCCTCTCATCGATCCCATGTCGAAGACCATTTCGGATTTATAAACGTCGAAGACTGATCGAAATTCCTTAAAAATTACTTTTTTGTTGTATTTGTATATTTCGGAGCAAATAATAAAACCGCAAATATTGAAAACGGGCACTGAAAAACTAGTCTGTCATAAGATATCCGTCTATAAAGATTGCGAAGAACGTACTGTGTTTTTTATCAGAAAATGGTTTCAATAAATAATTTCTGCACCTCTTCCATCTTGGCGACTATCTCGTCAATTGATTTCTCTTCAGGAGGGGAGAATCTCTCCAACATTGAATTGTACTCGGCTGAGGTCTCAATTCACACATTGCTTTCATTTTAAATTGATATGCAATTATTTGCATTGTTCCCATCTCAACTCTAGTCTGTCCTAGACTGATTATCCACAAATCACTGAGTATGTTCTTGTAGAGAATTTGTTCCCTCACTTCATCAAGAAACTGTTCCATTCCTTCCACAGCATTGTTTGTTTCTCTCACGAGAGCCTCAATTCGTTTCCTTTTTTCTCTTTCAGATTCATCGATAACCGCCGAGATTCGAGTAACTTCTTCCCTGAAAAACACAGTCTTTCGAATATTTCAACTTAAATTTTAAGATGCGTTCCTACTGTTTGAAATTGCTGAAATTTCGTATACTACCATCACTGATTACACAGAAATATATTTTTCCAAATTACTCTATAGAATTCTCTGGCTTCGAATGTTGTAATCTATCTAAACTACAGGAATGTACCGTAAGCCCGAAAATTCATAAATTGCGTTATACATGTCGGTCCTTTGGGTGCTCTCGCCTGTTCTCGCAACAGAAAGAAAATGTTATAGCGTCATGTTACGATTTTTAAACTTCTTTGAACGCTGTGTTCATGTTCATACTATCCCGCGTCTCAATTCACTGTACTACACTACAAACAAATTCACTCGCGTTTATTTACTTTCATCGATATTTTAAACTACTTAATTCGGTTCACGTCTCACGATTTCAATGTGAATATCGAAAATCTGTTAATCCCCCTCTACTCTATTAATTTAATTTTCTTGTCACTGTTTTTATGTTTATACTTTCTTTTAAGAAAAAAAAATACAAAACAATTTCTTGACTGAAAATGCGTTGCAAACTTATCTACCAGACAGATGTCGGTAGTTTCCACGTCATCTACGTCTACAATGAGAAAGAATGGTGAGAAATTACTTTGTACACAAAAACTTAAAATGTGTAATGTACTTTGTTAGTCGATGAAATTCTATTTTTTCTCGTTCCAGGAGCCTAAATGACATTAAAAAATGTCAGAATATTGATGATCTCTGTGTGAATTCGAATTTCGTTGGAGAAAAGGAAGAAACTCCGGCGGGCGCAAAATTAACGCTGTCCAACGCAGGAAACACGATACAGGCTAGTCACAAGCATATTTAATAAAACCTTTTTAACAATTCATAATTCAAATGTGCAATACCATTTACTCTTCATGGGTGGCAATGATTTTTCTTTGGTTACTATTACTGTTTCTCTGGCTTTTGAAGTGTGGACTAAATCAAGCAGTTTAACATCATTGGTTGTAAAAGGATATGAATCAAAAGGGCGGAATGGCCGAGTGGTGTAAGCAACTGCTAGTCATTCGAAGGGTCACGAGTTCGATCCCCGCCCAGGCCAACCAAGCCTTCCATCCACCCCGGGGCGGTAAATTGGTAGCAACTTTGATTGCGAAAGGTAAACGTGCCCTAGATGCCTTGGGAAAGCTTGGGTTACGTAATCCCACGTTGCAGCTGGCTTACCGGCTTGCCCCATCTAGCGTGGTAGCTTGCTACTGTAAAATCGCTTGACATGGAACAACTTTACTTTTATGAATCAAAATAATTGATATTTAAAAAATATTTTCCCACTGTTTAGTGGTCAGACTATCACACTTCTCCAGCTCGTTTCCGACTCGGTTCAATTCTCTTGACTCTCAATAAAGAAAGGACCGATCAAATAATCTCAAGACAGGTGATGTCATAATTGTAAAAGATAATGTCACTAATGTAAAACCAAACTATTATAATTTTTAAATGATACGCTCATACCATTGACTCTGGTGAGTGTACTCTTTTACTATACCTCTGCGTGTCTCTTGATTTGCCATGCACTCTCGCCTCTTATTTCTGCGTTTAGCACGGATCAGGAACGGGAATTGTATTATTTTGAATGAGTGTTTGTGAATTTGTTGCCGAAGAATTTGTTGCAAAGTCCACTTTCACGTCTAGAGAAGAACCCATGTTGGTTGCATATTAAACTATTTTTCTTACCGAATAATTGTTGATTTAGGGCTCAAGCGATCCTTCTTCTGCTACTCATAATTTCATAATCATAATAGAATCCATTCCCCGAGGTAGAGTTAAATTTTATGCGGAAAAAAACTATTACTTTGAGAATATTGCTAATTTTGTCAACATAAGAATAGTTCTGTAATATCCTCATAAAATTACATCAGGTTCAATTAGAAATCATTCAATAATCGCCGACCTCGGTAGTCGCGGCATTGAGTGTGCTGATGGGAGCAAAATGTTTATGCCGAAAGAGGTACGAATTCGCAAAATAATAGAAATTAAAGAACTTGGAATATTATAAGAGATTCGATTTCTAAGCCCTGCTTTCAATTTCGGACAAAAAAAAAGAAAAAATTTACATACATCACTTTCATACATAAATAAAATTTACAGATCGCTGCTCTTTCATCTCCCTACTTTCACAATATTTTCTACGGCGATTTCACAGATCGAAAGGAAAAATGGATTCGGATGTCTCTTGTTTGTGAATTTCAATTTTTTAAACGTTTTCCAAATTTTATTGAATTTTGACAGAGAAAAAAGTTGAATCTACCCTCAATGAAATGTATTATGTGTGTTTTGTTCTCCATATTTTCAGGACAATAAACATAAGCTTCCAGGTTAACGATTCGGAAAGTATCATCGAACTACTCAATCTTTCTCTTTTTCTCTCACAAGCTTCAATCGATAATTGGCTTGAGCGTCATTTCAATCGTAAACTGTTTTCTGTACTTCTAGTTGTCTCGAAATGCACAATTTCTTTAATTCTTTCTTGCTGCAGATCCCTATACTCTCATCGATAAGTTGCTGCAGTTGTTGCAAGATGCCGACGTGTTCTGTCTAGTGCAACTGCACGAAAGACTTGCTGCAGCAGCAGTGAAACTAGTGGACAAATATAGAAAAAGGTAAGAAAATGACAAGAAGAAAATGTTTCATTAAGTTTTCGACTATCGAAACTATTGTTTTTGTGTTATGTTTGGGATTATAATAGAAAAATCATTTTTAAATATTTTATATTTTACAGATATGATATCCCTTTCGAGATGCTTGCAACGCTTGCTACGATCAGTCGAAGACAGGAAATAGTCGTGCGATGGATTATTTTAACCTTTAATGACCAAAGAGGGCAACGCTTAGAGTTATTCAACGCATATAAACTACTATAAATAAATTTTAAAAAATGCATTATACAAGATGCAATCTTGAATAATGAAATATATTAATTACAGACAAGATATCTCGATCACTACCCACTTATTTCTTGCCTAAAAATAAAGAAAAACTATGAGTATTCCATTCATGCGATTTTTTTATTCCATTCATACTATTTTCAAAGAGGTTTGTAGTTGCGACAATTAAAAAAATGAATTGCTAATAATGTGCGTATCAGGCAATTACACGACTGGAGGAAAGAGAAGCCACACGGACTAAGGTATTCATCTAATAAATACCAATTGATTTAACAAAAGAATGCTGTATTTTCATATTCTTTTAAAAGAAACATCCTACACTTTCCATTTCAGCTAAAGATTTCATTCGCGGAGGGCGACATCATCTGCTCTCTATTCTCAGACATTCTTCCAAAAACTATTGAGAGGTTGCTGACTGCAATAGATCCCTCCTCCTCTCCGATAGCTACTAGGCATCTGAATGCAAACACAAAAGAAATTCCTTTTATTCGTTCGATAGTAACGGTTGATGACCACGACCAACTTCGTTTTACCGATGATTCACCCTTGTTAGTTATTCACGATTTTGACTCACTTTTCTTCGCCCGTAGAAGTGACTGCCCAGATTACGATCTTCCCAACATTATCGGCGTTTTTTTAGAGGGGCACCATCTGGTTGGTGTTCCGAAATTAGTCAATATCGAAATTGTCCATGATGAAATAGCATAGATTAATGTCATATTATGAGAGGTATCACCAGAGATTGCAGGTGGCTCGGAACAATTTTCGAAAAAGTATTTTTGATTTCGATCAAACTTTCATGTGGGAGTACCTTGGAGATGAGAATTCGAAATATCCGGGTCCCAGGTCTCGGAGCCGGCTTTTAGGAATTCGCCGGTTCTGACACCGGAATCGTCATAACTTCTTTTAAAATAAAGCTAGAAAGCTGTACTTGGGCTTAAAATTTTCGAAATAATTCCCTACATAATTTCTCTGTTGAAAGCTAAAACGGACACGGACAAACAAAAAAGATGAGGCTGAAAAATGAAATTATTTATCAAATAAAAATTATTTATGGTTCTAAGATGTGCGAAGTCGCATGTTTTTAATGCAGAATATGAAAGAGCATCTCAAATATAATATTAGAAAAATTTAAAAATAAATGAAAAGGGGGCCTCCCATACCTGAAAAATGACCTCGAATGTGAAAAATCGAAAAAATTAAAAAATTTATTTTTCAGAATTCTTCTGAAAACATTTTTTCCGAACGTATTAATTACCTGACTGTTTAGGAAAATTTATTTCAACATATTTCATTTGCGTATAGAGTTGTCAGAATATAAAATATGCATAAGACTGAAACAATATTAATGAAAACCAGAAGTATTCGAATTTGAGAATTGTTGAATGAACGATTTATGCAGCAGTAATGATTGACAGCATCAAATAAAAAGTTGTATGTTTTATATAACCCAGTGTGATCACTTCTGCTCGTTCTAACCTCAGTTTTTAACAATTTTGGTCAGTTTTTATAGCTAAAAATAATATTTTATTTTTTGACAGCTCTATACGCACATGAAATCTGTTAAACTAAATTTTCCTGAACAGACTGGTAATTAATACGTTCTGAAAAATTGTTTCCTGAAGAATTCTGAAAAATAAATTTTTCAATTTTTTCGATTTTTCACATTCGAGGTCATTTTTCAGGTATAGGAGGCCCCCTTTTCATTTATTTTTAAATTTTTCTAATATTATATTTGAGATGCTCTTTCATATTCTGCATTAAAAACATGCGACTTCGCACATCTTAGAATCATAAATAATTTTTATTTGATAAATAATTTCATTTTTCAGCCTCATCTTTTTTGTTTGTCCGTGTCCGTTTTAGCTGTCAACAGAGAAATTATGTAGGGAATTATTTCGAAAATTTTAAGCCCAAGTACAGCTTTCTAGCTTTATTTTAAAAGAAGTTATGACGATTCCGGTGTCAGAACCGGCAAATTCCTAAAAGCTGGCTTCGAGACCTGAGACCCGGATATTTCGAATTCTCATCTCCAAGGTACTCCCACATAAAAGTTTGATCGAAATCAAAAATACTTTTTCGAAAATTGTTCCTCGTAGGGCCTGTTTTCCTGCAATCTCTCGTGATACCTCTCTTATGCTAGACAAACGAAGTTTGTTGACGAGTAATATTTATTATGCTTCACTGTGTAATCAGTCACAATTGCTTATGCCGTGCTAAAGCTCCAAATTGATTTTGGATGTTTACCACTGCGTGAGAAATTGTGATTGATTGAGCAGTATAATGAGATCATAACGGCAGGAACCTTATATTGCACAAACGTAGCAATAATATATCACATGATGTTCCCATTGCGTTAGATTATGCTCTGTTCTTTTTCAATACTTCTTTCAAACAACAATATACTTTTTTAAAAATATAGTTCGCATGTTTCGATATTCCTTTTGTGGCTGTCAAAATCCACACAAAATTGGGGGGGTTGAATTTCCCAAAATTGGGATCAATTTTTCAAATTGGTCAATTTTTTTTCATTTCACCGTCAGCGTCACTATTTCCAACCGAATGTCGACGAATTATGCAATTTTTTAAATCGTATATTCAAAATTGTATACAAGCGAGATTGTAATTTCAAGGAAAAAACGTGTGAGATGGAAGAAACGAGAAATGCTGTAAGCGACGTAGGAAAAATTGAACAACGGTCGTTCCACAAAACTGATTCAAGATTGACAAAAAAATGGTGTGATCGTCGTCTGTTCTGTGAGTTCCCACGCTCTTCAGAGAAAAAAAATGCCGCTGAGTTTTAGGGGAATAACAAACAATTTAAAAGGGATATTGTGTCACACTTCGGATCCATCTCACATCATTCCACTGGAAGGTCCACCCTACAGAAAGGGATTTGGAGTGAGAAAGCGTGTGAAATCGAGAACGATTCTCTGACTTTTGCACATTCCCTCGCACTGACCCCTTGCTGTTTTATATGATTTGTGGAGGTTTCTGGAAGATAGGATGTGGAATAATATGTGTGCGATAATTTTGTGCTCATCAACCAACCACCTAGGATCACGAATGTCCCTCACTTTTCCACCGTCTATTACAATTTTCCTCGCTTGATCACATGTGAATTCGCCCAATTGTCCGTTGTTCTGCGAATATTTAACTTGAGAAACATTTCATGGGAATAACTCTGGCACACTCAGTGATAATGACTGTCTATTTTCATTTAGTGTGTTTGGTGTTTAGTTTTTTTTCGTTGCATAGTGCATTTCTAGGCAACACTAAACTAAAAATACCTCAATAACTGTTTTTGTTGATTTCACAGTTCTATTTACGCTTGTATAAACTTTGGACGTAATGTCTATCAATGATTCATTTTCGGGTACGGAAAAAAGTGTGTTATAGTATGTCTCCCATAGGTAATCTCTCGTTCCGACGGTTGAATAGAGAGATCTTTTGTTAGGGAGAACGTACCCACATAGGCACCCGGCCGGTTAGAGAAAATCCCTCCCGCGACCTTCTAAAGTTTTCGAGCAAAGTTCTCGCATTTTTATGCTGCATAATTCCTAATACAATATTATCTTATTTTTGTTTATATCCTGAAACACAACTGAATTGTCATAGTGAAATCGACGCTCTACTTTCGGAATAGTGTGAAATAAAAATAGACAGTTTCGCTAACCCCTGTGAACCCGTCTCTGACTCATTTTCTATGACGTTTGCGCGGATTTGCGCACAATCAAAACACGCGACAACAAAACAACAAAAGAGGGAGTACCCCGTGTTATAGGGAATGAGTCAGTCGATAAACTACACAAAGAGACAGTCAGACTGTTTTATTAGCGTAGTCAATTGGGTTCATCGAAGCACTGTGGAAAAAGTGTTAGATTGATCGGAGCTCGCCCGGGAGGTAGGTAGCCCAAAAAATATGTCAGCCAAGTTGTTGATTTAATTGGTTCTGTGACTTGGCAATCTGCCAAATATATATAAATGAAGTAACGTCTTCCCTGATATCCTCAACTCTGATCCGTCTGAGCTCGCCACGTAGTTTTGTGTTGACGACGAGACCGTTCTAAAGTCAATTTTATGTGGTGTTAGTTTTCGGAAAAAGGGAATGGAAAAAGGCTAAGATTTGAATTCCCGCAATTTCTTATCTCAGTTCTCCGTGGAGCAATCGACTCAAAATTTCGAATATAACATTTTTCTACCCTTTTGCACCTATAAACCAAGTTTTGAGTCGATTGCTCCACGGAGAACTGAGATATGAAATTGCGGGAATTCAAATCTTGGCCTTTTTCCGTTTCCTTTTTCCGAAAACTAACACCGCATTAGAAAACTAATCGTTATTTTCTTTAAAAAATAATTAATTAATACCAACTTTCGCTGCATAATTCGGTGCTGCCGATGTCGCTTTCAGCTTTCTCTGTCGAGTTTCGCTCATTTTCCGTTGGGTCCCGTCCGACTTTTGACTTTTGGTCCCCTCCGTTTGTCCCGATACTCCAGATGATTTGCCGCCCTATGAGGATTTTGTGTACATCTGAAGAACTTAATGAACTGAAGTTGAATAAAAACTGCCAATTACAAGAATATGCTAAGAACATGTGTTTCGATTAGTTCAATCTGGAATTGCTCAAACCAATCTGGTTCGAGGAAAATAGGCAGTCGTGGACAGCAAAAATAGTTCTAATGGTTTGTCATACTATTTATAGACCAAATTAGAATACAGTTTAAAGAATAGTGATGAGTGACGGCAAATATGAAATAAGATGCACTTTTGTTGAATGTAAACCCGAGCTGTGCCGAGTGGCTTCCAAACGCGCCTTTCCGGAAGGGTTTCCGGGGGAGCAAATTCAATGAACCGTGTATTGCCCCGACTTCCAAATTGCTAGTGCCTACTAGATACTGATTGGACAATTGTTCACTACATATGTGGAAAAAAACTGACCAATAAGAATGCTACTTTATGCTGCGCAAATTTCATTGGGTGCAAGGTGCACATCAGTTTTATGCACCCTTTCATGACTTTTTTCCTAGTAAAGCTACAACATCCAAACTTGATACAGGGATTGCAAGCCACGTTTGGAACATTTTCCTTTTTTGATTGGAGAGATTTAGTTCAGTTTGAGCTGAGTTACATGAGTTTTCCACCCTCAGAGGGTGCACATGCACCCCTGAAATTTGCGCAGCATCAGATTGTTTTGATTGCGAATCTGTGTGTATGGACTGCTTTCTGTGTAAAATCTGCAAATTGCACGAATAAAAGAAGATTCGTTTATATGCTCTCGTAGACAGTATCTGACAAATCGAATGTATATTTCACAACCGGAAGTTAGAGGCGGGAACATAAGTAAACATCTGAATTATTGGAAGTAGTAAAGTGTGATGAAATACGGTTGAAAGCAATCGATAAAACGAAGAAGATGTGACGATGGGGGAGGGGAACAATTAAAGCGATTTTGAGTGTGTATTTTGTATGTTTAATAGTAATATATATTTACAACCAATGTGCGTCGTATTAGGGGATTGATATTGGTTCGAAGGATATTCATGAGCTGAGTGGGGCGTATTGTTGAGTAGAGATGATGTAAGCGGACTCTCTGCGATTCCCGCACTCTCTCATCGGTTAATGCGGGAGAGAGTGTGCGAAGCGGAGAGAGTTCCGGGGAAGCTAAACAAAGTCAACTAAAGCCTACAGGAGCGAAAACTAAAGCTACCGTATCCCTGCTAGTGAGTGTGTGCGAATACTGTATGAGAGGAGTGAGAAACGACAGAACGACTGTCAGTCCGGATCACACACAACAACAACGTGTGATTAATCTATGATCGATCGATTGCACTAAGCCTACGGTAGTCGGATGATATCGATTTACGGAGTGCAGGGGAATTATTGATTTTCAGCTTTGAAACCCATGATTATGATGTGATTGAGATAAGAAAGGAGAACAAAAACAACCGGAAACGGGGAAAGGAATTATCGAATTGAAGTGTATCACGTACGAGAAACCGGGGACGAAATAGTTGAACACTCGGAACGGAAAAAAAAATCAGGAGGTTATTGATTTCTGGTTTTTGGTGCGCGCGGTGAAAGGAGTGTAGGCACTTCGAATCATTTATGTGTTGTCTGATTGGTCGTCAGAAGCTACCCGATCTGTGAGAGAGAGACTGATCCAGCATTGAGTGTTGATTACGGTAGGAGGGGAAGGGGTTTGGCGGGGCGCGATCATGACTGGCCTCCGTTGATTACTGTGGAGGTGGAGCTGCCATGGAAAGCCTTTCGCCGCTGCTTTTCGATCGATGCTCCGCCAACTGAAAATAAAACAATTTTAGAATAAATTCCTTAAAACATCGCACACTATATTCTCTCAATATTCAAAATGATTTTCTGTACGAATTCGTTCGGATGGATCCATTTTTAGATTGACTTTCGATCTCTTCCCCTCACAATCAGGGAACCCCCGTAATCCCGCACCTAAGCCCATTGTCTCGCGGCTTCTTATCACGCTGATTTTGCACACCTCAGCGCTATTTCCACTCATAAACGGTCAGAGGCAACTAGAGATAACGGCAAAACGAGAGACGCAGAGAAAGAACCCGAGTCCCTTTGTTCGTCTCTCCTTTCTAAATCTACTCGCCTTCCTCCCTTTCCTCTTTGACATTTCCCTCCTACATACAAACGTGCAAAATGCCAAAAAATGTTCACGGAGGCGAATCACACCGTTTCTTTCGCGCGCGTAACCTTCAAAAATCCCCCTCTTTTTAGGGACGAATTTCCCCAAGCAATCGTACGCAAAAGGTTCCAGAAAACGAGAAGGAGTGAAAACACATCTCAGAATAGTTTATTTACCCGGTTTCGGAAGAGGCAGAGAGACGGTTTATATTGAACGCGACGGCTAGACGCACTGACATTTGCGCCTATTTGCGACTATTTTTTGGGGGATGTTTGAAAAGCTCGACTATAGATGAGCTCCATGAAGAATAGGTGCGGGGAACCAATCAGGGTTCAAATATTAAGATAAAGTTTTTTGAAAGACAACAATTACTAGTCAGCATAGTGCAAGGTAAAACAAAGTCGAGCAGTGAGTTTTCGTGGTCTAACCCAGACGAGAAGCACCTTTAGCTTTACTTTTACCAAAACGGAAGAAAAGATCAAAGATCAAGCAACTTACAGCTGGGAGTGGGCGGAGTGTCGAGTTGGCTTCGTGGGACGGAGAATTTGCCGGAGGAAGTAGACGTTTGTCGTACGCCCGATCCGCCGCCCCATCGACCCGGCACTTTTCTCGTCGTTGTCGTCGATGGCGCCTGCAGAACACGATTCGAATAAAATTATTGATAATAATAATAATAATTCCCTGTTTGTCACGTTCCTTACTATTTAATAGCGGAAACAATGGTTAGTCTAATAAACATAGGTTACGATGTCGAGTCCAAGTACGATGTCGCTTAGTGTGTCACACAGTTTAGCTGGGAGTAAACATCCAGATTGATAGGTGGGTTACGGTATTCGTACCTGATTGATGGACGGCGACCTTCCCAGCTCGCCCTTGATGAATCGCTCGACCTTGTCCATGCACGCCTCCTGGTAGTCGTGCACCCACCGCACGCCGTTGTACTTGGTGATGTTGCGGATGTCCTGCAAATTTGAAATTCCCGTCACTATACCTCTTCGAACAGAATGTAATGCAATTTTTGACGGCGTCGAATTTTACTCGACATTTTACCGCCAAATTCGAAAATTCAAACCTGCGGAATGTCGTTTTCGCGCTCGGGGAACTCAAAGTGCTGGTCAAAGATGGGGATGACGTTCTTGTTGTGCTCGAACGCGCAGCGCAGCTGAAAATCGATCATTCGACTACAGTAAATGGAATCAAGCAGCTACCGTAACCAGACAATCGGTGCGGGACTCACCTCCTTGTGGATCCAGTCGTCGCAGTTGTGGTCGTTCAGGAGGCGGTCGAGGGAATTCGGCGTGAGAACGAGGATGAAATGCTTGGCAGCTTGGATATTCTTGAGAAGCGAGGCGTCGAATTTGCCCGCGTACAGCTTGTCAACGTCGATGAACACCTACAATCAATTTATAATTGATATTTCGAAATTTTATTAACGTAATGCAAATTTTGAAAGGCGAGCTATTTTGCGAAATTTTTGGCGGGAATTCAAATCGTATTCAAACCTTGTATCCTCTCAGCTGCAGCAGCACCTTGATCAGGGAGGCGAGCTGGTTGCCTGTCGCCCTTCGGTACGAGATGAAGACGTCGATCTGCTGACGGAGCAGCGCGATCTCGATGTCATCGATGTGCTTCGCGTCTTAAACAGAAGATTACGGTATTATAGGAATATTGATTTTTCCTCAGTTATCGATAGATTAACGGCTACTGTACCTTGGAAGGCCTGCTTCAATTTCAGTCGATGGATCGGGTTGGAGATTCCGCAAGCGCTCATCATCGCGTCGTCAGTAAGCGACGGGAGAATACCTGAGCAATTTGAATTTGCAGATTCCCGCCAAAACGCCATTTGAATTTTTCTAGGCTCTAATTCAAACACACTTCTATTGATCCCTGCCGACAGCATGTTGTAGGTGTAGACGCTCAGCTCGGGCGAGAGCTGCATCAGGAACGCATCCAATTGAGAGTCGTCGACGCCCGAATAATCAGCAGCAATCTGCAGAACTTACGGTATTTAGCAAGCACTTACTGCCGTTAGTGACATTCGAAAATTCGGGCATTTCATACAGGAGCTGAGAAAAGCTGCTAAACACCGTAAGTACCTTGAGACTCTCGAGTTCGCGCACGAATCGCTTGCGCAGAATGCCCGACTTGATGCCCAGGTCGTCCTCGAGCTCCTGTAACGACGATTGCGTAAGGATGATGCAATAGTCAGATTGCCTAGTGATGACTCAATACCGTACCTTTTCGGTGAGGTGCAACAACAAATCTCCATCAACCATGTGTCGCGAGAAGGCCGATGCATAGTCTTCGAATCCGATCTAAATTATCGATTTATTGATTATTAAATATATATGTTAAGTGAGTGCCAATAGTGTGTCCACCTTGTGACGCACTATTAAACATTGTTCCAAACTTGCACGTTTTGATTTTGAGAAAGTAAGGTGTTATAGTGTTTTGATCTCTTCGCGTTTCGAGCGTGGCACTTTTGAAAAAAGAGAGAGAAATTCCTTCGCCCGATTATCGCCCTTTTGCAGAATAATCCGCACCATTGTTCCTTTGCCAGAATATACTTTAACGGATCATGAAACGTTCGAATTTCGTACCTAACATTTCACTAATTAACGCCCTAATTAGCGCTAATTAGCGTCGATCGCTCCCCGTGTACCGCAAGGGGTCAGAAATCGTCGTCTTTTTGCAAGACGCTGGAAGAATAGAAGAAGTAGCGATGGTTACAATGTAAAGGGCGCGTGACCAACTCTCATTCCCCACCCCGGTTGTAATGTGGCACCGGGAACGGGAGCTCGGGGCATGGGTGCGGGTGAAAATGTTGCACAAAAATAGCGTAGTTTGATCAAGGCTCTGCAGTGTTTTTAACCAGCAAGAAGATATATTCGAACAATTTACAGTAGGTATTCATCATGGTAGAATCTATGAATCGATGTAATCGCAAACTAAGGTATTTAAGTTCCACTTGTCTCTATCCATCAAGTTCCCCTTCGTCTCTCAAGTTTAATCGTGAGAGTACGCCAATTTCTTCCGTCTTTCTCGACCTTTTTTGTAAAGTTAACCTGGGGTCTGAGTAGTCTCTCTCTCTAAGAGTACAAAGAGCTTCGAGGCCACTAACCCACTCCATTGTCTTCGCGCGCCGCGTGTTGCCGCGCGCTAATTTGAGCGAGTGATAGTGGAAATGTGCGGAGATTCCAGAGAAAAGTGGGCGGCAGCGTGTCGATCAGAGAGTGCGCGCAGAGAAGCCAGACAAAACGCGCACGCTCTCAGAGAACAAAAGTACTTTGCAACTGTTCCAGCCTAAATTAGCGCGATGTGTGCGCGGTAATTAGAGAAAAGTGTGCGGCGCGAGTAAACACACGATCGTTTATGGGGTGATTTGATTAATTGGTGTTAGTGCCTATCCGAGAAAAAAGGAGAGAGGATAGACACAATAATAGGATCGCACATTGTGGAGGGCACTGAAATAGATCCGAAAACACGATCGTAAATCACGAATCTGACCTAGAGAACGCGCGGGCACACACACGAGACTACGGTATACATATTGAGCCTACAGTACCACCAACCTTCTTCACCCAGTACTGCACGTCGTTGATGGTCCAGGCGGGCACCTGCTGCGCGAGCTTGTACGGTACCTGAGGAGGTGGCGGGGTTACGATACAGTTCGGTGGGTCAGATGATAGGTCAGATTACCTCCTCGCCGATGACAGTGAGCGCTTCTGAAGCGAATTTAGCAGCGACTTCATCTGGAGATGAGGCGACCTCTTTGAGTGCTTGAATTGCGCCGATTTCCTGAATTATTGATTATTATCTCTTTATTAATTAGACTTTCATGCTAATTACAAATGCTTAGGTATAGGCTAGATATGGGAATGCCTGGACGCAAATAGAAGATTAATCGTGTTCTGCGGGTTTTCCACGCACCGAGAATTCTAAGAGCGGTCACATTTGATCTACTCGCCCGATTATTCGACTGTTATTCGGCCGAGACACGTGTGACAGGGAGAGAGAGAGAGAGAGAAAGTTCGGACACAAGGGGGATCCAACGAGTAGGAGGAAGGTGGGAGACACATAACAAAAGGGTAAGTGCCACCACCCCGCCCCGCAGAACACACTACCCTAGATAAATGGGTACAGATTACCGCCTGGCGATTAGGAAAATGAGTTTTATGTATAAATTGTGTAACTATTTTGTTTTATATTAAGTCAGCCAGCACACACAAAGTCGAAACAACGACCACCTCAAACTCTTATATGGTTGTTGTCAGGGTTCAGATCAACTGACCACCCATTGACATATCAGTGGTAAACAAAAACAGGCACACACAATCACTCTTGTTTTGTTATTGATATTTTGAATGATCGGGTTTACCGTGATCAACAATGTTTCATCTCCTATTCCTCTTCTGGTGGTGGTCTAATCCGATTTTCACGCGCATTGTGTAATGACGCAAACATGTGTGTAGTTTTTGGCCCAAATGCGGCGATAAATCAGTGTTTTTGTTGTTGTTTGAATTACGATCAAGGATCTCCTAATTTCGCACACTCTATTCGCGCAATGAGACCCTCGACTTCGGGTTAGAAAAATCAGCGCTAAATCAGGGAGGTTCCGCATTTGTTTTGTTCTCTTCAGTCGGGGGGTGTTGTCTACACCCTCTGTCAAAAACCGTCTAAGAGAGACACAGAGAGGGAAAGCGTGGTGGCTACCGGTCCATGACGTTGTTTCTCACTCACGCTCGGCAATAAGCAATGTTTTGCCATGCCATTGGGAACTGTGATTGATGATGCGACAAGCAGGCGCGGCGGCGATCAGGATGCTGACCCGCCGAACCGCAGCTCGACGATATCAGAGGATACGGTAGACGATAGGCGCGCGTGCCAATGATGCTAGTTGCCCTGGGGGCGTGTGACAAGAGAGGATGAAACAATGGGAGTGACCAGTGCGCATTGTTCGGTTACTTGGTGGCACAGTAAGAGAGAGAGAGAGAGAGAGAGAGAGAGAGAGAGAGAGGGAGAGAGAGAGAGAGAGAGAGAGAGAGTGGAACTCTCACATAGCACACGCCTGACTCATACAAAGCACTGCATCGAAATCGTGGCTGTTCGCGTAGTCCCTAAAAACGCGTTGATCATTCGTTTTCGGTTGACACTGTGTGCAAAATCTCGGAGAAATAGCTCTGCTATCAGGCTGGGGCTTATCAATCAATGATAGAAAGATGGATATGATAAAGTGAAGGAGAGATAACAATCTGTGCGAGAGAGAGAGATAATATGACGGTGCTTAGTCAGAAGATGAAGACAGGAAATGAACAGAAATTGCGAAACGGCAAATTTGATGGCGCCAGGAAGAACCGCATAAACATGTGGGCATAACCTAGCAGAGTTAGTGCACAGAGAAACGTTGACGAAATGTTACGCAATTTTGAGGAGAGAAAGAGAGATAGGGAACATATCGACAACTACAGAATCGCACTACTACAAAATAGTGCCGGCGCGGATCAAGGACGCGGGCACTTTCCCCCGAAAGTTGCGCTACCGTAACATGCCCATGTCCGGGTACCGTACCCGCATACTTACTTTAGTGTAGGGATGGAAGAATCGGCGGGTTCGGGATCTTCGGAACTGCGCCATTTTCACTGATCGGAAGTAGTCTTGGGTTGACAGGACCACGTCTTTGGTGCAGAGTATGGTGCCGCAGTCTTCGGGTTCCGGGCTCCGCGAGGGACCGGGCGTGTGGCGCGGGTCCTCGAGGCCGTCCTCGGGCGGCTCGGAGGCGCCGGATGCGCGCCGCGCCAGCGCCATCGGCGACAGCGGCGGCGTCATGAGGGAGAGGACGGGAGATGAGGGAGGAGTGGGAAGACGAGCGGCCATTGGAGAGAAAGGAAGGCTTGAACTGTGTGAAGGTGGGATGAAGGTGTGTGTATAGAGAGAGACGAGAGAATGGAGGTCGAGAGGGGGTAGGGAGGGGGCGGAGCCACCCCCCGCCCACCCCGCGCCCTCCCCACCCGCCCGATCCCGGGCGCACGCGAGAGCGGGGCGGAGCCGGCGCGCCGCGACCACGTGGCGCCCGCCCGGCGCCACCGTAGGCGGATTAGGCGCCGCCAGACAATCGAAGATCATGAGTGCACTATCAGGAGGTGACCGACTGGTCAGAGACCAGACAGAGGTTGCATGTCACTGGGTCAGATCTACACAGGAGATAGCAAATCGCGGACGCGCGATTTCTGTCGGCTTTTTGCACCAAAATTCGGCGGAACTCCCCAAACAAACACTTTTCCGCGCCTCGGGCGTTATAGAGTGAATATCGGGTTGAATCATGATTTTCTGGGCTTATCAGAGACACGCCTAGCCACAATTGATAAGGACTCGGAATAGGCACCATACTATCGGCGAATCATCCTGTCATTACTGCCCCGAATTTGCCCGAATTTTTCGCATTCCACAATCGGAATTCGTAAGATTTGGATGCGTCAGAAAAATATTCTTGTGATTTCTTTCGAGGAAAAACACTATGACATTTTCCGCTGCATGCTTTAAAAATATTCTGTCAAATGAAGTCAGGGTACAGGTGCCAGGTGTAGTGTACAAAAGGACTACAATAACCACCTGTGTGTAAAGGCACTAACATGATCGTAGTCTCATTTAAAAGTAGGGCATCAGGAATTTCCCTTCCTCTCACTTCTCCCCTCTCCTATAACTGTACAATATATTCCCGTTATATCACAGCGATAACGCAGTCGACTAAATATTGGAGGGACCTTTCACTATCGCTAGTTATAGTGAGCGGATGGTAGTAAAATAATACCAGCAATTTTGTGCCCGGCACACCTATCACGAGATCTTCAGTGTTTCAGTGCGCGAGCCCTGCTTTCGTCGGACATATTTATCGCCTGAGGGCACGTTTAGCGACCACTGCTCATAACCGGATACTACTCCCCAGATATATTAAAATACGCTGCGGCCGGCTATTTGCGCCTACTACTGTTTACCTATGCCAAAGCCGAGCAGAGCCGCGAATTCACTGCGTTCCTAAAACCCGGTCGCGCAAAACTCACGCATTTGCAGTGGGTCTCGCCGGTTTCGTCGTCCTGCCATGTCTCGTCGGGCCCGCTCTCGCCAATCTTCGGCAGGTCGGCGAGTCGCTACGGCCGTTCTAGTAGCCGGATGCTGCGGCGGGATGCAAACTCCGGCTCCGGCTCTGGCTCCTGCTCCGGCTCCCCTGGCTCGAGCTGGAGCTGGTGCAGGGTGGGCACGGGTTTGGTGCGACGGAGCCACGCGCGGAGGTAGGTCATGCCGCGGACGGGTATTGCGGAGGCGGGAAGGGACGTGGACCGCTCCTTCATCGTGTAGGTATATCGGGCGAAGAAAAAGAATGAAGAGAGGGAGGAACGGAGAAGATGCTTCGACGATGAGTCAACCCTTTCCCCCATTCCTTCCCTCCACCTCTCCATCTAAGAAGGTATTTCCCCCTCCTCCTTCAACGTTAACAGTCAAAAGAACACCATCTCTACACACATCCTACGCGCATATTTTAGCGATGATTTATCTCTGCTCCTCCAAAAATGTCACGTTTGCTGTTACGCATTGCATTCAGCAGTGAAAATGCGGGGAATTGCCCGAAAATAGGAACGATGTGCTCCCGAAATAGGCATACGGTGACCAGGTGTGATGAAACGAGGGCTAATCCGAGCATAGGTGAGGGGGCAAAGATTCATGCCGTGATGAGTTCGCATAATGCGACAAAACACGACAAAGTGCACCGGATTATGCCCAGCTACTCTCTCACTTTCACACGCTCTCTCGTCGGTTAGCGTGTGCTAGGGAGTGTGGCAAATGAGGAGAGTCGCGAGTTTCGCACATGATTCTGAGTCAGTGATCGTCGATGAACCAGCTCGGGACCGGCATTTCCTGCTATTCGTAAATTAGTCTCGCGCTGGGCTCTGCCGGGTTCTCCGTCATAATTGCTACTACACGGATCATTGCGTGTTCGACAATGTTCTGGTATGTGGAAGGAGAGTTTGTGCGATTGTGATCATGACACGAGCACTACCCCCCCCCCCCCTCACACAATAAAAAACTGCTCGATCCAGAGCCGAAGAATCCTCCGTAGCCTCTATAACCCAAATCACCCATGGAGCACAAAGTATTAAGTATTAAGTGTATTACCAGAAAAATAATCGGCGCGCGCTTGTTCTATGTAATCTAATAGGATTTGAGCGGATGCGAGATTTGAGTTTTGAGCTGAAGCACAGCTTCAATAACTGCAACTCCACTACGTAAATGTTCGTGTTCTGGCAGGGATAATCGCAAATCCGTTTCAAATGAGCTTCAGCTCAATTCTCGGCACACTATTGCGCATTGTTCCCCTGGGCCCACATTTCAACCATCCCAAAGCGGGTTTCGAGCAAAGCAAAAGGTTTTCGTCACTAGACAATCAACGAATATAATCTACTCATCCAGGTCTGATGCAAGAAGCATTTTGAAGATGGCGCAGAGAGAAAATCCCGACAACTTTGCCCCTCGAAAGGAAAGTGACGCGATGAGCAAAATGAGATTATACATCAAGTTCCCGTTTGCAAGCTTTTGCCGCCGTAGCTTTGAAATTCGTCTCTTAATTCTAATCAATCCTTCATTTTTAGTTTGAACTTTCTCGGCATTGCAAGAACGCCTGGATTCCATTGTTAACAGTGAAATCATCATAAACCACGTAGAATCGAAAGATCACAATTTGGTCGGTTGGGTGGGCGCAGAGAAGGTTGTTAAGTTGCTGCGGTGCAAAGGGGCAATGCAGTAGTATTTTACGATCAGATAAGAGTAAAGAGTACAGAGGATCGTCTTCCGCCCACTCAATTCCCTCTAATTGTTGGGCACACCTCGATAACTGAGGTCAGCATGTGATCATCGAATCAATCTATGGAGGATCTCTGCACAGCTAAGAGCGAGCTGAAAATTTGTCGAGATGGTTCGGTGCACCTTCGAAAGGGAGATCCCCCAAGAGGAAAATGACCAAATTATCTAGGTGTGATCCGATTAGCAGAATACGATAAGACAGTAAGATCGCTGTTCTTTTGAAACGTCTTATACAATACTTAATCAAGTTCCCTCTATTCCACTGTCTTGCCCCCGTTTGGATTGGTATTTCGCACAAAGAAGTGTCAAAGGAACAAAGAACCTACGCCTTTCCTAGTTTCTATTCATATCGCATAATATGTTCTTCTAGTGTCGCGCTTTCTGGGTGCATGTGTATAATAATGAATGAGTCGCCCTCGTACATCCTATTTATAACTGACGAGTTGCACTCTATCGGGTCATAAATTAGCCAAATGATAATTCTGCGAACGCTCCCCATTTGTAAATTACTGCAAACCCGGAAGAAAAAAAGAGAGCCGGTGGTTGGAAATTGTACTTATCGCTCAGAAATTTGCACACCGTTTCTAGTTACGCGAGAGTTGCGAGAGAAAAAGCGAGAGGAACGGGGACAGGGACCCGTTCAAGGTGCCAAATGTTGGTGATATTTTTTAGCAATAGGAAGCCAATATCTAAGAAAGAACAGGAATGTTCTAACTTTTGCGCAAAATGCAATGCGCGAGCTGGACACTTTCGCTTTACTCTCCTAATTTTGAGCGTTTTCCGCAGAATTTGTTTATTTAATTCGATTACGTCGTATTACCATAGATTTGCATAACTATGTTTGCGCTAACCTCAAATAGATCCAGCTTGTTCTGCTCCTTCTTGATGGTTGCTTCCATAGTGAGATGGAAAGCCGCCATTTGCTTTGCCTCGCGAGTCTTTGATCGAAGCATTGGAAGTAGCCTAAAATCGTACAAAACTCTCTTTTCCAATTCAAATTATTCATGCGCTAAATGTTTTTTTCCTTTTCCGCGTAGTCATTCATGTTTGATTGGCTGAAGGATTATTAATAAAATTATATATTAGTATGTAAGAAATTCCCGAAACACTTGGCCGATTTAAAAATAAGCAATCTTAAAGAAAGCGAGAAGAGAGAAGAATCGAAAACCCACAATGTGAGCCAGTTGGGAGGTCTGTTCTGACTGTACTTGTAGTGATCGGGCGCAAATTCTTGTGGATTCTTCGTCTTGATGAAGGATTCGACGAGGGGGAGAGTGCCCGATTTGATTACTGCCTGCTCCAACTCCTGAATTTTGGATCCATTGGTTCCGTGGTTTGGTGGTAGTCTTGTTACATTGTGGTACCAAGTCCGTGGTATGTGGTACCTACCTTGGTACTGGCGAGCATGCATACCGCCAAACACGCGTAGTACCGAGTGATGTCGTCGTGTTGAGAGGCGAGAAAGAAGAGCCATTCGGGCACCTAAAAGTAGCAGTTTAAACAAATTATTTAAAAATGTATTTGGACTTCATTAGATATATGTGTTTCATGCAAAGTTTGACCCAAATTCACCATAAAATCGTATTGTGCGTGGGGTTAAATGTCACCGCGGTCTAATTTCACATTCGTTAGCATTCCTCACTTTTTCACCCGTTATTCACATCACCATCCCAGTTTCACGCAATGAGTGAAAGCTCAATTTCTCGGATTTTTCAATTCAAAGTTCTCCCAGAGCGCGAAGTCGTTCGCTGCTTTCCGTACCAGCCCCGTTATTTTATTATTTTATCTAAGTATCCCCCTAATTGACCCACTGGTACAGCCGGGGTTTTTAACCTCGCACGAAGCTCACTTTTTTCCCGCAGTCCGAAATTCTACCACAAACAACAGTTCACCGGGTGGTCAAGGTCACACTTTTCTTCCACAAATCTGCGAGATTTCTCACACTTTTTTCAGGATTGTATACAATCGGAGCAAATTTGAAAGGAATTTGCAGTTTCTTCAAATTTCGTTATAAAGTATAGATACAGCCTCTCCGGTTTCAGACCAATATTTATCGCGAATGATCTAAAGCGCCTATTCGTTCGCTTAAAGATCACCCCCCCCCCTTTTTTGGTTTGTGATCGGTTCCTGGTCGTAATCTAACGAACAAATCCGCCGCTTCCACTTGTGAGACATCAAGAGCAATTTAGGAATGAAGCTACACACTTGGTTTACACTAATGAACATTGTCCGGTGATTTCCAAAATAAATACATTTTTGTTGTTCAGAATAGCAATAAATATATAATGACTATTTTTGGTCCCCCTGCACCGGTGTGCATCCCCAAGTTCAAGTTAGTGGAATCAAGTTAATCTAAAGTTGGTATCAAGCTTGGGTGCAACTTGGGGAACAAGCGCTTCAAATGAGATGCGTTAGACGCGCTCTCAAAATCCCCACGTTGGTATCGAGCTCAGTCTCGTTGTCTGCTCTCGCTCACTCTGACACACTATTTCTCATGAAATTCTCCAAGTTGCCCTCAAGATTGATACCAACTTGGGATTCAACATTAGGCTTGCTACCAAGTTGGGGATGCACACAACACTCACAGCTGGGCACCCATTCCCAGCGCCGACCGCGCAATCCCCAACCGCGTACACAGAGTGAGGGGGGAGGAACAGTTCTAGGAGGAAATAAGGTAAACTAAAAATACTTAAAAATACTTCCACCAGTTTCAACGTCATTTTCCCTCACCTTCTTCTGTATAATCTTCTTCTTACACTCATTATCCGAGTAGAGCGCGAGATTGGCCAGAGCGAGTGCTGCGTGTCTGCAATGTTTCATCATCACTACACAATTTGACGCAGTCTCTGCTCTGCTCAAAGCTCTTCGGAGCTTGGTCTTTGTAGAGATCTGTGCGAAAATTGTACGTGCGCCATGGGCACAGCAGAGGGCCCTCTATCGCAAGCTTTGATCAATCTATCCCCCCACTTTTAGTCCATATCGGGAGTCTCGCACACATCATTTCATGACGCGCTTTTCGGAGAGACTTTGGAAGATACTCATCGAAAAGCGCGCCCTGCTCATTGAAAGACGAAACTAATTTCGAGAGTCGAGATGCGTTTATGAGATATTTCAGCCACCTTCCGTCCCAAAAAGCGGTTGGTGCACTTATATTGTTTGAGGGATCAAGGAAGGTCTCAATGCAATCCAACTTTATCTTGTCCATTGAAAATTTTGCAAAAGCGAACTGTATTTCAGTGCTTATATGACCGATTCTAGCTGTTTTGATAAACACAATTCCAGTAAAAATAATTAATCGAGAATGTCTGTCATTAGATCTTATAATCTCTCGGCAATATGCAAATCAGGGTTTTGTCACAATTCTACAATCTAAACCTTTGATTTCTTTTCCAGTCCCGGTCACTTTTACTTTCAGGACATTGCTTTAAAAAGGCTTTGAAGATCTTTATCGGGAGTCCATGAGATCGGCCATGAGGAAGGGAGAAATCCAAAAGATCAAATGAAATATGTTCTTTTTTTTGTATTTTTCGTAGACTACAACGGTTTATTATAGAAAATATATATATATTACCTGAAAATTTTATTTTTTTCATTAATTATCTGTAGCCGGAACTCAACTCAAATCCAATCAAAAGGCAAGGATAAATGCGCCTCGAAAATCTAAGCAAATTGAAGCAAAGACCGAAAAATTTCATACAAGTACCTTTTCGCACAAGGGCTTACGAGATCTATGCAATATGCTGAACGCGGTCACAATTACTCTATTCAATAACTTTGCAGCAACACATCTATATGGTTTTTGTTCCTATGTTAGGCCTTAGTTCCGCGTGTTGCTCTTTGTTCACATCAATTCTCAAACCACTGTTGGTCGCAAAATTTGGTCGGCATAAATTTCGCTGCTTTTGGTACAGAGACCATCACCATCTTTCCATATCTCAAGCTTGGATCGTTTCGGCCCTATCGCCCATCTCAACCACTCTTCAGACATCATTCCTGGTTCGAGCGCTCCAACTTCCCGAAAGATACTCATCAAAAGGCGCGTTTGCGCTTTAGAAATTTTCGACTTTGCTTCGGCGATCCGAGATTCCGATCTTTATACAATTTTTGCACATCGCACCATACCTTTTCAGGAAGAAATTGAGCAAATATTGTTTTTTACCTGAAAATCAATAACAATGTGATTACATTATTATAGCATTATCGATTACCTGAGGGTCTTTGGCGTGTCTGTTGCCCTCTTGCACGTGAGTAGGATGTGGTCGAGCACACCGTAGTCGATCAGTCTGCAATTAGGCGGATACTGTAATCCGAACAGGGCGACAATTTTTAGCCTACCGTAATATCCTGTTTGCTACCGTACCTGTTCGATGTTGCTGATGAATGCTTGAAGAGGTTTTCCATGATGCTCAGAGACATGCGCTGTTGGTCGGGATTCTGTTACGATGTTTTTATTTAAAAGAAATTTACAATAATAATATCAATGTTGTTTAACAAAATTACAAAATTATTCTAAAAATAATTTTTTGAGCCCCCATACCTGATCTCGATTGGGATTCAACATCACATAATAAAGAAAATAAGTTTTGTGTGTTTTTCTTATGAAAAAAAGATATTTAGTGAACTTTAAATGTTCTGGATTTCTCATTTCACCACGATGCCCATCGCAGTCCTTACAATTAGAATATTGCGCGAGACTTTCGGGTTTTCTTTCAATTTGTAAAATATCTAACCTTATTGAGTTTCTCTGCTGTAGTTGCAATTTTCCTTAGCAGTCCCTTGTTGACGATGTACTCTCGATTATTCGTACTCATGCACTCTTCCAGCACGCGACCGCATGCCAAACGAACTTTAATTAATTAATTATAAAAAATGAATTTATTACTGAATTTTATTGTATAAATGCAATTAAATTAATAACTCACCGCTCTCACACTTGTTCGGCGAGACAAAGTGCGAGATGAGATGGTCGAAGTAATTGTTGTCCCTGGAAAGATCAATGATCAAATATTTCCACAAAAAAATTAAAAATTCGACAGGAAAGATCGGTGCCAGCGAGTTTGTGAGTGGAAATGGTGTACATTTCGGAAATATAGATTTCAAAAAAAATAGTCTTGTGAGGTGTGCCACGAGTGGACAGATATTCACGAGCACTGTACACCATCAGAGATCGAAGATCATTGGTCAAAACCAAAGATCAAAGATCAAAGTCCACCATCGCTGTACCTATCCTCTATCCGGCCTTGGGTTCTGAACCTCATGTAGTCGCAGAGAGCGTACGACAAATCGTGTGAGATCTTGGGAAACAGCCACGCTTTCGTCATCACTTTGGCGATAATCGTGCAGCCCTGCAACGATTTTTTGTTTATTTTCGAAAATAACTGAAAATAAATTTAACATGTTTAGTACGGAATGTCTCATGTACACCCCAGTGAAAATCGCACAATTTCTAGCACATCCTTGACTTTCCGCGCAAAAAAAGTTAAAACTAAAGGAGAAACCGCTGAAAAAATGTGAAGTGTGAACACACCTAGGAGAATGCAAGTGAAATAGATTTATCGCCTTCTAACATCTATAAGGGTGTCCCGAAAGTCTTTGCACTTTTTAACGTTTTTGCTTCTCACGATTTTCCGTATGGGACATTGTTGTAGTATGTTACTATGAGGGCCTGCTCTCACTACTTTTCGAGTCTTGACTGGGGCGCTATGACACCCACGGTGCCTTCTGTAGAACTGCAAACTTACCATACACAGGCCTGAACTTCACTAGTTTTGAAATTTTATCTCGGGGAGGAGTCGAAAAAGTTTACCCAAGGTGCAAAATGAGTCAACGGGTGATTGCAAACAATTTCTGAATAATTTCGTCATCACTACGCAATATTGAAATTTCAACTTCTTTTTTTAACCGCTTGGATTTTCTACGTAAAATCGGTGGCTATGAATTCCTATTCACTTATAATTGTTTATAAACCATATTTGGTGAGAATTGGGGCTGAAGGAGTAGGAAATTTGAAAATGTCGAAAAAAATATTTCCGACGATTTTCGAGTTTTCATTAATTTGCGAAGAAACGATCAAGAATTAGACCCGGAAATGCTAGTTAAATTCACTCTAATTAAACTCATAAAGTTGCATTTAATTATCTTCAATATTCATTTAGATTTAGAGTCCGAAAGTTAAGTTTCGGAAATCACTTAACTGCATATTGCGTCATTACTAGGTAATATTCCGACAAGCCAACAGCATAATTAATTTCGTTAATTTTTTGCATTTTTTGCGAGGCCAGGAAGTAATTTTTTGCGAGGCCAGGAAGTGTAATTTTTCGAAATTTTTCGAAAAACTGAAAGTGCAAAAACTTTCGGGACACCCTTATAACTGACCTCTCTCGTGAAAAAAGCGTTCTGAACATTTTGTGCATTTTCTGCGTGCTTGCACGAATTTTACACGGATTGACCGAATCAGGGGTGATTCATGCCGCGCTAATTTCATGGGGTGCACATCAGTTTTATGCACTCTTTCATAACATTTTTCCTAGTGAAGCTACGACTTCCAAACTTGATACAGGAATTGCAAGCCACGTTTGGAACATTTTCCTTTTAATTGGGCCCTGTATCGAGTTTGGAAGTTGTAGCTTCACTAGGAAAAAAGTTATGAAAGGGTGCATAAAACTGATGTGCACCTTGCACCCCATGAAATTAGCGCGGCATCAGTTTAGCTAAATTCGGATGAATTTAATATTCATTTAAAATATTGACTTCGATAATCTGTTCGTCTTGGGCATTCGGGGCCAGATGCTGGAATGCCTTGTCGAAGAATGCCGTGTACTTGCTCATCTTAGTCTTCAGCGTATGCATCATCATAACCTATAAAATTCAAATATTTGAATTCCCGCCGTCGGTTCGCAAAAAATAAAGTCTCCACACAAACCTGCTCCGTTTTGGATTGTTTCGCGAGTGGCCCAGCGACCACCGAGTCTTGCTGCAAAAAGTGATTGTTTTCATTGTATATATTGAGCGCAATCTTTCTTTTTCCCGATAATTTATGATGCAATTAATGTAATCGCAAGCATCTGTAGAGATATTTCACATTGATTCATCATCATGCGGATTACAGATGCTATCGGCAGCTTTTATCAGTTCACAATCTTATTTCGCTGAGAAAGAGACGTTCTCAGACAAATCAAAAGCTGGCTGATCGTTTCCTTGCAATAAAAGACAGCCTGATAATAAACAGATGAAATCAAACATGTGGAAGAGGTTTAATAAAAATCAGAAATGAGACTTTCATCATTCCAAACAGTATCATTGTGTTCACTATTTCAAATCAGATATCGCGCATTTCAAACATACTCGACAATATGGATCTCTCAGTACATGTTTGCAAAATGTAGACTCATAACAGACGAAGATACTTGTGGGTTGAATAAAAAAAAGAGGATATTTTAAAACAAGGACAAACCGGAAAAAGTGGCATTCTGCTCTTTCGTTCAGCGTGTTCACCCGAGATGGCAGAGGCCGAGGGAAGCATAGGCACTCCATCTACCATTTATTTACTTATTTCATTAATTTTAAATAATAGTAAATATGTTTTTGTGAAACGTAGCTAACTTTAATGCACCACTTGTTCCGAACTTGCAGAATTACAGTTTACAAACTATTAATATTACTACTAAATTAATAAAAAAAGCAATAATAAATAAATAAACCTGGTGACAGATCTTCCAGGGTCGTTTCCGTCTCTAGGTCGGCACCCGGCAACTGACCCGCCTGCGACCCCTCCGACTGCAAATTTTACAGAATAATTATTTACAAAATCAATCGATAATTTTAACTTCCGGTTTCTGCAAAATCGCGCTTTCCTTGTGCTAAAATAGGACTTTTCGGCACCGTTTGAGGCTATTTGGGGCGCCATAAATCGCGCGGGATTCGCAGTGTTGTATTACATTTATAAAATGATACGATCAAACAAAATGTCGAACTGGGGACTTCCTGTGTTTACCGAGACGTGAGAGCACGCAAAAGCGAGAGGGTCGCCAATGTTCCTGTATGGTAAACAACGGAAGTTCGTTATTCGGCTTTTTGGTATGATCGTATCATTTTATAAATGTAATAGCTTGTGATGCGTCGATAAGCGGCCGGTCTAGAGAGAAAGAGCGCGGAGTTTAGTGACGAAAGGGAGGAGATATCAGAGAGTTTCGGTGTGTATGTCAGTTTCTAGCTTGGAAATTATTGATCATAAAGGCACATTGTCAATTGTCATTGTCAAGTATCCCTTGATCACATTGTCAAGTATCCCTTGGGACCAGGAAACAGATTATGTTCAGACGATTCCACGAGGCACTCATCCCTACAGAGAGGGGTTGTGAATGAAAAATGAGATCGATTCGCACTCATTCCCACGCTCTCTCGTACTGACCATTTTCGGAGGGCTTGAAATCAGTTATGCATTTACCACTGATCACTAGATTCCTGTTCCTGATGTTCCTGATCTCAATCTAAACTACAACAGATAACGATCTTGTGTGAGTAGTGCACCGTGCTGTTTTGGTGGCAACAAATGTTACACAACTCGTGAATCCATTTTCACAATCCGTAGTATGACTAACCAATAATACAGCTATTAGACGTTGCGCAATGATTTTTTTTCAACAGGGACTGTTAGCTTGCCAAGTTATGGTAACGAGGGGACTTGCATTGTTATTTGAAATGAATAAGCAGCGGTTCGGTGGAAGCGAAACAAATATTTAAAAATATTCTGGGAATTTGCATTTCTTTCAAAAGAAAACTGTATGAACTTGCCCGTCAAACTTATACGTGTACGGTGTATATTATTGTTAATTATTGATTTATTGGTTGATTATGCTGGTCGCACCTTGAATCGCCGATACTCCGACTCCTTTCGGGTCGTAGAGGGGGCGGAGTCTTGTGGGCAAGGCGTCGACAGGGACTGCTGCAGCCGACTCATGCCGTGCGAGTCGCCGTTATGGTGCAGCTTAATTGGGGCTAATTAGTGTTAATTAGCGATTGGCTAAGTAGTGTGTTAATTAGCAACTGATAAGTGCGTGAACCTACAGCAGCGTTGAGGAATCGCCGCAGGGCCTGTTGCCTTTTTGACTGGACGCCACTTGGTTTCTCGTTAGTTTTGTTCCCCTTTGGTTCTTCTTTTGTTCGTTTGCCCCCTTTGATCTACTCCTACGCGTTATTTGCTTGGTCGTTCACTGTAGATGTGGATGGAGGGGGAGTCAAGGAGGGGGGAGGGGGGGGGGAGGAGGGGCTACCGTACCCCTCCACCTAATCCCCATGCCTATTCATGAGAACAGTGCGAGAATTTGGCACAGGAAGGCGAAAATACTTGACAGAAAGTAGCATAATCTAGAGAATAGATCGAGAAGTGGACGCGTGATTTGCTTTTAGCGAAAATCGAAGAGTTACTAGCGAAGGGATAACAAATGTATGAAATCGAATGTGTGTCAAGATATTCTACAGTTTACATTTTCGTTTTAAATTCATAATGGAGTTTATCATCAAACTTCAATCAAAATATGTATTAAAAATTCTGAAAAAAGAAAAATACATACGATTCCGTTCTGTTTTCCCACTGGCGGCGCCGACTGCGGCGGATCTTCGAGGTGCTCGTCCAAATCGTCTGAAAATCTTTTTTTTTGTAAAATAAAATTTGCAAATTTTAAAATTTACATATTCTCTTTGCTCAGCTTTCAAAGATTTTACACTGAATGTTTAAGGGAATTCGTAGTGATAGTTTCGCTTGTTTTCTATGGTATTCGCTGAAAAGTATATAGGAGAAACAGTTAGAGTGCACCGAAATAGTTCACTCTCACACTATGATCACGACAAAATGCCAAAACAAAGTTCGTCGTGAGACCTATTCATTACTATTTTTGCACTCACTGACTGCCAGTCTCAATTTGCATAGAATCGCAAGAATGTAAAGTACGATCTCCTTTTCGTTTGAACACGAACAACATAACGAAGAACGCTTTCATATTCACATTTTTAATCAGCAAGCAATATTCTAAAAATCAATAATTCTACCCACTCCTGAGTGCCTCGTCGTTTCTCATAATCGTCGGAGTGCCCGTACCGTACGTCGAATGGCCATTCTGATCGATCTGCACCTGGAATCACAAAATAACTTAATATTAAGTTCAATGATATTTTTTCCACTTTTCGCTCATATCGACATGATATGTTTCACATATCAGCCAAAGTCTTTTAGTTTTAGAAGTACAGCGATATTGTGCCTATTTCCGATAAATACTAAAAATCTAATTAATGAACACTATTTTTCAAAATGAATCGTTTGTTAAAAACATTAGCCAATTTGAATGTTACCGTACCCCAATTGGCGGTGCACTCATGGGCACACTGACTGCTACCGTAGTCTTTCCCCTCAATTCAGGGGAATCATTGGGACCGAGCAGATCGTCATCCTCCAATTCTAACCACAGATCGTCCGTCCTGCAAAATATTGATTTTAATTTTGAAAATATTGATTCTTCTTTCAGTGTTTTTGCCTTTCCTTGCCTGGAAACGGATGATTATGCCTCAAAATTCACTCCCCCCTCTAAGAGATGCCATTTTCGAAGTTTTTTTTCTATTTTCCGGATGGAAATCGATGGCTTTTGTCATATTTTGAATGCAATTTACACGCTGGTCGAATTCTCGAGCCGAATGAAGAGATTGTGAATGTTCCTCTGCTGCATTCCTCTGTACAGCGAGGACGCCGAGTGGACGGTCGGCAGCGTCCCGAGGGGCGCCGCGCTCGGCGCGCCTGGCGCGCCCTTGGCGCCAGACGCCATCAACGCGCCCGCGCCCAACACCAGCTTGGCCGACGGCGACAGCGTGACTCCGTGGGGCTGTCGTGGAGATGCGCGTGTGGCTACAGAGAGAGGGGTACGGTAAAGGCGTGAAAAGTGCGCGGTGCGCGCGCGAAAGATAAAAGGGCGACGGAGGGGCGCGTAACACGCACAAACAAAGTCACTGATAACGATTAATATGATAACCCTGATAAGACAGAAAGACAAAAGGAAGTGTGGGCAGGTCGTAAACTGTTTCACGCCTTCTTCGGCGGTGATAGAAAAGCGGAAGGAGAGTGTCAAAGACTGGGTGGGGCATGACAATTGTGGAGCCGTCAAATAGGATGATGACATAAATTGTGCAAATTTGCGATTTTTCAGGAAATGGGCAGAAATGGATGACTGAAGAGATCAATGAGGGAACGAACGAAAGAGTGCAAGACACAGAAGGCATCGAGGAAAACAGTGAGAATGAGTAATTGTCCAAACAAAGAGAGAGAGAGAGAGAGAGAGAGAGAGAGAGAGAGAGAGAGTGGGGACACCCGGTTGTGGCTGGTCATCATTAGGTCGGTAGACGGAAACACGTGGTAGATGCCGTCTGGGGCACTGTGTCCTCATTGAACAAACGTCCATTGCAATTCGACGACAACAAAAAAACAAAAGGGGACAATTTGAAATGAGGGACCGAGAGAGACCGATTCCAATATACAGAAAGGGGTCAGTGCGAAAACAGTGTGAAAAGTGAGAGAGTCCCTCTTGATTTTAACTCTGTTTCACTCCAAAAAAACCCATTCTTTGAAGTTGATCGACTTGAGGCATGAGTTTGAAAGAGAGAGAGAGAGAGAGAGAGAGAGAGAGAGAGAGCTGTTTCGTGTTAAGTCGCAGCTTTTGTTGACACAAACGCTACACCCACTGATTAGCTGATTAGTTGTCATCAAAAGTCGAACGTCCACTGCAAATCCACGATGTGACTCAACCAGGTAATAATTGTGAACGGAAAACGGCGGAACTCCCAGAGATATCGCATAATTGAACATCGGGCTTCACGGTTACCTCCCTCACCCCATTACAGAGTAAACAAAAACTACGAGTTCATATTAGGTGTTGCTGAGATAACTGAATAATTGGCCAACCAGAAAGGGGTCAAACCTGAGAGAACGTATCGAGAAGGACTCTTTCCCTTCTTTCGCTCTAAATATTTGGAATGAAGTGATGCCTTACACAGATAACATCAAGAGGGCGAACTTTATGCAAAAGATGCTATCTACGACATCAGGTACAATTGTTTGAGTCCTTGGGGGAACATATAAAGTAATTCGCTCGAGTAGGTGAAGTAGATGAGAATCGCTGCGCAGAGAGTTGTTCCTCTTTGGAATTCGCCCACCTTCTTACTCTCTTTTGAGAACTGTGAGAGGTAACTCCGATGAATGGGAGGAGTTGAATTTCACACCTCGGCGTGCTAAGCTCTACCGCTCACAGTATGTCTACAGTAGGCTAGACAGTGGTTAGAGATCGGGCAAAAATGAGAGAGCGCAGAGGCGCCTATTGAGAACTGAGTGGGCGCGCATCTTCGTGAAAGTTCACGTTTGATTCGGAAGGAAAAGGAGGAAAAGTGGTGAACAAAATTGCGCGAATAAATAAAAGTGAGTCAATATTGTTTAGAAAGGTCGAGATGATTTGTTAGGAAAGAATTTTACTTGAATAAGGAAGCGTCTGAAAATGCGGGCAATTCTTTAAAAAAATCTTTCTGGAAAAGTCCGAATTCTGCACTGGATTTCCGAGTAAATCCTCAATCAACGCAAGAAAAGACGCAGGAAGGCGACTTGAAGGCATGATGAAGTCGGAAAGACACAATTCCAGCTGTCCGGTCGACCATCCAGAATGGGGCTTGGAGTGAGAGAGCGTGTGAAAACGAGAGGGACTCTCACTTATGCATACTCTCTCAGCTGACCCCTTTCTGGCGGTATGGAATCTTGTCAAACGAGTGGGGAGAAGGGATCGATTGGTAAATACCGGTAAGATATTCAAATTCGGGTGTAACTAAACATTGCTGGCTAGCTCAGCTCCGGAATAGAAATGAATCCTGAAACATGAACTGAGGGGGCGGGACGCATAGTAGACAAAAACAGAGATCGTCTATGGTAGACAGCCAAATTATTCTAGAATCGGGTGATCATTGGAAAGAGATCGAAATAGTGTGCAAATCTAGTGGGAGAACAAAGTTTCGTTTCTTGGTCTTTCTCGTTTTCCCTCCGAAACGAGAGAGCGTGCGAAATGAGGAGGTTGGAGAACCGTTCTCTTATAGTCAGAAACGAAACCATGAATATTATAAATTTACAAACACTCGTCCAAAATAATAAAAAGTTTCGCTCCTAAATAACAGATACGACTGCGAAAGAGCATGATAAAGGGAGAGACACGCCGACGTATAGAAAGAGAGTACACCAGTAGTCCATTTCACGAACGTATCATTTCAAATTTGTAATAACCGTTCTCCATGCAAGTTTTCAAAGCAAACTATCCTAACATCTCTTTCGCGGCGAGTTTATTCGGAGCCCAGTAAACGGCGCACTAGCAGCGATATACAAAGATCGCATCTGGCAGACAAATAATTATTCTAGAATGGAGAGATCACTGGAAAAGGGAAAACTTTCTCTCTTTTTAATTTCACTCAAAAAAGATAGTAGTTATTATACTATCATGATACTTATGGCGGCCTCATTACAGTACTATATTACCATCAGTCCGCCCACCATAACTATCTGGTAACTATCATTTCTATGTGCGTTTTTGCCTCCGAACAAGGCGACATTTATAATCCCCTTATGTCCATCTATCTATGCCCAGAACATCACACGAAGTGGGCGAATTCCACACTCTCTCAATTTTACCTGCAATCTCGTCATTTCTAACTCTCTGTGTTCTCTTAATTTCGCACGCTCTCTCGTCAGGCAAGTTGTAAATGCATACACTCACAATAGGCGGATTACAGAGTCAGATGTTGGCGTCCGCTTGTAGAGAGTCAGTTTGCGATTCGCTTTCACAATTTATCGTAACTTTTCTGAGGGAAAGAAAAGAATACGATTACAGAACTGGAAGTTTTGCAAACTGAGGTTTCGTTTTTTTCATATAATTATCCATTCACCTCACTCGACGGTCTGTTGTTTCGGTGAGCAAGCGAGAGTTTTCGTAGGCAGAAGAGATTGGGGAGGCTCTGGGAAGCCAAAAAGTTGGAGAACGTCCTCATAGCAAATTGCAGTGGGATGTCCCATTTTGTGGCCTACGCAAATAGTCCTTGCGGAAATGCCTTGGTACATTTAGAGAGAGAGAGAGAGAGAGAGAGAGAGAGGCATCGTCAGGAATAGCCAAGTAGCTCAACTAGTTGGACTCTGTCCGCATTGCACGCCATCTGACTCTTTGTAACGGGAAATGCGAAAATTAGAGACGACAGCCCGACAAACAACGAGTCGACGATTTGCAATATGAAGCCTATTAGACGGCTCCCGGATGAAAGCCGGAGCCGGGAATTTGAGAGGATAAACAGCGGCTCTCGAAGGAATCACTACACGATCAAAAGGGTTTAAAATAAACGCTGGCTGGCAAGCGAAAAAAATGAAACTAATGGAGTATGAAAGCAGAACTTTTCGGAAATAACATTTCATCCAGATTCCAAACGGAGACAATTCGTTGAGGCGCACGAAAATGCGGGGGAGAAACGGAAAGCACGCTAAATTGCCATTGAAACTGTGAGGCGCGAGACGTCTCTCTCTCCCCCTCTCTCTCTCACTCTCTTTTTCTCTTTGTAGCTGCGGAACAAAATAGAGCAAAGAACGTCGGAAAGCGATGGGAAAACGAGAAAAACAGAGCGCAGAAAAGCGACGGTAATAATATGGATGAGGAAATTGTAGAGACTCCCCTGAAAGAGAGAGAGAAATTTGCAAGTAATATATAAATAATGAAATGGTAAGGTCGATATGGGGATGACAACAATCCATTATCTGCTATATCTGCACTATTACGTTATTTGCTGTCACGCTCACTATTTATCGGTTTGGATAATTTAAGTAGGAAATCGATAACATATGCATATTTTAAATAAAGACGATCTCTGCTATTTTCGCCTTACTCTATGTCGGTTCTCGCTAGTAAATTTGGTCAACGAACGGCACTCGGAAAACAAATTTATCCGAAAACGGTCCTTTGGCAAAGGAGTAGCCTTCATTGGACAAGAAGGAGAGTTCTTGAATGGTTAACAGGGTATGTGGAGTATTCTGAAGACCAAATAGTGCTTGCACATTTCAAAAATGCACGTCGTCCAAGAGCCCGTTAGTCCTACAGAAAGTGATTTTGGTGCGAGAGGTAAAAATGAAGAGGTTTCCTCTCACTCGCGCGGGCTCGTACTCTATTTGTACTCTATTTCGGTAACTCGCAATCAATTTGTTTCGATTACTTTTGCTTCTTGTCCCTCAGTCACACTGTATTGTGTTACATTTTGATATTTTCTCTCTCGTTTTTTTGGAGTGAATACTCTCCCAAATTGAAATGGAACAACGCTCCTTCTCTCTCTCTCCCAGCTGTGGAGTAGGGGGCAGAGTAATGAAATTGAGCCTCGCATCCAAATAGAAGGGGACTCCATTCGATGTGAGACTGTGGTAAGAGGAGGAGAAAAAGTGAAAGAAGGGCATAAAAGTGCGGAAGCCTTGGCGTGAACAGAATGTTGTCTTAACTATCGCGAAATAGTTACAAATATTGATTGAATGGGAGTTGTGTGAAGCAGGAAGTAATTGTATGCAAGTACTGCTAAATGATGCAACAAATATCTCCGAATTCCAAGTCCCGAAGATGTTATCAATTGGATTGTGATACTTTGCACGGAGTGATCCAATAGTCTAATCTCATTTCGTTGCTCTCTCTCTCTTTCTCGCTCTCTCTCTCAGCTCTCGAATATTGTCCCGAGGAGAGTCAGAGGCGCGGCGCTTGCGTCAATGAATTATAGGCGTAACCGACTCGGGGCAACAGAGAGAGAGAGAGATAGAGAGAGAGAAAGCCGTGGTATAGGCGCACGGATCGGTTGCTACAATTCCGAGAGCAAAAGATAGCGACTTGGGTATAGGCTCTATTTTGGAACGCTTAATCCGGGCGGCAGGACACAAACAAAAAGTTGTAGTTGGGGCCAGAGTATAACGAACTGAGCGGTTAGTGAACGCCTAAAGGGGTACGAGGTCTCAGAAAGAGTGGCAAAGACTTGCAAAAATACTTTCCATTAAAACAAACACAAACAAGTATATTAGCTAATCTGCCGGCGCAACCAGTACAGCTCTATTTTCCTGTACAATATCACCCGTTAAACAGTCGTGTTAAGCTGCTTATTCGTCTCTATTCACTGTAATATTTTATGCTCAAATAGCTGAATGCACAGTCTATTACAGTTTGAGCACGATAAATATTATTATTATCAAGGCAAGGCGAAAAAGTATGAGAATCTCTGATTGAGGTCAAAGATTGATTGATTGAAAGATTGATTGAGGTGATTGAGGTGATTGAGGTGATTGAGGCCCTTGGGGTCAAAGATCATGACTTTTTCTATTCTCACTACGCCAAAACACCGCGGTCGCACTAAACACAAGCCGATAATGCAAATCGAGAGACGGAAATAAAACTATTATACACAGCATGCGAAAGAGTAACAGGGCGATCGAGTTAGAGAAAGAGGGATTCATAGAGAGAGTGCGCGAAACGAGAGAGTCAGACAACAAAGACGGCGCCAACTCGAATCTGTGCTATGATCGTAGTACGCATTTGGTGCCCGTGGTTCTTGCCAAATTGGTAGACCAAATATGCAAAGTAGTGTTGAAAGTAATTATCATAAGAGAAATAGCACACTTTGGCACATAGTCGAAGAGGGTTTGGCAAAGGAAATGAGAAAGGAAGAACTGGGAATCCAATATTTCATATCTGCTGATAGAGGCTCCAAGGGAGCCCAATCCTAGTCGAGAGATAAGCCAAACACGTGTTCAAAATAGCCTGACACGTGTCACAACTTTAGAGGCTTATCCGATTTCAAGAAAACATTTAGCAAGATCTAGCTTATGCTGCGCAAATGGCGGAAGGTTCAAATTCGAATTCCCGCAATTGGGAACTGTAAATTGTCCTAAAAGCCGGCTTCAAACAAGGAAATTGTTCAGTCGAAATTCGCATTGCAGAGTAGTCTGCACTGGCATGCGAATTGCAAAGCGAAGAGGGCATTTTAGGGGCTTGGAATGGGCAGAGAAAAGAGAAGATGAGAGAGGGGGGGAAGAGAGGAGGAGGAAGAGGAAGAGGAAGGACTGATAACCAAACATAGTCCAACCGAGTGCTATTTCAAAGATAGTATTACAGCAAAGGTATTATATACACAACATAGCACAACAAGAGACGCATCATGATATGGTAAGAAAGTGCGCGCACCGGTAGTCCATTTCATCAATGTATCATTAAACAAGTATGATAAGAAAATGCGAAATGCCACCGCCTTTTTCACATCCAGCTCCTGGTTAGTTAACTTTGCTAGATACAGGTCACGTTTTCTCACTGAAAGTGACCGCCCGGTAGGTTGCTTCTCTTTTGAAAAAGAGGGGACGAGAAGGCCTAATATCTAGTAGAGCGAGAAAGGCGCCTGAGGGGTTGAAGAAGGGGCGAGAGAGAGAGAGAGATGGGGAGGGGGGAATTGCGACTCTCATTCTAATTCCAATGTTGGTCGTCGTTGTCGCCTTCTTTCCTTCTCTCACACTCATCTCCCTTTTCTCCCCTCATTTTCCCTTTCACGCCTTTACTCGAGACGGGTTTGACACACTTTCTCATTTATAAATGGCTCAATCAAAGCACATCAGTCCATGGGATATTTCGTAGTCAAGGGAAGAGTCACGAAGGTTCTGGGATTTCAGAGGGAAATAAGTCTACGACTCTAGACTTATGGGCTGGACAGCCACGACTTTCAAAGTCTATCCGCCTCGCTCCCCTGCCTCTATTAGAAGTCGTTGCTGGTCAGCTTAGACTTACGAAGTCGCAGACTTGTTTCCCTCTGAGATCCACTACCTGCCCTTTTCTCAAATTGTGAACTATGTGTAAAGGGAGGGGCTTCGTGCAGACCACTTGCATGTGGGATTTGGTAAATATTAATTGGATGGAACGAATTCGAAAGAAGACAAGATCAATAATAGATGACAGGGAATAATTTCACCGGATACTGTACTCCTTGGTCCCATGAGGAAAAGGAGCAATAGTGAATCGATAAGAGGCGCGCTTTGTGATTGTCGGCACGGTTTTTTATCCCCAAAAATGACCAGGAAAAGTACTGTATTGCGTCAATGGCCCTTTCACCGTAATTTTTCATTTGATATTTCTAATTTCAGCCATTTTTGAACAGAAGCTTCGCTGTTTTGATCATTACAAAGAAAAGGGGAAGGATTGTAGAGACAGGGAAAATGCGGTACTTTTAAGCGAAAACAGAGAATGAACAGAGGATGAGAATAGGAGATGAGAGAAGGACTTTGAGGAGAGAGGAACAGAGACAAGAGAAAGGGAAATGGAGAGCTCTCCCTCGAATATGTGAGATATCAACAATAGAAAAGATAATCAGGCAAAAATGTTCCGGCGAATCCAAATGAGTAGGAGAGCATAGTCAAGGGATGGGAAGTAAAGTTATCAATGGGGCCAAGCGAAGTATCCTGTTACATACAAGATAAAAATAAAATATATGTCATTGCAGTTGGCTCTTATATTTGATTTTTTCTTTGAGAAATCATGGAAATGGAGAGCTTTCACGGACAAAGGAATGCCCAAAATACGTAAGAAATGAGGGAAACTATTGTCGGCAAGGCAAATGATATATTTTTTTTTATTAAACTTATAGACTTGTTTAAATAGAAAAAAATATTTTTTGGAGTTACTTGTGCTCTGACATGGGAATAGTCTCATGACACATTCCCACTATTTTTTCAAATGCGTTTATTTTAAATTTGCTTTCAAATCTTTTCTTTCAAAAGTAAGCAAATGTTGAGCTGTGTCAGATAGGGAAATGCATGGGGGAGTTTCCATTCCGAAAGAGAGGGAGAAAAGGAGGAGGAGAAATACAATACTCATGACGGAGATGTGGAAGTTTCTCAGAAATGAGATGTGGATGAAAAAAGAGAGAGAGAGAGAACTCTAAAGTTTTCAGTCGTCGCGCCGCAGTTGCCGCTACGGCATGGAATAACACTCAAATCGAGAGAGAGAGAGAGAGAGAGAGAGAGAGAGAGAGAGAGGCGCATGAGGAGTAGGCTCTAGAATATTATTACCAATTCGCTGTGCGCGCGCATCACGAGCAAATTCTGTGTGCATTCGGAAAATACTCGAAAACCAAGGTTGAGTTAGGTTGTTGCCTCACGTTACTCCCACTCGAGTAAGGCAGTAATGTAAGTGAGGGGGAGAGGGGCATCTGATGGGTGGAGAGGGGCTCGCCCCATAGACAACAAAGACAGTTCAGAAAACAGAAGAGAGAGAGAGAGAGAGTGAGAGAAAGCGAGAGAAAAGAGAGAGAGGCTTAGAGGACTAATTAGGTTTGCCGCTGTGTGCAGCATCGGGGCGCAATACGGCAGCCATCGATTTCCATCCGGTTTTACAGCTAATTTCGCATTTTTACCGTAACCTGTACTACCGTATTTTAAGGACGCACCGCGAATCGTCAACTGACCGGCCGAGCGTGGTGTGGTTGTTGCCGTTGGTCATGATTACGGTAGTCGTCGAGGGCAGATTGTAGGCCGCCGAGGGGTGCAGGGAGGAGGAGGGAGAGGGACAAGAGGAGACCGAGGCGTCCTTAATTAGTTTATTAGGATAATTAGAGGAATCGATAATTAGCGAACGCACTTTTTGCGGCATGATTCTAATTTGCGTCCGTAAATGGAACGAGAAATTATAAGGTGGAGAGAGCGGAGGGAAAGGAGAAATATTGTCAGAAAGCACGTATTCAGATTGGTGAGCTCAATAATCTCCGATCGCTCTGGGTTATCTATGAGCAGAAATTGAAGAAAATGTGATCGCTTTTCGTAAGCGAGCCTCCGACTCTATTAATAAATAAATGAATGAAGAATTCATAATACAGTTCGGAGTTCCGGAAAAGAGAAGTCCGGGAAAAAGAAGTTGTACAGCACGGGAGTTCTGTGGACTGTTGTCCAAGAAGTTCGACGTATATGGGAGTGTAAATAATCCCTTCCGTGGGCGAAACCCGTGGGCGATTGTCTAAGTGTTTGTTTGTTTGTCTGGGCAAATCGCGCGCAGACAAACAAACAATCACACCGCGGCACACAGATAATGGGTAGACTTCTGTGCGCGGGAAAATGTAAAATTGTAGATTAGTATACAAGGCGCTAGACTGATGACAACTGTAGGAGGCCTACTTTAGGACCCCAATAAAATTGTTACATTTACCGTTAAAATTTGTATCAAAATTGAAGAATACATAATCGTAATTGAATTTAATATTTTTATTATTTTAACCTGTCTGGACAATTGGTGGTTCCTCGCGTTTCCCTCATCGCCCATAGTCGTTTTCGATCTCACATCCTGAAATTTTAAAATTTCGAATTAAAAGAAAGTGAAATTTTAAAAATCTTTAACATCTCACCATTTCGAGCCCTACCCCGGTCAATTATTCATTATCTCCGCATCGTAAACCACCCAATTAATTTGAGAAGAGGGCATCGTAAAATCTTATCAAGGAATGAATCATTAGTCTCGTGATTAGAGAGCTTGATCTAAAGCAAATAATGCTGCGCAAATAATGATAATTGCGCAGACAGGAATCATGATCATTCGTATTTGTCATTTCCTTAGGAGTTTCCTTTGACCTTTTCTTAATTGTTGACTAGTAATTGTAGTCTGTCAAACATTTACACTAAATAATTGCTATTCATTACGCAAACTCCTGCTTACATTATTATTTAAAATATTAATGTTAATACAAATACTACCTCGAATCGCAGAACTTTGGTGGTCGGCATTATTAAGTTTACGTAGTGATGACGCAACCAAGAAGTGTTAGCAGACAAGAGGTGAGCGGCCCGTTAACCCACTCTAGCAATGTTTCAACCCGAGAGAGAGAGAGAGAGAGATGATAAAGCCTATTTGCTTTGATGTCTAATCGGGGAGCGAAAGACTAAAGCCCATTTGAGAAATGACGTCTTGCGCGTCAAAAACGCGTGTTAGTGCGTTCCAATCATTGATTATGAGATATTATTATCAGGAGGATTATCGAATCATTTCCCCCTCCCCCCCAATTGTCCTGTGACTATTGATTAGTCATGATTAGATGATTAGGCTGATATCATGAGATCCATACGTTTTTAAAGTTTATTATTAATTATGTAAAAAAGTATGAGGTAATTCATCATTTGATTTTTTAAAATAAATGAATTACAAGAAAAAAAATTAAGAGGAAAAGGATTTAAGATTTGAAATAAATTGTAAATCCGACCTGTTTCATGGCTGAAAGTGCCTGTGGACCATTCACTGACTAAACACTTGTCTAGTCACCCATCCGAAGCCCTTTTGACTGTGCGTAAATCGCGTCATGCTCACCAACTTTGGCAATTGTACCTGGCATAATCGTTCTCTCTCTCTCGTTGAACGCGATCAGATCAAAACGGGGCCGTAAATGTCCTGTCCCCGATTTCCAGCTCAACCCGCCCGGGTTTGACGTCTTTTCAGCTTTTATCTCTAAATCGTAAAACAACCGTCGGCGCAGTTGCTTTTCACGCCCTAAAGTGATACATATCCACCAGTGAACCGATTACGTAGTGATGATGCAATGACTACCTTGAACTTGACATTGTGCGGCCCGCTCGAGACCGAAAAGCCGGTCTTGTTGCGCTGCAGCGGCGGCCGCGTCTGCCGAATGGATCCACGGCGCGCGGTGCGCGCGTCGGACGCCAGCGGCGAAACGCCGGGCGCCGCGCCCGCGCCGACGACGTTCGAGGGTGCGTTCGGGTCTGCGCCTGCGCCTGGCGCGGCGCCGGCAGACGTCGAGGGCTCCCAGGGCGACAGGATGGAGGTGGGCGCCGTGACTATGGTTACTGAGAGAGGGAGAGCATCGAGTACTGACTTATTTATAGCGCGCAAATGAGGAAAATGCACAAAAATGAACGCAAGATGAGGATGAAAACGAATTGGACGAGCGACGATAAGAAAATAATGAAGAAGAGAATAAAGATGGTTGATAAGAAAGTGTTGTTATGCGAACGATATCTGTTGGGGAAAAAATAGCTTCCGATAACAGATCAATTAATCAATAAATGGGTAAATCAATAAGTCAACAATTTCCTGGCGCTAATCAATCAAGCGAGACATCATAGAGAAAAGTGAGAGAGGGAGAAAAAGGAGGGGTGAAATCTAAGCCTATCTGGCACCAAAGAGGATTAAGGACATAGAGAAGGGAAGAAAAGATAGAGAGAGAGAGAGAGCGATAGAATTAGGCGAGAGGCCGTACATGTGTTTATATTTTAGTCATACTAATATTTTCAGCTGATTAACAGGGGATAGATAATTATGAAGGAGGATAATTGCCGCATTGAGTGGTGGGAGAAAGAGGGATGGAAAATGAGTCAATAAGGTCTCTCGGAGGCAGGCCTTTTTGCTATCTCTCTCCTTCCTTTTGGCATTGGGGGACGAGGGAGAGAGGGAGAGAGAGAGAAAGCAAGAGTTAGGAGGGAAAAGAGGGAGGAAAGGAACTGGGAAGCCCGAGTTGGGATAGGGGAGATAAGAGGCAAGAAGAAAGATTGGCACGATGCCAACAGATTAGAGTTCCGAACTGGGGAGAGAGGGAGACTGAGGAGGGGTTTGACGGCGTGGTGAAACCGAGAACCACTGGGCAGATACGCATCGTGATTCAAGGGCACTGAATGAATTATACGCCGTGTTGCGTGTAGGTTGGGCGAACTAGCGAGAGGAATTGGTTTGTGTATCACGAGATAGCACTCAGAGGAAAATTACTTCGCCATGGATGAGAGTCAGTAAATGAGCAAGTGTCTGGCTCTCTCCATTTCATATGCTCTCTCTCAACGTCTGACCGATGAGAGAGTGTGTAGAATGGAGAGGATCTGACCATTACTCCAGTAAATATATTTCAAAATTAATTAATGTATAGCGAAACAGTCATGCCTACTATAGCTTTCAACTTATTAACGGCGTAGTGCATAAATTAGAAATCGATATTGTAATCAAATTCAATTTGTTTCTTGCATGAGTGAGGATTGGGATGAATCTGTACAAAGCGCGAACACTCTTGGGTGCAAACTCATATATATATATATATATATATATATATATATATATATATATATATATATATATTATTTATCACAATTACATACGTAAGAGGCTTAATTCTACACGCAAGTTTATTTACAATCTATTCGAAATGACTGTTATCTACACCGGCTGCTTGGGATCTATGTATTATCCGTACATTAACAGCATCTCCTCGCATAAATAGTGCTTGATTGTTATGAATGTAGTGAACAGAGGCTTATTTTATTTCTCTGTGCGTAGAACTGTTTTTTGCCCTGAGTGTGCAATATGAGAAGTAAAAAGGCGACTCAAAGTTTGCTGCTTTAAAGGGACCCGGCACCGGAAATTAATTAAGGCTCAGAAAACGCAGGTGTGTTGTGCGATCTCAAAAATGTAAAAAAAATAATTTTAAAATTTTTTCCTGAATTTTCCGCAATTTTCAAAGTTCAGGACCGGAGCCGGCTTATATACACCGGTACGTGGGAAAACACACCACCGGGGCACACCACATGTACCGGTCGCTTTTTACAGCCATTTTTATTGATTTCCGACGGTATTCTATATATGTTTTGTACATATTCCGCATCAGATTATTGATTAGTGATTGTTCCCGACATGCATGCTTGGAATTTACACTAGAGTAACCTGGAGAATGAATGTAAACACATGACTTGAGAAATGCTTCATTTCCGGAGAGTTTACGATCAGACGAAGACTTTTCCGACACATAGACGACACTCCGCACAACTGGAGCTGCTGCTCTGAGAGAATCGCGACATCATTAGAACTTGCCGTGAGCTGCAGCGCCATCAAATACCGAAGATGGCGCCTGCGGTTTTCCCAACTACGCTCTTCCGATGTGTGCCAATAACTTTCCTAATTCAATGCGAATCAATATTCTGATACGAAATATGTACAAAACATATGTAAAATACCGTAGGAAATCAATAAAAATGGCTGTAAAAAGCGGCCGGTACATGTGGTGTGCCCCGGTGGTGTGTTTTCCCACGTACCGGTGTATATAAGCCGGCTCCGGTCCTGAACTTTGAAAATTGCGGAAAATTCAGGAAAAAATTTTAAAATTATTTTTTTTACATTTTTGATATCGCACAACACACCTGCGTTTTCTGAGCCTTAATTAATTTCCGGTGCCGAGTCCCTTTAAAAATGAGAAATTTCTTGCAGGCAAGACAAGATAGAGTGTGTCATATTGAGGAAGCGGTGAAAGTCACGTTCGAGGGGAGAAAGAGGGGGCCAACTAAACAACTACATTTGAGTTGCCCCAGGCCCGAATAAGACGTTCCCTAGAAATTGAGAGGTCCCATGAAAACTATATTTGTTGAAAATATGTCGATGCTGAATACGAAAGATTCTGCAATGCGCTCTAGTTGGTCGGAACGCTGTGGATTGGGCAAAATATTGAAGCTAACTACAAATTTCTATCTGAACAAGAAATCTTAGGGATGAGGCTAAATACTATCCGCGAGAGCTAATTATGGCATATTGCAGTGTTGAAATCTACAGGTAGCCATGGGAACAGACTGGAACCACACCAAGGCTCAATGAAAGAGAGAGAGAGAGAGAGAGAGAGAGAGAGAGAGAGAGAAATGTAGTGTGGATAGAGAGAAAAGACATACCACATACGGGAGTTATAATAAGGATAAGGAATGTAGGAGAGAAAGAAAGAGAGAGAATAAATATCACGAGGGATAGGGATAACATGTGTCTCTATAGAGTAGTCTTTGGGTGACGCATGAAACAGCACGATTTATAGATCTCAATTTTAACACATTTGCGAAGAAGGCCAATCTAGAGCAAGATATCTGGTGTTAAAGAAGGCGTCCCACGAATGATTACAACCTTTTATTTCCCCGATGTTCGACGTTTCATTTCTCTTATCAGAAGATGGTGAAACACAAATGCACGCGCGGTTTCTCTCGCGCACCCTCCTCTTTTCCCATTATCTCTCTCCCTTTCTCTGACTTCGTTTCCCAAAATTCCAACTCCCACCGCGAAAAGATTGCAGGTTCAATGTGAGATACTGTATGAATTCTGGTCGTTTTGGACAGTTTATTAAGCATAATTTTCTTCAAACTAAAAACTGAAACATCCGATTTTCGAGGCTCTCATCGGGTATTCGATCCCCATTGCCCCACAGTGAGAACTCAGTTGACCAAATATTCGTGGGACACCTTCTTTAATGAGGTTTCGATGAACTAAGAAAGACGTCACAGCGCCCAATTAAATTGTTAAACGCACGAGAAATTCAAGAGATAAAGTAGTTGAGAGTATTTATAATCCTCAACATCTTTGTTGCACTAAGGTACTAAACATACATGTTTTTAGAGAGAAAAAATATGATTACCGTAGTGATTTTTTGCTTTTGCTTTTTTCTCGCAAAAATAGTCATAGTTTTGCGATTGCGCGAGATGTATCTCTCCTCTATTCATAGTCGCTTTATCAACCATCAGAGCGAGGTTGAAAAGCGCCTCGGGGCACACTGAATCACACTGATAAAACACCTCAAGAGCAGTGAAACTGAAACTCTTTTCACCCCTAAAATTTCATGGTCTCAAACAAAGGGCAACGGTAAAATGACTGTACTGTACATACAAAGAGGGGCTTACGATGATTCCCTAAAAAGGAAGAGAAAAGCTTGGAAGAACAGGCGGATTTCCTTATGGAAGTGGCGAAAGAACAACAAAAGTCGAGAATTGAATGGGGATGAGCGAAAATCGGGCGTTTTTCTTTTTATCTCTCAAAAATCTAGTGCCTCATTCGTGCTAGGGTACGAAACAGTATTATCTCTTCCAGTCTTGGTCGCGAGAAATATTTATAGAAATATGCCCATGATAAATAGTACAGGCCAGAAACGATTACCGGAACATGTAATATTATATGAACCTTTTTTGAACGAATTCAATAACAACAATGGAGAAGAGATGAAAGATGAGTCTAAGGAAATGGTAGTAAATAATAGGTCAAAATCGCACGGAAAATATGTGAAGAATATTGCGATTTCAAGGGTCATCCAAGCGGGAAATGAATAGTGTTCTCTCGGAATGAAGCGAAACCGCACGTAGCCTTATTTTTCATCCCGGTTTTATGCCTTAGAATGCAGAAATTAATCTTCGCCTGGCTACTAGAGCCAATATAAAGTTACAGAGACCAAAAATGGAAAAGGAATTATGGGAATAGTGGCGTTAGAGTGTGAATTGTGATGCCACGATCTCTTCATTTCGCGCATTTTCTTTACCAGAAGGCAGATGAGAGAGTGTGCGAAATGAAGAGATTGTCGTCTCGCACTCTAGGTGTTATTGTTCACATGCTAGGTTCCTGTTACGCTGCTGCAAAATGATACAAATGGAGAAAGAGAAATTAGCACCTAGCCATATTTTTCCCTGAAAGATAATCTTAGTTTAATTATTATGAACAACTATGTTGAGGTATGGAGCTATTGCATTGCTCAACAGATATGTTCCCCTTGAAAACATAATTTGATTCGATTTGAGCACCTACGAAGAATTATCGAAAAGAGAGAGCGAAAAGAGTGCAGATGAAACCAGACCAACAAGTGAAACAGAGTAAACGGGGCTCTGGGTTGGGGGATAAAAAAGGAGATTGTCCTCTTGCTTGTCGCTAGTCCCGCTAGAGGAAGGATAGAGAGACATGTTGGCAATATATCGATAGCCTAGAGTGAGAGAGTGAGAGAGAGAGAGAGAGAGAGAGAGAGAGGAGTACATGCAAAATGGAACGATGAAAGAGGACAGTGTTTCAAACATCGGGAGTGAGAGAGTGTGAGAAATATCTAGCCTCTCCATTTCACACACTCTCTCTCGCGAATATTAGCGTTCGTATGGGCTTGGAGTGAGCAGTTAAACCGCATAATGTAAAATGGGTAAATTGCAAAATTCACCAACAGTAATGAATAGGAGATGATTAATAGAGATGACAATACTAACTACATGCATGTTTGCGTACTAGTCATATTTTTTTTCAAAATATGACTAGCACGCAAATAGATTTTACATTTGCTCATTTTTGCCAGCATGAGGACCGGGAAATAGCAAAACCAGTTTACAAAAAGCGCAAAAAAGTCTTTTTTTTTTTTTTTTTTCTTTTTTTTTTTCAAAAAAATTTTGCATCCTTTTAAGAGAGCACAGGTAATATAGGGAAGCTTGATATCATATCTCCCAATAGTATGGGAAGCGGACACTCTTCAGTATCAACTGTGCTAGAAGAATGGTTCTCCAACCTCCTTATTTCACGTCCTCTCTAGCCTACTCGCCGAAAATAAAGAGCGTGGAAGGAGGAGGGTTGGAGAACGGTTCTCTAAGAAAGGAAACCTTCTAATGGGGAGGAAGGGCGGATTTCGAAAATCCATTCAGTGGGGCAAGAATATTCCTTGGCAGGTGATAAACTCAGATGAAAAGCGGCGCGCAGGAAGAGAGAGAGAGAGAGAGAGATTCAGAAGAGTTCGGAAGGTTGAAAGGAGGGAATAAAGAAGGAGAAGCGACTAGAGGGGACATAAAGGGATGTGCACCGAAGGATCGGATAGATAAGCGGGTAGAAAATAGAGACTGAGCATAGGATTTTATATCCATCGTGCAAAGTGTGCAGTGAAACTGCGGGAGAAAAACAGAGAACAACTTTTAGTGCACTGAAAAAATGGTTTAGGCCCTTGAGTAGGGAACATTTTGACGTTTGGCATGGAATGCACAATCATTAGTTTACAATGCATATTGCTATTTCTAGTTTGCTGGGTAATGGTGGATAATGCTGCAAAAACTAAGACTTTTCAGCAATCTGTTGACAGTAGTCAAGACTGTTATCTATGTGCAGAGGCGCTTGCGAGTACTGCATTATTGATGACTAATCAATTCGGCATTCAGTGAAATTCCCAACAGACAAATGCTTTGCAGCAGCGAAAAACAGCGCGCGTAATACCAGGACATTTTTTTTCTTGAACAATTTTGTTGCTCCGCATCATGGTTTCTGGCGCTTACAGCGGGCGCATGCTGCGTCCGTTGAACAGGACATCACATCATTCCACACCTCCACACAACGGGGATTGGAGTAAGAGAGCGAGTAAAATTACGAGGGACTCTCTCACTTTTGCACACTCTCATCCTAGTCCTTGTCTGTTGGTTTAGAATCATGTGGGTTCTACCCCCCCCCCCCCCATTAGAGCTCGTCCTGCACAATTGAACATGAGAAGAGACCGACCTTGTTCTGTGTGTTATTTTGATCAACCGGAAAGCGATCAGCATTTAACCGCCTGGGACTTGACAATTTCACCATATTCGAAACAATTGCACAATGTGATCTCAAATGATGCAATGCAACCCGACTTTTTCTCGGGGGTTCTTTCAAAAATACGAAAACAGCAAAAAAAAGCTGAGTCAAATGCGACTTCGACATTGGTCTACTATGCATTTCGATAACGCTTTTTAGAAGCTTTGGAAGAAGAAATGTGTTTCCGATGCATGATTTTGCTAACTGTGTATTTTCCTTTCCATATCACGTTACCTTATAACCTTGGAAAGAAGAAAATGCTCACTTTGAGGTGTGGTTTTCGTGTTGTCGTAGAGGGTGATAGGGGCGGACGAGGAGAGGTCGAACGGGAGGAGGAAGGACGGGAGGGTCTGACAAACAATCTATTTTTTTCCGGTAATCGTTTCTGACAATCTATTTTATTTTTTTTTGTTTCTTTTACCTTTTATTCGCATACTAATCAAGAGACGCTATAATTGTTTTCAATAATTGCGATGGGCAAGATTTATATGTGAAATATTATATAAAAATGATTTTAAAACGGATCTCAAGATTTTCATTATTTTTGCTAATTCAAATATAAAGTAAATATGAATAATTTGTCCATACTTTGGACTGGCGTATGGGGAGGAGCACGTGCATACAAAAAAGTCTTTCCAAAATTTTATGCGTTTTCTACATTATTAATTATATATTATTATTATTATTATTATTATTATTATTATCAATCTCACTTAGGACTGGCCGAAGGAGAGGAGCACGTGGAGGCGCTCCTTATTGTGAGTGGGGAAGAGAGCAGACAAGAGGAGGAAGCGGAGAGAGAGGGAATCGTCGTCGTCGTGGGCTAATTAAGAAATTAACTAATTATTTAAATAAGTAATTAAACAAACATTTAACAAATTGTTTATAGCGTCAACGAACGAGTGAAAGTACGGAAAGGATTATTAGCGGATTGAAAAATCAAGAGGTCGAGAAAATCGGTGTGAAATGTAGTGGTGGAAAAGATGGATAGGGAAGCGACGGTGAGGCTAACAACACGTGCGAGTTTTACGCACTTTCCCACGCGATCGAATTCAGGCGACCAACTTCACTACATATTCCAGGTTGTCGAGGCATGGGGAAGTGTGAGGGCTGTAGCGCGTGATCGCGTTTCACAAAGAAAGCATAATTTCTGGTTCTGAGAGATCTTTTTGATCACCTCAAAAACGAAACATTTGTGATATCTAGTATACGGCTTTGCAAAGATAAATTGGAGGGGGGTAACAATTCCGCAACCGACATTTCGGAAACGAGGTTTATAACCGCTCTCGACTTACCCGCATAACTCCACCAAAGTGTTATCATGATCAGCATCTCGAGGGTATTCACACCCACAAATTTACTGATCAGCTAATTAAAATTTCGCTAATTCGCCGAAACTTCGAAATGGTCAGAAAAATGCAGCAACAATTCGTGTCGATGGAGGTTAGCAAATAACCAACAGGGAAAACTTTTCATACAGATTCCTCGAGTTTGAGCAAAGTTATAAGCCGTTGCCGAAATGTCGGTTGCGGAATTGTCACCCGCCCGATAAATTGATAGTAAACATAATTATAGATTATATTTATTGGGAGCGCTTTATCAAGCTACGATAATTCGTGAGTGTATTTATGCTCCGCAATTTACTCAAGTGTACATCTTCAAAGTCGACCGACGAGAGAGTGCGCGGCATGAAGAGAGTCAAGTATTTACCGGGAATTTCAAATACCAGCGTGTCGGGACCACGCGCGTATTAGAAATGAGCACGAGGAAGAATTCGAGAGCGAGAAAGACAAATTAGTGGGTTGTTTTCCGGCATTTTCGTCAAATTCTCATCAAATGAGTGCGCGCCGCGCCAGATTTGATGCGCGATAACCGCGCACTCGTGTCGAATAGAGAGTAGAGAACAAGTAGTGTGTGTATTACTCATAACATGTTTCCAAAGAGGAATGGGGACCGGATTAAAGCACCCGTGAGAGAGAAAGAGATCTGTGCACAAAACGGTAAATGAGCGAATTCGTGATCGAAATTTAAGCAGAGAAGGCACAAAGATCGTCTGACCGATGTCGCCATTCGCAATTTGTTGATTGTAAGCTAATTTTGAAAAAAGTTGACTCACAGAAGCGTCAAGAAGCAAAAGGAATTGTTATATGATGTGTGTTGTTAATAATATACTGGATAATATGAACATGATTATGTCACCAGGTAAATGTAAAAGGTGTAGAGAGAGTAGTGTGTTAATTGCAATATGCGAACGAGACTTATTTTGCCCCACACGACAAAGAGCAATAATTAAAAAAGCATCTGCTAAATGGCGCCTCGGGAGCGTGACACCGTACTTGAGTTCGCGCACGCATTGAAATGTGCGAGAAATAGCTCTCGAAATAAAAAAAACGGAACCGTAAATCGCGCAAAAAAGGGGGGAGGTTGATCTTCTGACAAATCTGTGTGTGAAATTGCGTCAATTTTGCGAAGCAGGGACTAAAGTGAAGAGGAGATTCGATGATTTACTCATCGGAGTTGAGAATTTAGACGGAGTGGAAAAGAGCTTCCGATTGGTGTAAAGAGAGCGATGAGTAAATTCTCGGGAACGAGCTAAAACCCAGAAACGACCCGATGATCTACGAAAACCCGATTTTAAATACTAAGTGATGCTAAGATTTAGCGTGGATACGGTACCGTATTGAACATGAAAGTGCGAAATGTGAGCACGTCATCTCACCGATCGTTGGAGGAGAGAGTGTGGGAGATAAAGAGATCGTGGTCTCACAAATCGCACTCTATTTGAAATTAGAGCGTGCGCAAAATTATAAAGTCATCTTCAGGTTGGCTGAAAGATTTCTGGCCAAAGGCAAAACGTGAGAAAGCAATGGATGTACCTAGTAATCGTGTAAATTACACGCTTCGGAATCGAAAGAAAGGTGGAATTTGAAAGTGATGAGAGTTTCACTTTACACTCTTTTTTCGTACAAACTCGGTTGACAATGGGATGAATTGTGTGCTAAAATAGGCAAGAAAAGGGTTTCTGTGTACAAAAAATTACAGGAATGCAGGGAAGAAAGAAAAAAAAAGAAAGAATCAAGTGAAAACAGCTATCTTCCTGCTGATATTTGCATTGTGTTCGATAACATTCGCAGCTCTGCTAATGTCATGATTATTACATTGGAGAGAGAAAAATACAGATGCTATGGTGGCTATTAGAAGACGCTTGTAGGGATATAATAAATAGCATAGATAACAGTGTTGAACGGATTTTCATAACAACTTCTCCACATAGAGAAAAAATTAGTAGCTTGAAAATCCATATATCGAAACGGAGACTTTAAAGATTATTTACGAGAGAGAGTGCAGGAAACCAAGAAAAATGCTCTCTCATTTTCACACGCTCCTTTGCATTAGCTTTTTCAACTCTCCTTCTCGACAAGCCAAATTAAAAGCCATTTCTTTGAGAATCCAGAAATTTATAGGAGAAAGATACACACGGTCCATTTCTTATGAATCCGGAGTGAATGTAATTGAAATATTGTTATTTCCACACTGATTTCCTGGAAATTTGGAGACTTCTCGGGGGCGAAAAATGAGGATTTCCAGGCTCATTCAGTCACAGTTTCGGATTTTCGCCTGATCGGGGAATACAAAGAGCCGAAACAGAAATTACCCGGAAATTTAAATGGCGACTGTTTGTGTGAAAGTTTTGGTCTTTTGAATCTCGTTTTTGCGCGATATCAAAGTCAATTCACCTGCCAAAAAATATCGAAGGAAGGCAGAGAGCAAAGGTCCGCCGCAGTCCTATTCCCAATTCTCGACGAGTTTGGGGAGGAAAAGGAGAAAGAGAGAGAGAGAGAGAATAGAGGGTGGAATGAGGTCCACTCGTGGAAACGATAATGAAGAAAAGGAAGGAGAAGGTGCAGAGGACTCGGATATTGGAAACCACCAACTTATCAACTAGGGTAGAACGATAATATAAGCAATGTAAAATCACGTTGAATACTTAGAATCCACGTAGAAAAGGTATGCATAAATAGCCAAGAAGTCTGAAAACAAAGGCAAACGACGAAGCATCAAAGATCGGTTGTTGCTTGGTGCTACAGCACAAGCTTCAGAGAGGAGCTCTCAAAGAAACTACTGATATGCCGAGATGGAGAGTTTGAAACATTAATTTCTCGATTTCGAGCGCTCTCTCGAAAACTTGAGCTTCCAACTCCTAGAGTTTTTTAGAGGAGACCGCAAAGATACTAAGTAAAAAGGCTTCTGAAACATGAAGCCCGACCAAACTTGTGAAGTTTCGTCTCGGAGAAAAAGTGAGGGAGCAAAGAAATGTTTCCGTCTTGAGAAATTTCACAGGGGAAGTCATGCGCACGCACACGAAATTGCTAGTGAGAAAATATTTCTCCTGACATTTGAGCAAGACAAATATATTGGCAATGCTGTTATAGAGCAGCGTCTGAGTGAAGGAAGATAATTGGTTAGACGCAGCTCTCTCGAAGACGATGGAAAACAGTGACAGAATTTGCAGAGAGATTCAGGAAATTCACCGCAGTTATGGAGCACATGATTACAAATCGACAGACAGGGGTGGGGTGAGAGAGTGTGCAAAAGTGAGAGAGTCCCTCTCAATTTCACACGCTCTCTCACTCCAAAGACCTTTCTGGGAGGTCGACCGGCCTGTGGAATGATGTGGGAGGCCATGGCGGGCACATCGATGGTGTTCTAAAGCTCCCATCAAGTGCCGCAAGTAATACGAGTGATCTTTTAAAGAGGAGATCTTTGTTATGAAAGTGCTAAAAATGGCCGAAACAGCCCAAGAATAGCGTCGTGGTGTGGTCATATTTTAGTCGAACACACACAGTGAAACGGGGCGAGCATAGATCAAATCTCTACCCTCGATGCGAAAAACAAAGAGTCTCCCAGACTTAGACCCCGTCTTGAACTTTAACGCTCCGTCTCTCCGCCCTGTAGACTTTGACAAGTGACGGTTCAGCTACTGTCGCATAAAAAGGAAATTGACCGACTTCGTGAGAAACAGTGAGAGAAATGAGTTGTGTGTAGAGAAAAGCAACTAATTGCATTGTTGGCGTTCAAAGTCTTCTCCCCTTTCTCCCATCCAAACTTTACTCTTTGCTCGGAATTTTGGTTCGAATTCCTGACGATGAAAAATGGCGCTAAATGCGATTGGGACCTGGCCGCGATGTCTAAGTTATTCATTGGGTCTTATGGGAGAGAGAGGGAGAGATGGGAAGGGATTCGCGCGCGGAAAACGAATCAAACGCTCGCGGGTGCAATAATTCCGCAACGTGCGGGCATGGAAAAGATGGAGAGAGAGAGAGAGATGAAAAAGAGAGAGAGAGACATGCGCATGCAACCAACGGCAGTAAGAAGAAGAAGGAGAGAGAGAGAGAGAAAATGATCGATATTCCCAGGCCTACCAGAGTCTCTTTTGAAGGAAAACGAGAGAGAGAGAAGAAGCAAGCAAGCAGACAAATAGATAGAGAGGGAAGGAATATCCGACCATGTCTCTCTCTCTCTTTTAGTCTCTCTCTCTCTCTCTCTCTCTCTCTCTCTCTCTGCCACTCTGCCATTCATAGTAATGTTGAATTGGGGGAGCGGAAGCGGAGGCTCCGTTCGTTCGCGACGGCTCTATTCTGGGGGTGTTTTGAGCCCTTTCAAGACCGGGTTCTCGCGGGCCGGGAATTAGGAGGAACGATGTTTTCTTCTAATCTAGAGCATTTGGTAACGAATATCTCATTTTTTAGAACGAATGGTGGATAGCAATTGTTAATCTTTATTTATCTTAATAATTATTATATATACAATATGTGCTGTAGACATGCAAATATGAATGAACTAAATTAGCAACAAAAAAAATACTAAAAAAACAAACAAGATTTAAGAAAAGGTCGATTAAAGTCTAGAATGAGAAGTGTCGAAATGCGGAAGTGTTCTGAAATTGAATAATCATTTTGATGCGGAAAATATTTTCAAAGTTTTACAAATGATCGAACGACAAGCGGATGCAATTTCAACAAATTGATTAGACTTTCAAAAGTAATTGCTCAACTATTTGGTTTTCTCCACACAATCCTAATTTCTCGCACGCTTTCTCGCTAAATCGGTCGATTTCCTATTATGCAGCTAGTTGAACCTTTACTTTCCAAAGTCTAATATGGATGCCAGCCATCGACTTTCCTTATTTGTCATTTACGCATTTGCCATTTCGTAAAGTAACAAAACATGTTTCTTACCAAGCAAGACTTCTCGGCCCCGCGGACTCGGCCGCAAGTCTGTTGTTCTTCACCGTTTCTCTGACTCCTTGCAGAAATTCTGAAAATAACAATTTGACAAAATTCCAATTTTAACAGTTTGAAGCATCCTTTTAAAAGTTCCAATCTTTAGAACAGACTTACCCGGATCTGACATGCAATGTTGACCAATCTCCAAGCTGAGTCTCTTGACTTTGCACTCATTCACAAGAGTAGCAAGAACCGCGCTGCAATCGCAATATTATGCAAATTCAAAATGTTTTATTATTTAAAAAATTTCAATTTTAATGATTTTTTAACAAAAAAGGCAAAATTGCCTTTTTTGTGAATTTTTTATGGTTTTAAATATCAAAAATTCAGGAAAACAGGTAATAGTTACTTGTTATACTAAAAGTTACCCGATGTAGTCATCCGATTTGTGGACCGAAAAATTCAGATATTGGATTTCGCTTGTTTCCTCCAAGAGCAAGAACAAATATAATAATGTTTATCATGCAATTTACATGGGTGGAGGACAGGTTAGCAGGAGACATTTGAGCAATGATCATAGCTTGAGCAATGTTCAAATGAGCAAAGGACAGATTAGCAATGGACATTTGAGCAGTGATAGAGGTGTAGACCCCTCAAACACCAACATCGGATGCCTTCTGTGGTTCTTGTACGTTTGAGCAATGACTAGTGGGGGGTCTCTACCGACCTTGGACATTTGAGCAATGACTAGTGGGGGTCTCTACCGACATTGGACATTTGAGCAATGACTAGTGGGGGTCTCTACCGACCTTGGACATTTGAGCAATGACTAGTGGGGGTCTCTACCGACCTTGGACATTTGAGCAATGACTAGTGGGGGTCTCTACCGACCTTGGACATTTGAGCAATGACTAGTGGGGGTCTCTACCGACCTTGGACATTTGAGCAATGGCTAGTGGGGGTCTCTACCGACCTTGGACATTTGAGCAATGACTAGTGGGGGTCTCTACCGACCTTGGACATTTGAGCAATGACTAGTGGGGGTCTCTACCGACCTTGGACGTTTGAGCAATGACTAGTGGGGGTCTCTACCGACCTTGGACGTTTGAGCAATGACTAGTGGGGGTCTCTACCGACCTTGGACATTTGAGCAATGACTAGTGGGGGTCTCTACCGACATTGGACATTTGAGCAATGACTAGTGGGGGTCTCTACCGACCTTGGACATTTGAGCAATGACTAGTGGGGGTCTCTACCGACATTGGACATTTGAGCAATGACTAGTGGGGGTCTCTACCGATCTTGGACATTTGAGCAATGACTAGTGGGGGTCTCTACCGACCTTGGACATTTGAGCAATGACTAGTGGGGGTCTCTACCGACCTTGGACATTTGAGCAATGACTAGTGGGGGTCTCTACCGACCTTGGACGTTTGAGCAATGACTAGTGGGGGTCTCTACCGACCTTGGACATTTGAGCAATGACTAGTGGGGGTCTCTACCGACCTTGGACATTTGAGCAATGACTAGTGGGGGTCTCTACCGACATTGGACATTTGAGCAATGACTAGTGGGGGTCTCTACCGACCTTGGACATTTGAGCAATGACTAGTGGGGGTCTCTACCGACATTGGACATTTGAGCAATGACTAGTGGGGGTCTCTACCGATCTTGGACATTTGAGCAATGACTAGTGGGGGTCTCTACCGACCTTGGACATTTGAGCAATGACTAGTGGGGGTCTCTACCGACCTTGGACATTTGAGCAATGACTAGTGGGGGTCTCTACCGACCTTGGACGTTTGAGCAATGACTAGTGGGGGTCTCTACCGACCTTGGACATTTGAGCAATGACTAGTGGGGGTCTCTACCGACCTTGGACATTTGAGCAATGACTAGTGGGGGTCTCTACCGACCTTGGACGTTTGAGCAATGACTAGTGGGGGTCTCTACCGACCTTGGACATTTGAGCAATGACTAGTGGGGGTCTCTACCGACCTTGGACATTTGAGCAATGACTAGTGGGGGTCTCTACCGACCTTGGACGTTTGAGCAATGACTAGTGGGGGTCTCTACCGACCTTGGACATTTGAGGAGCGTAAATATCTATGGCGCACATATTTTTCTGAGAGTTTACGAGTAAAGTTTCTTAACTAGGAAAGAGTAAAGTATTGTTGTGATTATATAGCTTCGTGGGCTGAAAGATTACTTTATAAGCAAACAACGAATAACAACAAAACTAAAATCACAACTGCGTAACGCAAAAAAAACGATCCAGAGACAAACGAACGATAATTCAAGTATAGAGTTATATAAGAATCATTTCTTATTCATGGTCACGTAGATGGAAAGCGCCTTAAGATGGTCGAGAACAGGTCGTCCCATCGATCCATTAGCCAAAGCCATTCTTCTTCTTTCTTCGTTAGATTTCCTGGTGGTGCCCTGCTTTCGGTATTGAGGGAGAAGAAGGTTTGACTGTGCTGCTTTCGAATGTTCTTCCTCCCATTCATTGGCCACTTCAAGCAAACCAGTCTCGAGACGAGAGACAGCGCAATTAGCAGGAACGCCCTGTAAAACACACTCATTAGCAATAACAATACAAAATATGGAAAGGCGGCATTACCGGCAGAAAATATTTAGCTAATCTCCAAAACATAAACTAAAAATACAGAATCTCACTGACTCCCAGGCTAGCGTTGAACGATTCCTGAGCAGAGTTTGAGGCGTGATATGAAGAAAGAATTCTGTCGCGCACACTCCATTCTTCGAGTGGGTACAGCGGAGTGTGTACGCCTCCTGAAGCATCGATCCCGACATAATTGCGTCCGAATATATCGAGTACAGCTGAAAGAAAAGAATTACAGTGAGATTTAAAAACATGAATTTAATGTGGTACTGATTAGAATTTTGCTGTAAAATAGGCAGTAGGAAATTAAGTGAAAACTCACATTCGCACTGAGGCGTCGAAACAGCCGAATGAGCGACGAGCTCGTTGTAGTAATCGGGTATTTCGGCAACATCTAAGAAAGCGAGTGCGGCGAGGCATCGAATTGTCATCTTCACGTCAGGGTTCTTGTATTGGCTGACTAGCCCTTCCGACTAAAAAAAAACATAATTTTGAAATGAAAAAAATATATAAGGAAACACAAGAAATACCAATGCACGAGCATATTTCATTGTTTTTAATAAACATACCTTACCTGAACAGTTCTCCAGATTATCTGCGTCAGATGGAAGAGACAGCGTTTGATAACCACGTTCGGATGAGCCCCTTTTGCAGCATTGGAGATGGCTTTTTCGAAGTCTTGAATATATTGAATTATTTTCTTACATTATTTATAAAGCCTCAAAAAACCAATGACTCTTGTAACACTCACCCATCAGAATGTGAGATGGCGCATTGATGACTCCCATCGACAAGACTGCATCAAACACCTCCCTGTAGGCATCAGTTCGTTTGCTCCTCAGAAGTGAGAATACCGTGGGAACAAAGAGGTGGCCGTCCTAAAAAAATACAATTCTCGCCCCTTTTAATGGCGCTCGCTATATTTTCTCTCTAAAAATACTTGAAAGGGACTCATATCCTTCAACTTCATGAATAGTTTTCAAACACGATTCTTACAATACCTGAATTCCGATGATGAACAGCTGGGCGTAGGGAGGAGGAGCAACTCGGAAAGTCCCGTCCGTTGACCAATGACTATTCGTATTCATCCGCATGAGACCTACGAAGTGAACGAAATATATTCATTTTTGTTGCCAATTTCATGAAAGAAGGTGCAGAGATATTGCATCGGTACAAATACAAGTAATACTCACTGGATGATGTGCAAAAAATGACGCATCCATCTTGTGAGGTCGGAGTAGAATTGAAACGCATGAAGGGTAAACCTGAAACAGATGATTATAAAACTTTTTTGAAACAGATGATTATAAATCAAACGAAAATTACCATCGCTTGTCATCGTTAAGATCTGCGGAACGTATGGGTAGTTACCAGAGGTAAGATTCGGAACCAGCCGTTGCGCACCTTCAATTACGTCCATAGCCTTATTTTAATGTTTTCTAATTCTTTTATTTTTTTACATAATTCTGATTTTTTAACAAATAACTGGCAAGAAACCTTTCTTGAGAGCGACAGCGGACGGCATATATGGGCGAATTGCAGGGTCGATTTGAGCCGTTACAGCAGACATTGCTGCTTTGGGGGCCACGTCCTGCCCCCTCAGGAACTTCACAGCCTTTCTCGCACCGTACACCTACAAATTGCGGGAACTTGATGTTAATAAAATGATCAGCATGTTTGGCGCACCGTTCTTTATTTTTCATTAAAATATTTTGCAATATCGGATGGAAACTGCTTCAATATTTCCAACAAAAAATACATCTCTTCCATAAAAGAAACTTGGGTCAAAGCGTGATGAGGAGAAACCTCGCACGAAAAAACCGTCATAAATTGAGGTTGCAAAAAAGTTCTAACCTCCATGGGGTAGTCTGATGGCGCATGGTTGTGGGTAGTTGAAGGTGTCATCTCCGCCTGTCCGTTTCCACCGATTGTCGCCCGACCTCCACATCTCGCTTTCACGCATCTGAATAAGTGGTCGCTTTTACGCATCTGAATACTTAACTGCCGCGGCTTAAGATAAGGCGAAATTTCAAACCTTAGCTTGGTGTCGGCCCCGACGGAGTGAGAGACCCGATAGACGTAGTCGCAGTCGTCCGCATACAATTTCTTCCCCTTAGTCGATCTCATCGTGTCAGAAGGCATCCGCAGGGGGAGAGGTACAGCTGACATTCTAGAAATATTAAAAATATAAAAACAAGCATATATATAATTTTGAAAAACACAATAGGGAATAATAAAATAGCAGAAATAGTGATACAGTAAAAAAGAGAAAAAAAAATGAGCCACTGGATTTTAGGCCAGCGAATAAAAATATATTGTATACATTTTCAGAAAAAGCGTGGTGAGAACCGCACAGGTCAAACAGGGTTCATTGGAGCGCGCATTGTACGACGTGTCACACTATATATGAGACGTTGTTAATATTATATTTAATTTGTTTTTTTTAAATTTTATTAAAAAAATCAAATTTTTTTCGAACGTGAAAATAATCAAGGTAGCCCCAATTTTTTTGATTTAGATTTTTTCCTAATTTTTAACCAATTGAAAAAAATTGAAAATAAAAAAAATCAATTTTTTTTATAAAAGTGGTGTGTTTTTACCACTACTTCAGCATCTAGTTCGAAATAATTTTTTCTAATTGATAAATTCAGATTATTTGCGAGATGTTCCGAGACTTTTTCTAGCTATTGCTCAAATGTCCAAGGTCGGTAGAGACCCCCACTAGTCATTGCTCAAATGTCCAAGGTCGGTAGAGACCCCCACTAGTCATTGCTCAAACGTCCAAGGTCGGTAGAGACCCCCACTAGTCATTGCTCAAATGTCCAAGGTCGGTAGAGACCCCCACTAGTCATTGCTCAAATGTCCAAGGTCGGTAGAGACCCCCACTAGTCATTGCTCAAACGTCCAAGGTCGGTAGAGACCCCCACTAGTCATTGCTCAAATGTCCAAGGTCGGTAGAGACCCCCACTAGTCATTGCTCAAATGTCCAAGGTCGGTAGAGACCCCCACTAGTCATTGCTCAAATGTCCAAGGTCGGTAGAGACCCCAACTAGTCATTGCTCAAACGTCCAAGGTCGGTAGAGACCCCCCGCTAGTCATTGCTCAAACGTCCAAGGTCGGTAGAGACCCCCACTAGTCATTGCTCAAATGTCCAAGGTCGGTAGAGACCCCCACTAGTCATTGCTCAAATGTCCAAGGTCGGTAGAGACCCCCACTAGTCATTGCTCAAATGTCCAAGGTCGGTAGAGACCCCCACTAGTCATTGCTCAAATGTCCAAGGTCGGTAGAGACCCCCACTAGTCATTGCTCAAACGTCCAAGGTCGGTAGAGACCCCCACTAGTCATTGCTCAAATGTCCAAGGTCGGTAGAGACCCCCACTAGTCATTGCTCAAATGTCCAAGGTCGGTAGAGACCCCCACTAGTCATTGCTCAAATGTCCAAGGTCGGTAGAGACCCCAACTAGTCATTGCTCAAACGTCCAAGGTCGGTAGAGACCCCCCGCTAGTCATTGCTCAAACGTCCAAGGTCGGTAGAGACCCCCACTAGTCATTGCTCAAATGTCCAAGGTCGGTAGAGACCCCCACTAGTCATTGCTCAAATGTCCAAGGTCGGTAGAGACCCCCACTAGTCATTGCTCAAACGTCCAAGGTCGGTAGAGACCCCCACTAGTCATTGCTCAAATGTCCAAGGTCGGTAGAGACCCCCACTAGTCATTGCTCAAACGTCCAAGGTCGGTAGAGACCCCCACTAGTCATTGCTCAAATGTCCAAGGTCGGTAGAGACCCCCACTAGTCATTGCTCAAATGTCCAAGGTCGGTAGAGACCCCAACTAGTCATTGCTCAAACGTCCAAGGTCGGTAGAGACCCCCCGCTAGTCATTGCTCAAACGTCCAAGGTCGGTAGAGACCCCCACTAGTCATTGCTCAAACGTCCAAGGTCGGTAGAAACCCCCACTAGTCATTGCTCAAATGTCCAAGGTCGGTAGAGACCCCCACTAGTCATTGCTCAAATGTCCAGCGCATAAATGTGCAATGCTTATTTGTCCATTGCTGTATTCTCTATTGCTCAACTGTCCCTTCTCCATTGCTGCTCAAATGTCTCCTGCTAACCTGTCCTCCACCCAATTTACATAGCAAATTGTAATATAAATTTGAGACGAAGTGACGGCATACATGAGATACGATGTCACATATAGTGATAAAGAAGGTGTTCTCAGAAAAGCTGAGAAAAAGAGATAACATTTGATGAGGTAGATATGTATCTAACGCAAAGATTGTAAATTAATGTGTTTGATGTAGTTAGAGAAAACATTGATACTACTATTGCTTACAATATCATCATCTAGACGATTCCAATGATGAACTATTCTATTTGAAAAGAAACGATTAAACCTGACGGTGTTACAAGTAAATGGACAAATTTTGAGCCTATGACCTCTAGAGTTACCAATACGATTAGAGAAGTTAAATATTGATCTGGGGGTAATATCGTAATATCCGAAAATAATCTTATATGATACAAGAAGATCCATACGAGTTCGTCGGTCACAAAGGGAAGGAATCTTGAGCGCCACCAGTCTGTTGTGGTAAGATGTTGCGGGCAGGTCACATCTGCGGAAGACGATTCGAGTGAATCTGTGTAAAACATTCTCAAGGCGAGAAATATTAGTTATCGTGCTAGGGTTCCATAATTCACAACAAAACTCGAGTAGTGGTCGGACATAAGTGCAGAACAATTTCGAGTATAATGCCGGGCTTTTAGAGATGAACGATCGATGTATGAAAGAGCAACGTGCGGATGCTTTACCTATAATATTTTCGAAATGCTTCGTAAAACTCAGTTTGTTATCGTAAGTAATCCCCAAGTCCTTGATGTGAAGTTTGATGGGTAGATCGATTCCGAGTGCTGAATGGGTGCAAGAGGGGTGGTTCGTGCCAAGGTGCATGATAACTGTTTTGGTAGGTGATAGGGTTAGCCCCCAGCGGGTACTCCAGTCGACGAGGTTGTCTATCGCGAGTTGGAGCAAAATGGGGTTGTCTACTGTGTAAATTTTGAGGTCGTCCGCATACATGGTGCAAAAACTTCCTGTTGGAAGAATGTCGACTACATCGGCTATATAAATGGAGAATAAAAGCGGTCCGAGACAGGAGCCTTGAGGGACACCACTGATCGTTTGGAAAGCATGCGATTTGGAGTCTCCAACAATAACCATTTGCGTGCGATTAGAGAGAAAAGCTTGTATCCAGCGAAGGAGGCAGCCGCGAATTTGTGTAGTCTCGCATTTATGAATTAGGAGGTTAAGCGGAATAGAGTCAAAAGCTTTAGAGAAATCTACGAATGCACATGTGAGGAAATGGTGCTTGTCTAGTAAGGCATGCCAGTGCGAAAAAGTGGACAAGAGAGCTGTGCTACATAACCTTTTGGTGCGGAACCCGTGCTGTTGATCCGGAAGCAGACCATTGTGTGTGAGGAACTTAGAAAATTCATGACAAACAATGCGTTCCATAACTTTCGAAAGAGCGCACGTTAATGAGATCGGTCGGTAGTTATCGGGAGACTGTTTTTCGCCCTTCTTTTTATATATCGGTCTGACAATAGCTGAGCGCCAGATTGTGGGAACTTCGGATTTAAGCATGAAAGAGTTGAACAAAGTGGACAGTGGGCGGCTAATTTGATTTGCTGTATTTTTGATAAACACATAGGGAATGTCGTCGGGGGAAGTGGAATTCCGATTAGGTAGTTTACGCAGTATACGCGCTATAATCATTGGTGAAAATGCTACGTAATCTATGAAAGGCCCATTGCTAGGAGGTGGGTGCTGTGGGGGTGTATAAAGATTGTGATTGTAACACTTTGAGAAATGATTAGCTAACAGATTCGCCTTATCCTGATCATCGATCAAGGGTGCCCCAGAGGGGTCTACTAGTGCAGGGATATTATTAGATTGATCTTTTAGTTTATCGCTTGCGAAACGAAAGAACCGTTTTGTATTCGGTTTGCTAATGAGTGCGCGCTCATGTTTGCGGCGAGCTGCGCGTACTGACTTCCGGAATTTAGTTGATGCATCTATGTATGGTTGAAGCCCTATTGAGTGGCGTTCTTTATATTTCCGATTAGAAATGCGCAGTAGGCGGAGAGATTTACTAGTGAGGGTGGTACGACTGCGAATCAATTTGCGGTACGGAATGAAATAGTCCATAATTGGGAGAACGTGCGAAAGGAAAGTGGAGTAAAGTGTATCTGCGTTTTGATCTACAGAGGAAAGTACAGTATCCCAATCGATATTGGATATGGCTGATCGGATAGGTTCCCAATTGACATTGCGAAAGTCTCTAATTAGTTTAGTTTGGAAACTAGGAGTAGCTGCGTCTAGTGAGAACACAACTAGCGCGTGGTCCAGTTTAGGGAGGGGGGGAAGGACCCGACAATTTTTGACGAGATTGGGGTGAGATGTAAGCACTACATCCAGAATGTTCATGTTTCGAGTCGGTGATGTGACACACTGAGAGAGCGAAAGTGATCGAGAAAATTGAAGAAGAATATTTGAGTGATGGGAATGGGAAGAAGCAGATGAAGTCAAATTTGACCAGTCTATTTCAGGACAGTTAAGGTCACCGAAGATAATTAAAGGCAGAGAATTGGTACAGATGAAATCGTAGATGAAAGATGTGCACGATTCGAAGCTTTCTGAATCACAAGATCGACTACGGTAGATAAGGCAAACTAAGAAAGGCGATGTTTCGAAATGAATTATTGCGGCGACTATTTGGCAGTACTGAGAAAAGGATCGAGAGAAAGCGAGAGTGGACGGCATATCAGATTGGATGAGGAGTGCCACACCTCCTCCGGTCGCGTCTCTATCAGATCGATAAACTGAATAGCGGCCAAAGCCTAGCATACTATCGTTAACTGTATCCTTTGAGATCCAGGTTTCGGTAAATCCGACTACATTATAATCGAAAGTGTTTAGGAAATCTTCGAGTAGCGGCAGTTTATACCCAATGCTTCTAGTGTTGATAAGACAGAAACTAGATGTTTTGGTGTTTGATTTGAATGGGAACCTAGAGTGAGAACTATGAGGAGGGTGCGCATGTGACCTACTAGGGGAGTGCGCAACAGACTGGGTTGGGGCGGGATCAAAACTTACCTATATTCCTCCTTCGGAGTGGATGGGCGACAGCATCGAGAGATTCATCACTTTGTTCGGTCGTCCTCCGGGCGACGAATCGGCAGCCAGCGCCCTCTTGGGAGGCTTGGACACTGCTCGATCGTTAGTGGCAGTTGAGAGATGGGACTGGGATGATCGAGAGGGGCGACGAGTCGAGTCTCTGCTCATCCCTCTTCCTCTTCCTCCTCTCCCCCTGCTGTTTCCGCCTCTTCCCCTTCCCCCATTGGATGCAATCGATCCATGGCGGGAACGGGGAGGAGCGACAGTGAGAGAGCGAGAGAGCACGGGGAAGGAGGAGGGAGAGAGGGGGAGAGAGAGAGACGCGGGGTCAGAGTGCACCGGAAGTGCACGTGCACTCTGTGCCCTCTCGAGTGCCTGCATAGAACGTTCTGGAAGTGGACGGGGATTGGCCAAACGGCATATTTTGAGATCACGTACAACGAACTCGAGCTGGCCAGCCTCCGCGTTAAGCTTTCCAGCCTCACGGCGGAGGAATCTGTCCTGCTCAAGCTCATCGGCCGTGTAGTCACGTCTGACATGGGCATGAACATTACCTGTAAGACGACAGCCTTGAGTCTTGCTGACACAATCGATGAACAGATCTCTATCAGATTGATTTTCAATTTGGACTTTGATAGGCCTATCCCTAGTGCCAGGTCGTTTTTCCTGGGGGTGCCTATGAAACGTAATCTTTTGCTGATTAGCCAGAGAGAGAAGATGAGGATTCTCAGTTTTCCTCATTATCTGACTCACCATTCGAAGATCGTTGTCATCAGTTAGCTCACTTGTTTCTGCCTCAGGGAAACCGACGAAGCTCGAGTGGCTTTCTCGCGGATAACGCTCTCGTTGGCAAAGGATTAGCGATTGCCGACGAGATTGAGGGGTCGAGTGAGATGAGACTCACTTATCGATTAGAGTATTCATTAACTGAGCTAAGACACTAATCGATTTGGAAGTGTTTTCGGAGTACACCTCGAGACTCTTTTCTACCGTACGAATTCTATCGTTAACCGTCTTGCTAAGCTGATTGTGAATACCTTTGATCGATTCCTCCATCGCCTTTCTCTCCTTGCGGCGCTCCTCACGATCGGCACGCAGTTCGGCGATCAAATCGGACAGATCACTCGATTTGGGCGCCATAGTGACGTCGAGAGTGGGAGAGACGAGAGAGGGACGGACGAGGGACGGACACACGTCACAGAAAGACCGAGAGTGAGAGAGTGAGGGGAGGGAAGAGATCAATCAATAGTCAGACAGAGAGAGGAAAGGGGGGGAACGCGTGTTTGGACGTGGAACTTCCACTTGTCCTAATACCCTGTGCGGGCACCTCCCAATTCCTCACTGATTGCCGTGCAAGGCAAACAGCTACCGGCTTATAGGGCTTTCACCGGTAGTGAGTGCGACGGTCGACTTTTCACGAGGCTGTGAAAAGCGACCGCTGGCTTACAGATTGGAACTCTATTAACCGAGACACGGAATAGAGAGGTCGAGAGGACGCGACCTCTCTCGACCAAGGAAAGGAGAGGGTGTGAAATCGCCAGAGAATTGACGCGTTTCACCGGTTCTAAACATTAAGAAATTATCAGTAAATTAAATAATATAATTTTCAAATTTGGAAATATGGGTTTACAATGTTGCTTTCTTAACAAAGTACATAACAATGCGTAAAAGATAAAGAACAAGTAATATTTTCTAGTTTATAAACATAACATATAAGCATAAATTGATCGATACCTTCCAATTCGCACATCCACTTCTGCGATTTTTCCGTGAAGATACGTTCGAAGAATGAGAATATCCGATTTGGAGAAGAGAGAAATTGCCTGAACATTTATATATAGATTTGAAAATGAAATTGTATGTCTGATTAATGGGCAAAGATGTGTGCATGTAGACCACTTTACAATTTTGAGAGCTTTTTTTCTAGTGCAATTGCGCGTTTTTATCGATACTCTGAAGGTGATGTTTCTACCACTCTTTTTTTGGGCGTGACCCCAAAAGTAGGGGAAGGCGACAGTGAACGCACCGATACGTGCGAACTTACTCTGTTTTTCTTCTGTTCGAATTGGTGGAGGAAAACTCCTTTGAGATCCTCGAATCGCATCACATCTTCAGCGTCGACGTCGAAAGCGACGGACATGATGCCGTCGCCGTGCTGAATTAAATTGAATATTTTGTAGTTAATTTTAAAATTAGTTTTGTATGACTCTCTAAATGTTTGGATTACTTTACGTGATTAGCTAAATTCTAAAACACAGCACATGATTCCAAAAGTGACAGGAAGTCTCTCAATCCTGGCACCTTCCCTGAATTTTGGCAAGCATGTGGCGAATATGATAGATTATAGTGTTATATAACTTATTTCTGATATGCCTCACGTCTTCAACACGAAGTCTGCGAATGGGAGGAAGTGGCTTGAGACGAGTCCACTCACTCACGAAGTAGCACCATTTGCGACACACCTGCACATTGAAGTCGATCAGTCAGTCAATATTTTTCGTTATGCTATTTGACTAATATGCTGACTAAAATCACGTCTGGATACAGTGCAAACTAGGGTTGAAAATTGGTCGATACTAATTTTTTAAAATAAATTGTTCAATAACAATACAACAAAAAACTGATCTGCACATTTTTTTTCATTTTTAAAGAGCTTATGATTAGTTGACGATTTGAAAGCCTGCATACCAGTCTCATCGTTCGAATCGATTCTTCCGCCATTGAGATTATCTTGCAGCGAAGTTCAATCGGCAGCGAATCGAGAGAAGTCGTGGAAGCCATCTTCGGTTCTAAAATTTATTTTGAATATCGTATAAAAAAATTATCCTTCGAGCATGTGAGAAGGATGAGTCAAATGCCATTAATATGCGAAGCAAGAATTTGTGATAAAAGAAATAAATGGAATGAGGACGGTTTAGAAGTAATAAAAACAGAACGAATCGGAATAATGAGTGAGAATATCGGAAAAAAGGGGAACATTAAAACGCATAGAAAAAAAAGAAATTGGCAACTCGTGCAATTATTTGTGAATGAAAAGAGAGAACAAATATAAGTTATGATCGGAAGACTGATTGGAATAGTGGAGTAGACTGTGAGAAATAAAGGAATCGACGCCTCGATAGCGTCCTCATTGCTAGGCAATAATACCGGAAACAAAGCGGCAATTGGGGATAGTACGATGTGATCACCAGAAAAAAGTACACGCTAGAAAGCTAAAAACCAGGATTAAAGCGAGAGATTGTGCAAAAGTGAGAGAGTCTTGCTCGATTTGACACGCTCTCTCACTCCAGAGCCTTTTCTGTAAGGTTGACCGGTCTGTGAAATGATGTGGTGATCCAAACTGAGAGAACACACTAGACAAGAGAGTCAGAGACGAAGAGGTGTCTTGGTTCACTTCACACTGGTCCCGTTGTTAATCAATCCTTTCTTCGTATGTAAAAAATTTTCTGCGTTGAGTACCAGACGATCAATAATGCGATAGTGTGTTGGCCATTTCGAAAATCAGCACACATACGTCGCTTTCACAGAAATAAGAACATAATGCTCGCAATGCACGTTTATCACGATTTCATGTGACGATGAGAATTGTGATGTAGCCACCCAATGCTGGATGGAGAGGTGACCTCATCATCCAGCCTATCGGGACAAAAAGTCTGGACGGGATTGAGCGGAAAATGAGCCAAACTCGACAGAGAAAGCTCAAGGCGACCTCGGCAGCACCGAATTATGCAGTGAAAATTGTTTTTAATATTTACAAATTTGCTAAATAACTATTATTTTTTTAAAGTGTTCAGATATAAATCGATTTCAGAATGGACTCATTGAAAATGAAAAATATTTCAGAATGGGATGGCCTCGGTTGCCACATTACCAAGAAGAATGAATCAATATAAAGTTGGTATTCGATATTTACAGATTTCCTACTAAGCTTTTGTCGGAATACTATGGTTAGAGCCGATTGTCTCTCTTTTCTCACTGCCTCACTTTAATTTCTGATCAATCTAACACTTTTTCCACAGTGCTTGGATGAACCCAAATGACTACGCTAATAAAACAGTCTGACTGTCTCAATGTGTAGTTTATCGACTGACTCATACCCCATAAACAGGGGATACTCCCACCATTTTTTTCGTTTTGTTGTCGCGTGTTTTGATTGTGCGCAAATCCGCGCAAACGTCATAGAAAATGAGTCAGAGACGGGTTCACAGGGGGTAGCGAAACTGTCTATTTATATCTCACACTATTCCGAAAGTAAATCGCCGATTTTAAGAGAATTCAGGCGTGGTTCAAGAATTATGCACAAATTAGCTTGGCTCGAATAAGTTTATGGTATCGAAGGAAACATGCAACACAAATTGCGAGAACTTTGCTCGAAGAAACTTCTAGAGGTCGAGGGAGGGATTTTTCCAAAACCGGCCGAGTGCCTATTCAGATACTTCTCTTGAGCAAAAGATCTCTCTATTCAACCGTCAGAACGAGAGAATACCTATGGGAGACATACTATAACACACTTTTTTCGTACCCGAGCATGAATCATGGATAGACATAATATGGCCAAAGTCTATACAAGCGAAAATAGAACTCCTTGAGTACCAAAAAAATGTTTTTGGCAAGGAAAAAAAAGGATGAAAAAGGAGATTCGTGATCTTTGGTGATGAATAAGCACAAATTATTGCACAGATCGTTCTATTTCCTAACCTCCAGAAACATCTACAAATTACATAATGCCAAACCTACAGAAAAAGGTCAGTGCGAGGGAATGTGCAAAAGTCAGAAAATCGTTCTCGATTTCACACGCTTTCTCACTCCAAATCTGTAGGGTTGATCGGCTTGTGGAATGATGTGAGATGGATCGGAAGTTTGACACAATGTCCCTTTTAAATGATTTATTTTTTTCCTAAAACTCATCATTTTTTTTCAAAAGATTCACAGAGCAGACGACCTGCACTTCATTTTTTTCAATCTAGATTCAGTTTTGTGCAATGACTTTTGCTAAAAAAATTTACAACATTTGAGTCACTGACAGCATACAGATAATTTCTCATTTCTCCACTTTTTTCCTTGAAAATAAATCTCGTATATTGTATATTTGAAACATTTGATCGAAATTTCAGAAATGTTGAGGTTGACGGTGAAATTGTTAATGAACTCAACTTGGTTAGTAGACCCCCACGCAAGGAATAATATATCATGAGGAATTTTTTTTAAACTTTATTGTTCTTTGGAAAAAAGATCGAACAAGAACAGAGGATAATATATAGCTCATTGAGAACATAATACGAATGTTCAAACGAAGGTTCCTGCCTTCATGATATCATTAATCTATGTGGTATCTGCATGGATAATTTCAATATCGACACGTTTCGCAACGGTCAAATGGTTTCCTTCTAAAACAACTCCGATAATATTAGGAATTTCGTAAAATTTACAGTCTTTTCGCTTTACACAACGAACTGAGTCATAATTGTGTACGAGCAACAATGTGGAATCATTGGCGGATCTAAGATCTACATTGTCATCAATTGTATCGATTGGAAAAATAAAAGGAATTAAAATAGCGCAATCTTTCCTAGGATAGGCAGTTATCGGAGAGGAGGCGGGGTCGAGAGCAGAGAGAAACATCTCAATTGTCTTTGGAAGGATGTCAGAAAAGAGCGAACAAATTATTTCACCCTCGTCGAATGAAATCTTAAGCTGAAATGGAAGATATATTTTCAACTAATCAGACACTAATTATTTGAAAAGAATACCTTAGTACGCGTAGCTGTTCGCTTATTCAGTCGGTCAATTGCCTGATATACATATTATTTTCCATTTCTAATGCTTAACGTCGTCATAGCACCTATTCGATTCCCCGTGAACCCGAATAGCCTCTTGATAAATAAAATTTTTAAAAAACAAAACAAATGCTGATGCCACTATAAACCTCATCAAATATCGTCGCATGAGTGGAGTCCTTTTCGTTTCTCATTATCTTCAGGCAGGAAACAAGTGGGTACTTGTCCAAATAATTTGTCTGTAATTTTTTTCGATTTTTTATAATATTCTTTTTCAATTTTAAAATTTATTATTTACTTCATTAAGGTCTATTTTCTACTCTAAATGCTGCGATTTAATAAAGGTAAAATAAGGGCGAGATTCAACGCACGACGATTTCATCTTTTCGACTGATCGTTGCTAGCAGTGCGAGCGTATCGAAGGGGATCTCATATCTGCAAAAAAAAATAAAATTTTAAAATGATTTTGCAATTATAATCCCAAACATGGCACAAAAACAATAGCACCGATATTCCAAAGAAACTTTAATAGAACGTTTTCTTCTTTTCATTTCCTTACGTTTTTCTAAATTTTTCCACTAGTTTCACAGTTGCTGCAGCGAGTCTTTCGTGTAGCTGTACGAGACAGAACAGGTCGGCATCTTGCAGCAGCTGCAGCAACTTATCGATGAGAGTATCAGGATCTGCAGCAAGAAAGAATTAAAGACGTTATGAGTTACATACGGAAAGACAATTTACGATTGAATTGACGCTCAAGCCATTTATGGATTGAAGCATGTGATAGAAAAAGAGTATCATGGAGCAAATCGATGATAGTTTCGCCATCGTTCACCTGAGAATTGATGTTTATTATCAAGAAAAGAGGGAGAACAAAACACTCACACACAATATATTCTGGGTAGCTCCTAATTTTCCCTCTCGAGATGACATTACTATATATTAGAAAATGCTAACGTCTGTCTGTCTGTCCGTTTTTTTTATTTTTCCTTCTGTCCGGTCACACTTTTTTCTCATTTTCCTGATATTTCGCTTCAAAATTGCGCTATCTTCTCAGAACCTTTTGCATATGATAGATGACCAGAATTGCTTCAAAATTTTACAAAATTTAAATCACCAAATCCATGGCCAAGTGGGTTACGCGCTGGACTAGCAATCCGACCGACGCAGGTTCGACCCCCGCCGCGGGCAAACCTTTTGCCGCATTTTTCGCGAGTGTCAGAAACCGTTCTAACACGTTTTTGAGTTCCGTGAAACACGTTTTCACCTGTTTTGCCGAGTTTTGACGTGAAAAATCGAAAAGTTTCGAAATGATTCAGAAAGCGTAGGGTATCACTACAAAAGTGTTTTGCGATGTCGGAAACGTGTCTGAACGTGTTCTAACGCGTTTTAACTTTTTTTAAAAAAATCGGAAAATTTGAAAAGTTCCAAAAAGATTCAGAGGGCGTAGGGAATGACAGGAAACATCTCTGAAAGTGTTCTAAAAGTTCTGACCGCACTGTATCCTGCGTTTCCGTTGTGAAAGGCTCGTGAGGCAGAGAGCGATCGAAAAAAGTTACGCCACTTCGTGGCTCCGCTACGCCACTTCGTGGCTCCGTGGCAACTTTTTTCGATCACTCTCTGCCTCACGAGCCTTTTCCACCGGAATAAGCCAGTACTCTTGGTAACGATTAACATTCCCCAGCATACTGCGAGCTTTAATGTAGACCGGTGCCGGGGCTCCCCCTGGACCGAACCTTGAGCCGGCTACAGGGCACCCCCTGGACCGTACCTGGAGCCACCTATCGAGCTCCCCCTGGACCGAATACGCACCCAGAACTATGGGCTCTGTTCTAGTATCCCCTCACTAAGGGAATAGAAAGGTCCCATGGGAATAGAAAGGTCCCAAAAAACAGAAAGGTCCCATGGGAATAGAAAGGTCCCAAAAAAACAGAAAGGTCCCATAAAAATAGAAAGGTCCCATGGGAACAGAAAGGTCCCAAAAAAACAGAAAGGTACCAAGAAAGAGAGAAAAATAAATTACCGGAATAGAAAGGTCCCAAGAACAGAAAGGTCCCAAGAGCGCTGTAAAAAGATGAAAAATAATAGAAAGGTCCCAAGAACGTTGAAAATCGCATGTCAAGAATAGAAAGGTCCCAAGACTCGAAAAAATGGCTTGAAAATAATAGAAAGGTCCCAACAGAATAGAAAGGTCCCAAGAGTGGTCTAAAAAGACGGAAAATAATAGAAAGGTCCCAAGAATCGAAAAATTGGCCTGAAAATAATAGAAAGGTCCCAACAGAATAGAAAGGTCCCAAGAATCGAAAAAATGGCTTGAAAATAATAGAAAGGTCCCAAGATAATAGAAAGGTCCCAAGATAATAGAAAGGTCCCAAGAATCAAAAAAATGGCTTGAAAATAATAGAAAGGTCCCAAGATAATAGAAAGGTCCCAAGAATCGAAAAGTGCTTCATCCATAGATTTTACTTTTTGCACTACATTTCGCATATTTTCACCCGCAGTTGGTGAATTAATCAACTCTCAAATCAAATGAACTGCTCCTGTAGGAGCATACGATTCTTCCAGAGATGTTGTGGGGGTTTCAGTAGGTGCGTAATCGGTTTCGAAAAAAAAACCTGCCCCACTAAAGATTTCACCCGTTCCATCAATTGGTACCCATTCCTTCACAAGATCGTTCCAATCCCGCTCAACCACAGTACTTCCCCCCACTACCAGTCGTCGCCCCACTAGAGCTACTCGCACTAAACCTACACTCCCCCCTACTACCACTCGTAGCAGTCGAACTAGAAATCCCTCCAAGACCACTCAAAGTGGTCGTAAAAAACCACATATAAGCCAGCAAGAAGAGTATGCAGTGGGGTAAGAAGGAGAGTGTGATAAGTGTGTTAAATATCAGTTCGTTCGCGTAAGGATTTCAAACCCTCCGTACAGCAAAAAGTGACTAGTTGTTTATTTCACATATTCTGATAGCCCATGGTATGCTCTATAGAAATCTGCTTCATTCATGACCTGATGTCTCTAATTTGCATAATTACAGCAGGTCAAAGTTGAGCTATATTCACTGTTTTTGAACTGTAGGTCGTCAGAGAGAAGAGATAGAGATTTGGTTGTGTCAGCAATATTGACCGCCTTGACGAGCTGCATCTACGTGTTTAATTTATTTATGCAAATTTTCAATTCTAAACAATCATGAAAATTTCAAGGACAAATTTCTCGAAAACAAAGCAGAAGATGATTCCTATTTTTTGATATGTTGTGGCCATGGTCATTAGCTATCGAACAAGCACAATTACACCCGTTTTGGAGGGTGGGTATAGACTCAAATCGTGGAAAAACGGATCGTTCCTAATCGAGTAGAACCCCTCATTTTGCCCTCATTCCACCCATTCGACGCGGATTGCGCGGTCTAAAATGACAGATGTACGTGCATTCCGGCAGATTCTCTCTCCATTCCTCAAATTTTAATCCACTTAGACCGCGCAATCCGCGTCGTATGGGTGGAATGAGGGCGAAATGATTTTTTTTTATTTTCATGATTTTTAAGAATTGAAAATTTGCATAAATAAATTAAACACTCGTTGCATAAATAAATTAAACACATGCAGCTCGTCAAGGCGGTCAATAATGCTGACACAACCAAATCTCTATATCTTCTCTCTGACGACCAACAGTTCAAAAACAGTGAATAAAGCTTAACTTTGACCTGCTGTAATTATGCAAATTAGAGACATCAGGTCATGAATGAGGCAGATTTCGATAGAGCATACCATGGGCTATCAGAATATGCCAAATAAACAACTAGTCACTTTTTGCTGTACGGAATTGTGGTATTTCCGTACAGCAAAAAGTGACTAGTTGTTAATTGTATATTATCTGAGCTCCTTACGCGAACGCACTGATATAATGTACAATTCATTTTTTTTTTGTTGATATAATGTACAATTCATTTTTTTTTTTGTGAACGGAAAGAATTACGAACGGCGCCGTCTCACAATCGAAGAATTACCGACTAATGAAACATTTTATGTACATTTTATGTTCATGGTTCCTTTGTTTTCAATTAATTCATCAGTTGTTCTTCAAATTGTATCCGAGATTTTGCATTGATGATTCCACTAGGTACGAGTTTTCGGGGAGGGGCTCTGGAGACGACAAGGTGTTGCACTAATCTTTCTCTGGAAGTTGGGAAACGTAAGTTACGAAACTGCGTTTCTACCACTTTCGAGGTAAAGTCTGGGTCCTCAGAGGGGGCTGATACCTGCTTAGATCGCCCAACCAGCACCCCCTGGTGCACCCTAGCGAAGCCCTGTCCGTTTTGCGCAATTTTGAAGGTTTTCCGGACTCTGCAAGTTGGTAGACATTGTTTGGGAAAAAATTGCGAATCTTGGATCCGAGCTTTCTTGGCCGTGTAGGTCATCACCCCCTTTCGGGCTAATACTTTCTCAGATCAATCAACTAGCAATCCTGGTGCACCCTAGCAAAAATCGTGCTCATTTTGATGCATTTCAAAAGTTTTCCGGACTCTGGGAGTTGGGAAAAGTAAGTTACGAAACTGCGTTTCTACCACTTTCGAGGTAAAGTCTGGGTCCTCAGAGGGGGCTGATACCTGCTTAGATCGCCCAACCAGCACCCCCTGGTGCACCCTAGCGAAGCCCTGTCCGTTTTGCGCAATTTTGAAGGTTTTCCGGACTCTGCAAGTTGGTAGACATTGTTTGGGAAAAAATTGCGAATCTTGGATCCGAGCTTTTTTTGCCGTGTAGGTCATCACCCCCTTTCGGGCTAATACTTTCTCAGATCAATCAACTAGCAATCCTGGTGCACCCTAGCAAAAATCGTGCTCATTTTGATGCATTTCAAAAGTTTTCCGGACTCTTGGAGTTGGGAAAAGTAAGTTACGAAACTGCGTTTCTACCACTTTCGAGGTAAAGTCTGGGTCCTCAGAGGGGGCTGATACCTGCTTAGATCGCCCAACCAGCACCCCCTGGTGCACCCTAGCGAAGCCCTGTCCGTTTTGCGCAATTTTGAAGGTTTTCCGGACTCTGCAAGTTGGTAGACATTGTTTGGGAAAAAATTGCGAATCTTGGATCCGAGCTTTTTTTGCCGTGTAGGTCATCACCCCCTTTCGGGCTAATACTTTCTCAGATCAATCAACTAGCAATCCTGGTGCACCCTAGCAAAAATCGTGCTCATTTTGATGCATTTCAAAAGTTTTCCGGACTCTGGGAGTTGGGAAACGTAAGTTACGAAACTGCGTTTCTACCACTTTCGAGGTAAAGTCTGGGTCCTCAGAGGGGGCTGATACCTGCTTAGATCGCCCAACCAGCACCCCCTGGTGCACCCTAGCGAAGCCCTGTCCGTTTTGCGCAATTTTGAAGGTTTTCCGGACTCTGCAAGTTGGTAGACATTGTTTGGGAAAAAATTGCGAATCTTGGATCCGAGCTTTCTTGGCCGTGTAGGTCATCACCCCCTTTCGGGCTAATACTTTCTCAGATCAATCAACTAGCAATCCTGGTGCACCCTAGCAAAAATCGTGCTCATTTTGATGCATTTCAAAAGTTTTCCGGACTCTGGGAGTTGGGAAAAGTAAGTTACGAAACTGCGTTTCTACCACTTTCGAGGTAAAGTCTGGGTCCTCAGAGGGGGCTGATACCTGCTTAGATCGCCCAACCAGCACCCCCTGGTGCACCCTAGCGAAGCCCTGTCCGTTTTGCGCAATTTTGAAGGTTTTCCGGACTCTGCAAGTTGGTAGACATTGTTTGGGAAAAAATTGCGAATCTTGGATCCGAGCTTTTTTTGCCGTGTAGGTCATCACCCCCTTTCGGGCTAATACTTTCTCAGATCAATCAACTAGCAATCCTGGTGCACCCTAGCAAAAATCGTGCTCATTTTGATGCATTTCAAAAGTTTTCCGGACTCTTGGAGTTGGGAAAAGTAAGTTACGAAACTGCGTTTCTACCACTTTCGAGGTAAAGTCTGGGTCCTCAGAGGGGGCTGATACCTGCTTAGATCGCCCAACCAGCACCCCCTGGTGCACCCTAGCGAAGCCCTGTCCGTTTTGCGCAATTTTGAAGGTTTTCCGGACTCTGCAAGTTGGTAGACATTGTTTGGGAAAAAATTGCGAATCTTGGATCCGAGCTTTTTTTGCCGTGTAGGTCATCACCCCCTTTCGGGCTAATACTTTCTCAGATCAATCAACTAGCAATCCTGGTGCACCCTAGCAAAAATCGTGCTCATTTTGATGCATTTCAAAAGTTTTCCGGACTCTGGGAGTTGGGAAAAGTAAGTTACGAAACTGCGTTTCTACCACTTTCGAGGTAAAGTCTGGGTCCTCAGAGGGGGCTGATACCTGCTTAGATCGCCCAACCAGCACCCCCTGGTGCACCCTAGCGAAGCCCTGTCCGTTTTGCGCAATTTTGAAGGTTTTCCGGACTCTGCAAGTTGGTAGACATTGTTTGGGAAAAAATTGCGAATCTTGGATCCGAGCTTTTTTTGCCGTGTAGGTCATCACCCCCTTTCGGGCTAATACTTTCTCAGATCAATCAACTAGCAATCCTGGTGCACCCTAGCAAAAATCGTGCTCATTTTGATGCATTTCAAAAGTTTTCCGGACTCTTGGAGTTGGGAAAAGTAAGTTACGAAACTGCGTTTCTACCACTTTCGAGGTAAAGTCTGGGTCCTCAGAGGGGGCTGATACCTGCTTAGATCGCCCAACCAGCACCTCCTGGTGCACCCTAGCGAAGCCCTGTCCGTTTTGCGCAATTTTGAAGGTTTTCCGGACTCTGCAAGTTGGTAGACATTGTTTGGGAAAAATTTGCGATTCTTGGATCCGAGCTTTTTTTGCCGTGTAGGTCATCACCCCCTTTCGGGCTAATACTTTCTCAGATCAATCAACTAGCAATCCTGGTGCACCCTAGCAAAAATCGTGCTCATTTTGATGCATTTCAAAAGTTTTCCGGACTCTGGGAGTTGGGAAAAGTAAGTTACGAAACTGCGTTTCTACCACTTTCGAGGTAAAGTCTGGGTCCTCAGAGGGGGCTGATACCTGCTTAGATCGCCCAACCAGCACCCCCTGGTGCACCCTAGCGAAGCCCTGTCCGTTTTGCGCAATTTTGAAGGTTTTCCGGACTCTGCAAGTTGGTAGACATTGTTTGGGAAAAAATTGCGAATCTTGGATCCGAGCTTTTTTTGCCGTGTAGGTCATCACCCCCTTTCGGGCTAATACTTTCTCAGATCAATCAACTAGCAATCCTGGTGCACCCTAGCAAAAATCGTGCTCATTTTGATGCATTTCAAAAGTTTTCCGGACTCTTGGAGTTGGGAAAAGTAAGTTACGAAACTGCGTTTCTACCACTTTCGAGGTAAAGTCTGGGTCCTCAGAGGGGGCTGATACCTGCTTAGATCGCCCAACCAGCACCTCCTGGTGCACCCTAGCGAAGCCCTGTCCGTTTTGCGCAATTTTGAAGGTTTTCCGGACTCTGCAAGTTGGTAGACATTGTTTGGGAAAAATTTGCGATTCTTGGATCCGAGCTTTTTTTGCCGTGTAGGTCATCACCCCCTTTCGGGCTAATACTTTCTCAGATCAATCAACTAGCAATCCTGGTGCACCCTAGCAAAAATCGTGCTCATTTTGATGCATTTCAAAAGTTTTCCGGACTCTGGGAGTTGGGAAAAGTAAGTTACGAAACTGCGTTTCTACCACTTTCGAGGTAAAGTCTGGGTCCTCAGAGGGGGCTGATACCTGCTTAGATCGCCCAACCAGCACCCCCTGGTGCACCCTAGCGAAGCCCTGTCCGTTTTGCGCAATTTTGAAGGTTTTCCGGACTCTGCAAGTTGGTAGACATTGTTTGGGAAAAAATTGCGAATCTTGGATCCGAGCTTTTTTTGCCGTGTAGGTCATCACCCCCTTTCGGGCTAATACTTTCTCAGATCAATCAACTAGCAATCCTGGTGCACCCTAGCAAAAATCGTGCTCATTTTGATGCATTTCAAAAGTTTTCCGGACTCTGGGAGTTGGGAAAAGTAAGTTACGAAACTGCGTTTCTACCACTTTCGAGGTAAAGTCTGGGTCCTCAGAGGGGGCTGATACCTGCTTAGATCGCCCAACCAGCACCCCCTGGTGCACCCTAGCGAAGCCCTGTCCGTTTTGCGCAATTTTGAAGGTTTTCCGGACTCTGCAAGTTGGTAGACATTGTTTGGGAAAAAATTGCGAATCTTGGATCCAAGCTTTTTTTGCCGTGTAGGTCATCACCCCCTTTCGGGCTAATACTTTCTCAGATCAATCAACTAGCAATCCTGGTGCACCCTAGCAAAAATCGTGCTCATTTTGATGCATTTCAAAAGTTTTCCGGACTCTTGGAGTTGGGAAAAGTAAGTTACGAAACTGCGTTTCTACCACTTTCGAGGTAAAGTCTGGGTCCTCAGAGGGGGCTGATACCTGCTTAGATCGCCCAACCAGCACCCCCTGGTGCACCCTAGCGAAGCCCTGTCCGTTTTGCGCAATTTTGAAGGTTTTCCGGACTCTGCAAGTTGGTAGACATTGTTTGGGAAAAAATTGCGAATCTTGGATCCGAGCTTTTTTTGCTGTGTAGGTCATCACCCCCTTTCGGGCTAATACTTTCTCAGATCAATCAACTAGCAATCCTGGTGCACCCTAGCAAAAATCGTGCTCATTTTGATGCATTTCAAAAGTTTTCCGGACTCTTGGATTTGGGAAAAGTAAGTTACGAAACTGCGTTTCTACCACTTTCGAGGTAAAGTCTGGGTCCTCAGAGGGGGCTGATACCTGCTTAGATCGCCCAACCAGCACCCCCTGGTGCACCCTAGCGAAGCCCTGTCCGTTTTGCGCAATTTTGAAGGTTTTCCGGACTCTGCAAGTTGGTAGACATTGTTTGGGAAAAAATTGCGAATCTTGGATCCGAGCTTTTTTTGCCGTGTAGGTCATCACCCCCTTTCGGGCTAATACTTTCTCAGATCAATCAACTAGCAATCCTGGTGCACCCTAGCAAAAATCGTGCTCATTTTGATGCATTTCAAAAGTTTTCCGGACTCTGGGAGTTGGGAAAAGTAAGTTACGAAACTGCGTTTCTACCACTTTCGAGGTAAAGTCTGGGTCCTCAGAGGGGGCTGATACCTGCTCAGATCGCCCAACCAGCACCCCCTGGTGCACCCTAGCGAAGCCCTGTCCGTTTTGCGCAATTTTGAAGGTTTTCCGGACTCTGCAAGTTGGTAGACATTGTTTGGGAAAAAATTGCGAATCTTGGATCCGAGCTTTTTTTGCCGTGTAGGTCATCACCCCCTTTCGGGCTAATACTTTCTCAGATCAATCAACTAGCAATCCTGGTGCACCCTAGCAAAAATCGTGCTCATTTTGATGCATTTCAAAAGTTTTCCGGACTCTGGGAGTTGGGAAAAGTAAGTTACGAAACTGCGTTTCTACCACTTTCGAGGTAAAGTCTGGGTCCTCAGAGGGGGCTGATACCTGATAAGATCGCCCAACCAGCACCTCCTGGTGCACCCTAGCGAAGGCCTGTCCGTTTTGCGCAATTTTGAAGGTTTTCCGGACTCTGCAAGTTGGTAGACATTGTTTGGGAAAAAATTGCGAATCTTGGATCCGAGCTTTTTTTGCCGTGTAGGTCATCACCCCCTTTCGGGCTAATACTTTCTCAGATCAATCAACTAGCAATCCTGGTGCACCCTAGCAAAAATCGTGCTCATTTTGATGCATTTCAAAAGTTTTCCGGACTCTGGGAGTTGGGAAAAGTAAGTTACGAAACTGCGTTTCTACCACTTTCGAGGTAAAGTCTGGGTCCTCAGAGGGGGCTGATACCTGCTCAGATCGCCCAACCAGCACCCCCTGGTGCACCCTAGCGAAGCCCTGTCCGTTTTGCGCAATTTTGAAGGTTTTCCGGACTCTGCAAGTTGGTAGACATTGTTTGGGAAAAAATTGCGAATCTTGGATCCGAGCTTTTTTTGCCGTGTAGGTCATCACCCCCTTTCGGGCTAATACTTTCTCAGATCAATCAACTAGCAATCCTGGTGCACCCTAGCAAAAATCGTGCTCATTTTGATGCATTTCAAAA